>JAVIWB010003200.1:0-440026 GCA_031893035.1 Dermolepida albohirtum | reverse complement strand
GTTTTTTGACGTGCTGAATCCGAAAATGAACTTTAAAACACCACAAGGCGTAAAGTTTCCTCGCATGTTTATTTTACCTTATTTATGCATTGTAAGCGTTTAATAATACCTTGGTCTCTATACCTAATTAGTAGCTCAAAGTGCACTTTATATAGTTCAAAACATTTTGAGAACTTGGATGTAACATGAGTGTGTAGGTGCTTTTTTTACACTCACATTTAAATTTTTTCCCTGACAATCTTGGAGTTGTAAGTGAGGAACACGGGGAGCGTTTCCACCAAGATATAAAGGAGATAGAGAAACGGTATCGGGGTCGTTGGAATGTCAACATGATGGGAGATTACTGTTGGACCCTTCTACAAGCAACTCCAGAAGCATCATATTAAAGGAAAAGCTACATTTGTCGCCTCAACTTCTTCTCGTAATCCAAGGACACCTATCTTGGGATTAGCTTTAATTTTTCTTATAATAATTCGTTTATCTTGAGCACTTAGTATACGTTTTCTTCCACGACCCGATTTATTTTGTAATGTTCCTTCATATTTATATTTGTTTATTACTGTTTGAACTGTGGAATGAGTCCTGCCTACTAAACTACATATTTGCCTTAACGATTTTCCTTGACAACATAACTTAATTATAAGCTTTCGCGTCGGCGTGTTAATTTGCAGCTATTTGTGCTCAATAGGTACTGTTATCATAACGAAATTCACCTAAACACTACTTCGATATTTTATATTTCATAAAATAAGCTGAATGACACATACATAATGGGTAGTTTCCCTATCTGAGATATGTATGAGTATATTTACCTAGTTCTGCCATAAATACTGATATAAAGGTTTTTAAGTACAAAAAGAAAACTGCAAGTTAGATTTAAATTATTTTTTGAGAGTTTATTTTGGCAATAGTAAGTTACAAAATACAATGCAAATTACTCGAAATGGCCGCCATTTGCCTTAATACAACGCCGAAGTCTGCAGGGCCACTCATCAATCGCTGTACGGACGATATCCATGGGAAAATTGTCGACTGCTTCTGTTAACGCTTGCTTCAATGATTCCAGGTTGCGATGGGCTCTTCTACAGACCATGCCCTCTAATGTTGACCACAGTTTGTAGTCGAGCAGATTTAGGTCTGGGCTTGCTGACGGCCAATAGTCAGTACTAATAAACTCAGGTACATGATTTTCAAGCCATTGCTGAGTTGTTTTGGCCTTGTGAGCGGGCACAGAGTCTTGTTGGAATATCCATGGTTGGTTTTGGAACATGGTGTAGTTCAGGGGCTCCACTACATTGCTTAAAATGTCTCGTTGATAGTTTTTGGCCGCTGTTTTAACACTTTTTCACAAAAATGCAAGGAAGTGACACCGTCATAGGATACTCCCCACTAAACCATCACTGAACCAGGAAAATGACCTCGCTGAATCCTTGGCACCACTTCACTGGCTTCCTTGGAGGACCGTGCATACACCCTATCATTCTGCTTGTTAAAAGTTTCTTCCACGGTAAAAATTTTTTCATCAGAAAACAGAACTTTTTTGTAACGCTCTTTGCCGTACAATGATATCAGGTGTCTGCATTTTTTCTTCCTATTCTTTTTTAATTCAACGTTAAGGCGCTGTCCTGTTTGTCGTTTGAAAGCTCTAAGTCCTAGGTCTTGTTTAATGATACGGCTCATGGTTCTCGGAGCAATACCCATTTCACGAGCCATGATTTTCTGTTTGCGGACAGGATGTCGATTGATGCGGGACCTCACAGCATTGATGGCCTGTGGTGTACGAACTATGCGAGGCCTGCCAGATCTTTTACGGTCGATTACATTTACAGTATCAATGAATAACTTAACAGTACGATACACAAACACACGCGTAATATTTAACGGTTTCAATAAATCAAAAATACGGGCTCTTTCTATTCCACACTTATGAAGTGCAATAACCGCAATACGGCTCTCTTTATCCGACCATTCCATAATGACGACTCACGCTATAGTGAAATTGTTCGGCACTTTTGTAAAGCATATATCAAATGTCAGAACTGCCAACATAAAATTTTTGTGCTTTCAAGTTATCATCTGCAAAAAGGTGCGTTTACACTTGTATCAATACTATGGCAGGACTAGGTATATGCTGGGGAAAGTATCTGTATGCTCGATTTTGCGGTGGTATGCAGTGTATTTACCTTAGCCAATGCTATTTACAGAACTATTGGCATTATTATATCTCATTTAGTTTTGTTGAAATTATAAACTTTAATCTCTGTATAAATTAAAATATTATTTGTTTTTTATTAAATAAAAACTTCTTAAAAATAATATACTTCGTTTTATTTTCTTGTTACTGTACGCTCAATTTTGCGAGTAACTGTATGTATATTGAAGCTAACAGAGTATGTATTTAAGAAATATGTAAATTTATCTTTCCGAGAGAGTATAATAATATGTACTTAAAATATATTAATCCTCGTAACTAAGACCTGGGCTAATTTAATTACTAGATACTGTTTATTCTAATAGTTCGCTTATAGAAATAAATTGTTTTAAAAAATAAAATGTTCTCGTGTATATTTGCTAAAAAAACGATGCATACAATAATATTTGTTCTTATTTTCCATTATGCAAGAGAATAATAATAAAAATGATGCATTAGGGTTACACTAGTAATAACTTCAACTTTGCAATGTTAGAAGAAAAAAATTATTAGAATAAGAAACTTTAATGAATAGCAATGAAATTTCTATGTCATAAATTTAAATTGGGAATACCGGTGCGAAGGTTTAGCTTGTTGTAAAACTAGATGGGACTTCTAGAAGTACTAACTTTATAGTAGAGAATAATTGAAAATGTAACTTATTCGTCGTGCTTAATTAAATTAAGTGATTCAACTTATGATAAACATCTTCGAATATTGACACTAAATAGAGATGAGTATATGAGAGTGGGTCAGGAAGTATGTATTCATGTTTGAAGACAAGTAGCGTTGCTGAGGAATTTTGATATATTTCAAAATACGCTGAATAAAATTCACTACATATTGACATAACAAGCGTTCTTACTATCGGAATGAACGCAAATATTGACAACGATAGCCAAATTGAAAGAAAAAGTAAGATTTTTATTAGAGTTGCCCTCTTCCGTCATGCACGTAATTACTGATTCAAGGCCGCCCGGAAAATTTATATCTTCTTTAAGTTTTTGTAGTAAATTTTTAATAGTAATCCCTCGTTTTACATTTTTATTCATAGTTACGAATACGAATACTTTTTTTAATTATTGCGTGTAATATGGAGTACTTAGGTGCCAGGTAGTAATTGATAGAGCCATGTTTATGGTAAAATGTACGAGGGTGGTCCCAGACGTACACGACCCAATAAAGAAAACACAAAAATTTTGGAAAGAAATATATTTATTTTTCAACACAATCTCCTTTCAGCTCTATACACTTTTCTCAGCGGTGTTCAATAAGTTCGATACGTTTTTATAATAAGAACTGTCTTGCTCCTCAAAATAGCCATTAATTGCCGACATCATTTCTTCATCCTTGGAAAATCTTTGACCACTGAGCCATTTTTTCAAGTTTGGGAACAGAAAATAATCCGAGGTGGCTAAATCTGGCGAATAGGGTGCATGAGGTGACAATTCAAACTTTAATTCATTAATTTTGGTCATTGCAATAACGAATTTGTGCATTGTCTTGATGAAACTACACTTTCTTCTTAGTCAAATGCGGCTGCTTTTGCTTAATATCTTTGCTCAAACGTTGCAATAAGTTCGCATACTACTCGCTTTTGATAGTTCTTCCTTTTTCAAGATAGTCAATGAAAATTATTCCACGCGCATCCCAATAAACCGAAGCCATGACCTTGCCTGCAGATGAAATTGTTTTCGCCTTCTTTGGAGCCGGTTCTCCCTTTTGAGTCCATTGTTTTGATTGTTCTTTTGTCTCGGCTGTGAAGTGATGGACCCATGTTTCATCCATGGTTATGAAACGGCGCCAAAATTCTGCTTTGTTGCTGTGAAACTTCGCTAAACACACAATTGAAACATCTTCACGACACTGTTTTTGCTCGAGTGTGAGCAAATGCGGCACCCATCTTACACATAGCTTTCTCATGTCCAAATTTTCAGATAATATGCGATGTACCGCACTTTTTGAAATGCCCATGTCTGCTAGATCGCGCACTTTCAGTCGACGATCATCCAGTACCGCTGTGTTCTTCACCATTTCTGGAGTCGTCACCTCATTTGATCGACCACTGCGATGCTCGTCTTGGCAGCTCTTACGGCCTCCTTTAAACTCTGCTACTTAATATTTCACTGTTGTAAACGAAGGAGCAGACTTTATATCGGTTGGACTGAGGCCTTTCAAATTAAAGTATTGCATCACGTAACGATGACCAATTTTCTCCATTTTACAAATTCACTGAAAACGTTCATTATTGATTGCTGCTAAACAAATACTAAACAACGTGGCGTCTTCAAACTTGAAACATATGCTTTATAGATTGTGTACTTTCTAATACAGTGATACTTTTCAAATAAGTACTGCCAGGAACTTATGTGACCACCCTCTTAATTGTGTCTATAGTCTTCAATTCCATAAATTTCTTTTCATTGATAACATCTATTGGGTAATTTACGTCGAATTTATTTGTCGATGCGACTGGTAATGAACTAATTAATACAAATAAAAAGTTAATTGAAATACGATTCATACGGACGCTGATTATGGTCAAAATGTTGGAAGTGAATTGCTATATTGAAAACTAGTTCATCAAACAAAATTATAAGTATATAATTGAATATGTTAATGTGGCTTGATTGGACCAAATGAACTGTAAATTTATGTGAGTACACATAGAACAAGTGTACTCGCAAAATGTAGATGGAATATCTAAATTTACATATTATAATGTTTAAAATTGTAAATTTATATATGATAATATTTAACAAATGTAACTGTAAACACATAAAGTTATTAATGCGATTGAAGTATGAAGGAAGTTCAGATATACAAATTTTAATAATAGAAATATTAACATATGTTTAATAATAAAATATATTTACTTCCATTTAACAAGGTATATTTCAATGGAGACTGTAGTTGATTAAATTAATCAATTAAGGTATATATAGACCCTTTCCACAATAATTTTCGTATTCTGTTTATGCATTTCGACAACGAAGCTGTCGACATCAGCAGTTAATTAATCACAATGTCGCAACCAAAACCACGGTAAAATTCGCACAAAGACAAAGTCCGTACTAGACTTATACCGTCGAAAGCCAAACACATACTGTAGACCTATACTGTCGAAAGCCAAACACACACTGTAGATTCGTTTCACATAATCATGTCAAATGCGAAAATTAATGTGGATAGGAGTTATATTAACCTTAATTGATTAACCCATTTAACAACCTTAACAACCTTAAAAAACTCTAAAAACATCTAATAATAATAATAATATGAAAATTGTTATTATTGACAACCACAAAAGAATTTGGTAAAAATTCTAACATCGAATGTCACTAAAGTTTTCGTACACGACATTTCTCTAATGTAAGCCATAAATTTAGAACGAATTCGGTAAATTCACTTCAGAATATCACGAATTTGTACAAAATAAGCGTTTCACAAAGTTGTAAAACTAAACACATGCTTGGAAATATGCGCAACTTAATAATACTACACACAGAAAAAAATCGTTTGGCCAAATCGTCAAATTTGTCAAAAAGGAGTATTTTGCTGAGCAGTTTAAAAAAATATTCAAAATATTCTGAACTGTTCGGCATCAGAAAACTGTCACAAGGCCAATGAGTTTAAAATTCATGGATACTGAGGATAGCCGTACAGATGCAATTTGATATTAGAGAGTACATTAAGAAAACATAAAGAGAGCTAAGTATTAAGATCGTCGATGAAAGGTTTTTTACATTTCCTTCTTTCCAGAACCAAATTACATCTATTATTTTCGGTGCACTTATCTATGAAATGTTAACTGATTGCGCTTATAACAGTTCTCTGATCGCGCTCATTTAGACTCTTTTGACGCCTATTTCTCGGTACAATTTTAACTACTCATATTTTGAATACTTATTCAATAAATTTAGCTATTTGGCTTGATTTCTCCTTGCGTAGTTTTGTTAACTCGCGCTTGTTGCCAGACATTTCTTTGACAACTGTTCTTTGTAAAAGTATTGAATATTTATTTTTTTATAAATACGTGATACGAGGGTAGCCGTTTATATTTCGGGAACTGGTAACACTGTTAGGGTTGCCTCCGATCTGATGATTGCATCATGAATATATTTACTTTGACAATTTTATTATCCGATCGCTATTTCTATTGTTGACAGTAACTTGAAAATTTTATGTCAGCGAAAAGATGAAATTAACTCGCGAACATTTTTGTGCAATTATTTTTCATAACTTTCGGCGTGGATTATCTCAACAAGAATTCATCGCCGAGCTGAATTCTTTATATGGTGATGAAGCACCATCGAAAACTATAGTATATCGTTGGTATAGTGAATTCGAACTTGGACGGCGTTCTTTGGGTGAAGAATTTCGTGAAGGTCGTCCCACAAATGTTGTTGTGTCGGAAAACATTAATGCAGTGTCAGAACTGATAATGCAAGACCGTCATGTGACATACCGTGAGATTGAGGCATCTCTAGGTATTAGCAACACCAGCGTGCATAAGATCCTGCATGAACATTTAGCAATTAAGAAGCTATCTTCACGTTAGGTACCACATAATTAAATAACCGCTCAAAAAAAAGGACTCGCGTCGATTGGTGCTAAACGGTGCTTCAAAGAACATTTATAAAATCGTTACAGATGATGAATCTTGGATCTATATCGAAAAAGAGATCATTCTCCACCATGACAATGCGAGCTCTCACAGGTCGGTTCAAACAATTGAATATTTGACCGGGCAAAACATTGAATTTATGAGCCATCCGCTGTACAGCCTTGATCTAGAAGCCTGTGATTTCTTTTTGTTCCCACACATGAAGAATAAACTTCGTGGTCAACGGTTTTCTACGCCGGAGGAGGCATGCGAGGCATTCAAAATTCATATTTTGGAGATACCGCCTTCACAGTGGCAGCAATGCTTTTCGAATTGGCTAAAACGAATGCAAAAGTGCATTGATTTTCAAAGAGAATATTTTGAAAAGCACTAAAAGTATTTTCTATATTAAAAATTTTTTTTTTGCTATTCCCGAAATATAAACGGTTACCCTCGTACTATCAAGAGGATTTAATTATTTTGTTCCAGATTTATAGCTTACATAAGAGAAATATTGTAATATTTAGCAAATTCTATTATAGTTATAAATAATAAGTTTTCATATTGTTATTAGAAGTTTTCAGAATCTTTTAACGCTGTTAAATGGAAGTAAATTTACTTTTTCATAGCCGAATATTCACATTCGATGATATTCAAAATTCACAGGGTATATGAACATTTTTATGACCCACTGTAAGCACATATATAAACAGTGCTCCAACGAAAACGTTTAGTTTATGTGTCGTTTATTTTTGTAAATTTGGTTACCCTGAAATGAAGTACATGTCGGCGTCGCTGAGCAAAATGTTTACTATATGTTATTGCAGTTCCTGGCAGTTAAATTAGACTCACGATAAAATTTTGCTAAAATTCATAAAAATTAAAATGGCAAGTATATATACAAACATTAGAAACACTGTATTTCTCTCTAGTAAGGTCTGAGAGTATTGCACGTTAATATGCTTTCCACTTTATCTCAATCAGAAGCGCTAATTGAAGATAATTCGAAGGAAATTTTTGAAGTTTGTGTGGCTTAAAATCGACCATGTTTTATTCTAAAGAAAAGCATGTAATTACGCGCTTTTACGATGGGACAGTGAAAAATTCTAATTTTTACCGCTTTTTACACCGTATATACGCTGTAGTAATTTTTGAAATTTTCTGCTCTCCGGTGAAACTCGAATTCACGATTTCATGCTTACGGGGAATAAGTCTAACTATTCGACTACAGAGAACGGAGATATTCGAGTCTTTTAACATGCCATACACACGGTAGCAATTAAACCATGGGTTTCATTTAATGTATGTTTAAACAATGCAATTTATGGCACGTTAGTAGACTAGAATATCATCATTCTCTGTGTTCGAGTGTCTGGACGCATGCCCTAGTACGCATCAGATCGTGAGTTTGAGTCTCACCAGAGAGCGCTAAGTTTTTTTAAAAATTTCTGCAATGTATAATCTGTATAATAATAAAAAAAGGCGTAGAACTAACTCAAATGACTTTATTTGTAAATTTCCTAATTTCGACATATGAAGTGTGTTATCTCCATACGCAAATTAATTTTGAGTTGCTTTAATGTTTAGCAATGCTTATTATGGAGCTTTTGCTTCATAATTGCTTAGATATTTTCTATCGAATTCACATCCAGACTCTAAGAGGGCCATTTCCTCGCCGTGATAGCATTTCCAGCTTCCACTCCACAACGCCTGCTCTGATATTTGAGATTATTGTTCTCCTGCAAAATCCACTGACGGTTGAATACACCAAACTACTTTCTTGCAGAATGCACAAAACCTTTTTGATGAAATGTCAGCATTTCGGGCGCGTTAAAATTTTCTGTAAAAAACGTACAAGGCCCCATATCGACGCATATTGAAACATTCCCATTCTTGAACCTCTATTTATTTTACGGTGTTTTGAATTATTCGATCTTGTCGTGTAGACCAAGCTTTCTCTGTTGGTGACTAGGCTCAAAAAGATGCTTTGCCTATGAATATAACGTCTGACCAGTAGCGATCAATGCTGTTATTTGCCTAGATGCGGCGCGTTTCTCGATGGAGTTCTGATAACAACGGTTTCATTATTGTGCTGCGGTAAGTAACTCCGCGGTTTAGTACCACAGGCGGAGCACCGGATTCTAGGACAATTATTGTTGACGTAATGTGTATTGTGGTTTTCTTCTAAATAAATTCAGTATATCCTTATCTTGTTACTTCGTTGTCGTTTGTACTCTGACGCGGCCTGGAATATCATCAACATTTTTTGTCGCCATGTAGTGGTCTACTCACAATCGTATGTATCCTTCTTACTTATGCAGGTACCTCGCTGTGGTAGATACAAATATTTTTGGTGATTTGGGATAAACTCAAAGAAACACCGCTTCATTGTAATTGCATTAATGCAACTTTAGTCACTCGTGAAATAGAACTGCTCTGGAAACAACACAGCGTATTAGGCAAAAGTGTTTTTCACCTCTCTGCACCATTGAATATTTTATTGACCTTACCATTCTTTTTTTCTTGTTATACAGACTGAAAAAATTGCAATTAATGGCACACATAAAAAAACGTTTAAATGAATGAGTATATTGCCCATAGTAGTTTAAATAATCCGTTTCTATAACTGAAGGATTTATTGAAGGTTCTATCCAAGCAATGTACAAGCTGCTCTATGCAGGAATATCATTGCTAAATTGTAAAGGGTTTTCCAATAAGGACTTGACAACTTTTTTTCAAAATAAAATGCAGACTATTTGAGATATTTTAAAAACTTTATTATCGGGTTGAAGTACAATCAAAACATTTATGAATGGAACTCGACTTCGTTCATATGGCCACCGCGGGCACGTTTGCAGCGGTCGATTCCTTGGACCCAATTTTCGACGACTCGGCCACACAATTCGGCCGAAACGGCTGCTCTTTGGCGTTCAATGTTGGCTCTGAGCTCTTCCAACGTTGTCGGCTTGTTGGCATAGACCAATGACTTGACGTAGCCCCAAAGAAAAAAGTTTAGAGGCGTTAAATCGCACGAACGAGGCGGCCAATCGACTGGTCCATTTCTTGAGATAACACGCTCATCAAACTTACTCTTCAATAAATCGATTGTAACGTGTGCTGTGTGGCTTGTGGCACCGTCCTGCTGAAACCACATGTTGTCCAAGTCCACATCTTCCAATTTGGGCCAAAAATAATCGGTAATCATGGCGCGATAACGATTACCATTCACAGTAACGTGACGATCATTATCGTCGACGAAAAAATATGGCCCTATGACGCCGCCGGCATGTAAACCGCACCAAACAGTTATTTTTTGTGGATGAAGTGGTGTTTCATGAAGCACATGTGGATTTTCACCCGACCAATAACGCATATTTTGCTTATTGACGAACCCATTGAGCCAAAAATGAGCTTCGTCACTGAAAATGATTTTGCGATGAAATTGATCATCTTGGCACATCTTTTCCAGAGCCCAATCAGAGAACGTACGTCGCTTCAAATGGTCCATCGGCTTCCATTCTTGGGTCAGCTTGATCTTGTATGGGTGTAAACCAAGATCCTTACGCAAAATTCGCCATAAAGTGGTCTGGGCGATGCCCAACTCTTAAGAACGCCGTGGAATTGACTGATTTCGATGATTTGCCACGGACGATTCAACGGCAGCGATATTTTCGACACTTCGACCAACCCGTTGTCTCACTGGCACGGTAACATCACACAACGAATATGTAGACTCAAATTTTTGCACTAAACTTGTTACTGCCTGTCTACTAGGGCGAGAATTACGACCGAAAATCGGAGTTAACGCTCTTAAAGTAGCGGTCACCGACTCCGAATTTCTGTAGTAAATTTTTATAATTTGCAGACGTTGTTGTTCGTTCGTGTACTTTACCATGATGAAAATGTTAAGTTTACTGAATAAATTGACAGTGACAATTCGATGATTAGTGAAAGGGTGCGTTCACAAATTGAATTAAAAGTTGTCAAGTCCCTATTGGAAAACCCTTTAGAATGTAATATCGTAAAAATGGAGAAACCTTTTGCAACTGCATGTATGTCTTGTGGACGCAGACTTACGGAATATTCTAAACATAAAATGTATTTTATCTGTGCAGATCCCTATCAATGGTGTCTCTGCAGATAAAATTTAGTATCTGGATAAACGAATTAGAAATACTGTCATATTTACCGCCACTATAGTAAAAAGATAAAATTTACGAGTCATAACTCATGCACTAAATTTTATATTTCTTCGAAACAGAACCGTAAAATGTGTTGCCAGAAACCTGGTACAGTGAGAAACGTGATTTGTGAACATCGATGGCTTTTCCTTTGTAACGCTGCAGTCTCTGATTTTTACCGCTGATAAAAATCAAATTTTACCGCAAGCTTCACACTAAAATTGGGTAAACTTATTGTCCGCATTTTATTCACCTATAAAGTGGTTTCGACATTTTTCTCACAGTGATACCATTTATCGCTACCGAAATGACAGTTCTTGCGTGTTACCATTCATTCCGTTAGGATTGAATGGAACGCATTACAGAGGGGTCAAGAAAGAGCCTATGTAGTTGCACTCGAACGTGCCTGTGCCAAACTGGCAAACATCGATTTCCATCTGGGTCGTCGTCAACTCATTACAATAACGAATGAATTTGAGATACTGGATCTTATTTCGTTGGCCTAAATAAAGGAATATTGAATCTATGAAGGTAACCTATCTATTATAAAACTAAAAAAAAATCTTCTCATTGTTCATTTGGCTGTATAAATTGAATTATGTAAAACGCTTATCGCGATAATTTATTGATAGTATTTTTTGCAAATGCCTATCTACAGTCTGTTTCCGATAACTTTGTCACTATTGATTATTATAATGGATACGATTTTGTTTAAATTTCATGATTGTAGGTAATCAAGAAAACGTTCAAATTTGAACAATTACTTTTGGTTTCGGAATTATTGCTATTTGCATTATTCCAGGTTGTTCAATAAGTTTTGTCGTTGGAGATGGAGCTATTAGTCTGGTCGCTTTACTTTTCTAAAAATTATACTACTTCTATATGAACGCGTGTGAAATTTTCTCATGTGTATTTACAGATGTTCAAAGTTGACGTCACAGTATTTTATTATAATGGAAAAATTTGAATATCGTGTGGTGATAATATTCTTATTTTTGGAAGGCAAAATTCTTGAACGATTTACCGCCACTCTCGAGAAACGACCAAGAGATAAATCATTCACCATCAAGACATTTTATCATCACACTACGCACCTCAAAAATCTTGGTTTTTAGCCGTTTCACGAACGGAATTGATGACTCGTCCGTCTTAAAATCCTAACCTGGCACATTGTGACTTCTTTTTATTACCATACATAGAAGTCTACGAAAGCTTGGTATCTGAGATAACTGAAAACAATGGACCCAATGTTTTGAGAAATGGTTTCACCGAATGGAGAAGTGAATAGATCATAAAAGTGAATATTGTGAAAAACAATAAAAATATTGATTCAAATAGTTTTGATTTTTTTCTATATCGCCAACAAAATTTTAAAAACAAAGTACGTACCGTGGTAACTTTTTATCAAAACTGTGGTATAATGAAATCGATTGTCCAATAATACTGCCCTGTATTGATTTTAATATACCAGTTTCTAACACAGGATACGGTGCTACAAAGGGTACTAGGAAAGTTTTGCAATATGACGCAACAATGAATCGTAGGAAGCTGCTTGTTACTGCATGTTGAGACATTTTCATACGTGCATAGTAGCCGCCGCGCTATGTTGATGGGCTCAGTTATTCATTAGCAGTGAGAGCGTAAAGTGCTTGCGATGGCATCGTGGTCACGAAATGAGATAAAGGCAGTTTTGCGTTATAACTTCGTGCGTGGTTTAAAGAAATAACTCGTGCACTAGGAGATGTTTGTCCACATCACACAACGATATTCAGGTGGTATAGAGAATTCCAAAGGGAAAATTTAACTGTGGAGGATGCTGACAGGCCGGGAAGGCCACGCACGTCGGTTACGGAGGAAAACGTTACTACTGTGAGGAAAATGCTTGGCGAGGACAGGCGAGTGACCTACCAACAGATATAGTGTACTTCAGGCCTAAATGCACCAGCAATTCGTTCGATTCTGCATGATCATTTGCACGTGAAGAAACTTTGTTCTCTCTGGGCGCCGCATCGACTGACTGAAGAGCAGATGACACGACGTGCGACTTGGTGCCGGGAGATGCTAAAAAAGTTTAATAAGGGACAATCTCGGTATGTGAACAACATCGTGACAGGTGACGGGTCTTGGCCGTACTATTACGATGTGCCAACCCAAGCTCAAAACAAAGTTTGGGTCTTTGATGATGAGGACACACCCGTAGTTGTCAGAAAATCCTGATCTGTAAAGAAGAAAATCGAATGGAATTGTGGAACGCGTCGTTTTGGACACACAGAAGACAGCCACAGCTAAGTGGTATACTGAATAGTGCCTGCCTAAAGTCATTGAATCTATGAAGAATCTGCGGCCAAAGTCAAGAATGGACACCTGGTTCATCCATTACGATAATGCTCAAGCTCACCGCGCCAAATCCTACCGAATATTTGACCAGGATTTGACAGGATTGAAACTTCTCGAGCACCATCCCTAGAGTCCAGATATTGCGTCTGCGACTTTGCACTATTCTCGCATGTGAAAATGAAGCTAAAAAGGTGGCGGTTTTTCAGTGATGAGGACCGTCTGCAGGTTTGACAATGAGTGCGCTTTACTCCCTAGTGAAACTTGGCAGAACTGGTTTAAAGATTGGCTTCGGAGGATGGAGAGGTGTATTGAGTGTAGAGGAAATTACTTTGAAAAAATTAAATAAACAAAGCTGTATTGCAAAACTTTCTTAGTACCCTTTGTACTTTCAGATTACCTAGGAAAACAAATGCATTATTAAAGTCACTTGTGCACTGTGTAAGAATTTTAATAAGTTTTAAAATGATGTTTTATAAATTTATCTTTGTATTATAGGCATATAGTAATTACACTCGCGAATATTTTTATAAATAATGTATTGGTTATTGTACAATGTAATAATAAGTTTATACAACATTCTATTTAACTTGTTGATTTTTACTTATCTTCCAAGTATGTTATATTTTATTTTCTACTTTTCAGTATGTGTATATAACAAATCAGTTTGTTTTTTGCTTTCTTTTGAGATCCTATTTAGTACTGTTTCTATACATGAAATCATACTACATCATACATTATATTTTATTACTGTCCTGTAAGTTGCAATTGTAGATGGATTAATAAAAATTATTATTATATTCATATTTGCATTATTCTATTAATAAATATTCATATTTAATACTTTTAGTAAATTTTTCAAAATGTACTTCGAACATCTGAATATAAAACTGTTATGATGATGCCTGAATATTTAATTGGAATACGCAAAGGATGATAAATAAAAGAGAATATTATATTCTAGTGGTCTGGACTATTTCCAATTTCTCTATGCGTTTGTTCTATAAATTCTATTTACGAAATTTATTTGTAGGTCAAATTGCTACAGAGTTGCGAATAGTTATCAATAATTCAATACACATTTTCTTCCGTTTAGATGTTAATATTTCAGTGTTCGATTGTAAAATATTGGTTGCTTAATAAAAGAATATAGTAACACTTATGACTTTGACAAATATAAATGTGAATGTTTTTTATGTATTAAACACTGAACGTTTAATACGCACGAGGTAATATAGATCAGACACATGAGGTAATACAGATTATAAGGGGTCTTTCATTAAGCGCTTCCTATCTTTAAATTTAAATAAAACAAAGTGCGTGTGAGATATCATCGAAATTTTTTATTCGTTTGAAAGGTCTATCGATGCCATTATGTATGAAATATAACATCATGCAAATGTCCGCCGCGGTTTGGTCATCTCACCTTCACGTGAGATGACCATGCCCTCAAACCGCTCGTGCAGAATGTCTAATATGTGGCACGTAACGTTGTCCTGTTGAAACCGCATGTCGTTGCTGTCCATATCATCCAATTCAGGACAAAAGAAGTTGGTAATTGTCGACCTATAGCGCTCGCCGTTGACGGTGATGGCCTGGCCAACGTCGTGCTTAGAGAAATATGGACCGATGACGCCGCCAGCTCAAAATCCACACCAAAGAGTGACTTTTTCAGGATGCATTGGATGCTCTTGGATCTCATATGGATTGGTATCGTCCCGAATTCGACAATTTTGTTTGTTGACGAGCCCATTCATCCATCGCTGAAGATGCTTTTTTAATGAAAATTAGGGTCAGTTTCCAACTGCTTCAGAGCTCATTCAGCAAACACACGTCGTTGCCTATGGTCGTTTACCTTCAACTCCTGGGTCAGTTGAATTTTGTACGAGTGTAGGCCCAAGTCACGACGCAAAATTCGCTAAGTTGTGGTCTGCGAACGGCCGAGTTCTTGTGAGCGACGCGAAATCGACTGCCTCGGATTCTCCTGCACACTCTTGCGGACAGCGGCGATGTTTTCGGCAGATCTTGCGTTTCGTCTTCGTACGGGTGTTGGTTTAATGTTTACTGAACCAGTGGACTTAAATTTATCCACCACACTGCGAATAGTCTTCTTGGTAGGACGATTATGGCGACCGTAAAATAGGCGAAGCGCGCGAAACGTTGCCCGAACAGAATACCCATTTTGATAAAACAATTTTCTCATTTGCACGTGTTGTTGAACGCTATATCCAGACATGGTGATTTGGCAAAACAGACTGAATAAATGACAGCCAATTCGAATAATCTAGCTTCAACAATATGGCCGCTATCAACTGTCAAAGTTCGGAAGTCCCTATTGGAAAACCCTTTAGTTATGCAAGGATTTCTTGTTGCTTTATCATTCAAACACACTATGTAACAAAAAAAAAACACAACAAATCACTTAGTAAAAGTAAACTGGGCAAATCTCTGCAAGGTCACCAGTTCTAATGTGCATGTTTTTCTCCCGCTATTTCTTATTACAAATCATTCACATTACAAATTTGGTAAAGTAGACCGTCGATCTTGACAGTTTCATAAAAGAATCTCATCGAGATATTGAGCCGTAATTACAGAAATATATTTTTGTGTTATGTTATGAAAATAATTGAATTACATTACGTTACAATGCAATTATTAATTAAACAGTTAATCTATTTAATGACGAATGTACCTAAAAATAAATTCACTTAATGTCTTCCCAACTAAATGAACATCCAAAGTTAATTTTTTCTCTGAAGAAAAAAATAAATTAAATTATAATTAAGAAACAGCGCAATATATGGTCATTATTGATTTGGCAAATCGAATTGCAATTTTTTCCGATCGATAGAAGCTAACTATAATTTGTTCAGTTTTTAAAAACAGGTGACAACACTTGTGTGACAAATAGTAATTTTATCAAATTTTGTTAAAGTTTGTTTGTAAAGGGTACGAATATTTGAATGATTATATTCCTCTTGACTAAGTAAACCAATGTCTTTTTCAAAAATGCTTTTCAAGAATTTTTAAATATTGGACAAATCGCAAATCGTGGTTTATGCTTATATTGATCAAGTATATTCCTTAAGGACGATATATTCGACTGGTGCTTCCCTTGTTCCGTGGTTCATATATTAGACCGTATTGTAGAAGCGATCGATATCACTTTATAAATTTATAAAATTTAATTTACTTACTAAAATATCATTAAAATGAGTGAAAATATACCATGTTTTGTAAGTTAATAAATAAATTTTTCGTTTTAATATTTATGTAAATCGAGATATAGTCACAACAAATTCCCCTCGACCGCTTTCGGATATTCTAATGTTTTCTCTTTTAGTGTAATCAACTGATGTTGCTTTTAGAAAACACTTTAGTACTATTGCCTCGGGATGTTTTCAAGCAACATCAGTTACGTAGCAAATCGGGAAAAATATATCTGAATATACCTACCGCTTTTGGGATATTATTATTATAAATTTTGTCATTTATTATTCTCAATACAGTCAGTCTACATTTATATATTTGTCACTGAATTTATACTCTCGACTGTATTAATAACAAGATACGTATACAAAGATTTCTCACACCGAAGTCTTTCAGCTTTCAGCTCCGCGGCATACTACTTTTTCTTCAATAAGGTAAGAATATGATATTCATCCGCGAGGTCTTCGATTTGTTTCTCGCTGAAAACGTTCAATAACTGTACATGCTCATCAAATAAAGACTACAGCCTATTAAGTGATTCGAAGTCATAAATCGTAATTCAAAAAATATCGGCAAAAAAGAAAAAAGATATGTATTATGATATATGTATGTATGTTTTTGAATAAACTTGGAGCTCTAAAAAAAATGGACGTTTCGGTATCTGTATAATTTGAATGACCGCAGTCTTGCTGTATTACTGAAACGAAACGAAATGATCTTTTTAAATCAATGATAACAGGAGACTACTCGGAAGTCGGATCCTCATATAGAATAATTATGCTTTGGGTATGGGGGAATTATATGAGTTATACACTATGAACTAAACATTCAAAGCAGTTAATTTGGTACGTAGACTTCCTCGGTCGTGGTCCATGCTATCTGCTTCTGGGTTTCCGGGCTGGAACCGCGTCACTAGTATATCTGCCGACGTTTCGTACCCATTTGTATGGGACATCTTCAGGGCTGAACTACTGCACTGAAACTGACCAACCAGTTTCAGTAGTTCAGCCCTGAAGATGTCCCATACAAAAGGGTACGAAACGTCGGCAGATATACTAGTGACGCGGTTCCAGCCCGGAAACCCAGAAGCAGATAGCAATTCAAAGCAGTGTTTGAAGTTTTTCTAAGGCAATTCTTCTAATTTTTGCGTTGGTACATAACTATTAATGAAACCTATATTCGTAACTTTACAACCAAGGCAAAATAATAGTCTAGAAAAAGGATATAAGCTGGGTCTGTTCCAAAGAAAACAAAACATACCTCTCCATCGATTGGGAAGGCAATGGCTAATGTTTTCCGATATTTGTACTCATTTTGGGGGAAAGGATTACGCAGCATTAGTAAACAAGTTGAATACGGCATTTAAAGGCTAACTCTGTTTCATGATTACGATGTTTTAGCTCGTTAATTGCAAGCGGTGTTTTTTTAAGAGGTTGAGAACTTTAAACGATGGTACAAGACAGAAATATTGTTGGAATGAAATTTTTTTTATTATAATCTGGTAGATAATTTCATGACATTTATTTTTCAAATATGATATCCGGCATATGTTCGCCGCGGCTACGAGTAACACCAAACAGTCAATTTTAATGGATGTAATTCGTTAACGGCTTGAGGATTGTCTTCGCTCCAAATACGACTTAGTGACGTAGCCATTTAACCAGAAATGAGCTTCATCACTAAACACAATTCTTTGATAAAACTGCTCATCTTCGACCAGTTTCAAATGAGCCCAATCAGCAAAAATGCGAGGCAAACGATGGTCGTTTGGCTTTACTTCTTGCACAAGCTGTATTTTATAGGCACGTAAGCCAAGATCCTTACGTAAAATTTTCCATGTAGTCGAAGGACAAAGGCCAACAAGTTGAAAATGACGACGAAGCGACATTTCGGCGTCTTCTTCAATACTTCACGCTACAGCCGCAATATTCTTTTCGGTACACACATTTCTTTCCAAAACGATCAATAATTGCACGAATTGCTTGCTCGCTAGGCCGATTATGTTGACCGTAAAATGGACGAAGTGCTCTATGAACTTCATAAACAGATTTATTTTTTTCAAAGTAAATTTCCACAATTTGGAAGCGTTGTTCTGCCGTTAAACGTTTCATGATGACTTGCCAAACCTTATTGAAGAGAAATGTCAACACGGTTTGACATTATCAGCTGTTTAACCATAGTTATCGATATCGCTAGTTCTCATGCTGCTTAAAAAACATCCACAAGCAGAAATGTTTGTAGATCATACATTTTTGGCTATGAGTTTGTTCCTAAACACTTAAGCCCTATCAGCTTCTTCTTGTGCTCTAGTTTTAGATTTTGAGATTTGGCTCAGTTATTGGGATGGCTACTTTGAAGTCTTTGGATAATTTTACTATACGATCGAAATAAAGAAGATATAGCACTTCTGGACTAAATACGTAGATTTGGGACTATATAGAAAAACAAAAATTTACTATAGAAGAAATACATCTGAGCTTCCTTTATCAGTCAGGCAGTATTCCTATCAATTCTCGTAGGACATTTTCATTAATTTATTTATTGACGTTTCTGTTTATTAGTTTAAGTTGGTTTCTCGTTTAAAAAATACAGAATCTTTTTTTATATTCGGTATATTTTGTCAATGTATTTCTATTCCTTGCTATGAATGGAAATATACTAAAAATAAAGCGAATAAGAAATAGTATCTCTTTCTAATGTAACAGTAGGAGGTTTATAGGGAAATTGTGTTTACTGAAGTTCTTGAAATCATATGCGAAATAGAAATGCTGTACTACTTTAGTTCCTTTCCTAGAATATAGCACTTACGAAATGTAAATACGAAACACGTTTTCCATCGTCTAGTGACTACTATTCTACAGCGAACGTATCTTGATGCATTTTACAATACTGGAAATATTTTTACTGCAAACATTTCTTTGGATATCAATCAACATAAAAAGGTAAAAACTTAAAACTGTATTTATTTATTTGTTATAATTGTTTTAATAACATTTTTTTATTCTTAATAAAATCTTAATAAACTACAGACCTATTTAAAATATCTTAAAACGACTTTAAATAGAAAGTTAATGTATTATTTACTTTGTCTTACATTGTATAATAAAAATATTAAATTATAAGCATGTCTTTCGGAATATTCACCAGCGTTTATTACGTAAAGTTATTTCGTGTTTTAAGCAGAAACAAACAACTTTAATTTTACATTATCGTCACGGAAAGAACAGCGGCTATAAAAAATAGCTTTATATTGTTTGAACAGATAGCTAGTGTTATCACATAAAAAATAATGTCGACTACCCTTATTCGTCATTAAACTATGCAATAATAATAAATATGGACCGTGTCTTTATTTCTTTTTAATATTTTCGTGTATATCGAGTTCGTAAATGCAATTATTACTACTTTACTTTTTCTAATAGTAGTAAGTTGATTTATTATATGGGCGCTTGTGTGGAAAGTTATGATACATTTTTGCAGAAGATGGTGCTTTTTTTGGTTTAGACACATGGCCGATAAGCATGAGATCGTAGATCTCACTAAAGAGTAATAAATTTTTTAAAAAATCTTAACGTATGTACGATGTAATACGCAGTAAAAATTAAAATGTTTCGGTTTCCTATCATAAAAGCGCATAATTATACACAATTAAAACCTACTGTGGGTGAAGTTTAACCCATTTACGGTCACTGGTGCGTAAACGCAGCATTTAATTTAATATTTTTTTAGATACAAACAATGTCTTTTAGTAGTTTTTTAAAGTTAGGATGGTTTCACTAGAACTGAAAATGTGTATTTATATTTCTTCATTAAAATATATAGTTTATTTTGAATTTTAAAGTATAATGAATTTAACGTTTTTTTTTCACTGAAATATTCAAACGCCTCAAATACATATTATTCATCATATACATTGTTACACTGCTTGAGCAGTACGAGTTTTTACGTGGGTTGTCTTTAAAGTTTTGCATTTAAAACTGGAATAAAACAGTAGATAGCTTTAAAAGTATTCTCTACGAAGATTAATGCATTTTTGCCTGCGCTCGAACTAACCCCGCAAGCAGTTGTTCCACTCGTTTGTTGGTACAGTCAAAATTGCGTTTTTGAAGGCATCGACTGATCCTTCTGACGACTGGAACCTTTGACCACGCAGTTCGTTGTTGATTTTCGGAAAGGTAAATAAATCGTTGGGACTGTACGGAGGATGGTCCAACAATGCGACGTTTTTTTGCTCTAAAAATTCAATTGTCTTGCGTGCTGTGTGCAAACTTGCATTGTCTTGGTGGGTGATGATTCGTCATTAGAGGTTGGTTTTTCGAAGCAGAGCGCTGTCTTGTGGCAAACAAATGGTTGCATGTCAATCGGCGGTAACAGTTCTTTGATCTTGAAGAAGAGTTGTTGCTACATGACCTGTTTTCAAAACTTTGAGAACAGATGATTTCTGTCAGCTTTTCTTCCTCTTGGAACACCTAAGTAGACGACTGGCGTTTATTTTCTGGCTCGTATGAGTAAATCCGAGATTTGGTCGTACCAACTTAGAAACCTTCGTGGGCTCATGCATAACAACTTTGCTAAAGATCACATGATCAAATGCATAGTTTACGATTCTATAAAGGACATACAGACAAACATTCGTTTTTATATACAGACTTGTTCATTCTAGAATTAGATATGCGCTGTCCACAAGTGGAAAGAGTGCAGTTAGGTTAAAGCGCGCGAGAAAGGAGGATAGAATATCTCTCACTGGCAGTTTCGTTTTCTCCCACTTTTGTATTGCAAACAACTTCCCCTACTTTCTCGCGTGTTACGCGTGAGAATGTCTGAAATCAGTCTTCACCAGCGACATGATGTGTGTAGGTCGGGGCTGTAAATCATTATGCATTGACAATACGTACCTACATTTTTGAATTGTGTAAATTATTTGATGCATTTTATTTGAATCTTTTAATAAAATGCAACATGACTATTTTCTTGAAATGTTTTGCCGTTTGGCGTGAAACTAATAAAATATTCTTGAAATAAATTAAATAGAAAATTCTAAAAATTAAAAAGATTTTCAAACATGGCTATTTTCTTGAAATGTTTTGCCGTTTGGCGTGAAACTAATAAAATATTCTTGAAATAAATGAAATAGAAAATTCTAAAAATTAAAAAGATTTTCAAACATGGCTATTTTCTTGAAATGTTTTGCCGTTTGGCGTGAAACTAATAAAATATTCTTGAAATAAATGAAATAGAAAATTCTAAAAATTAAAAAGATTTTCAAACATGGCTATTTTCTTGAAATGTTTTGCCGTTTGGCGTGAAACTAATAAAATATTCTTGAAATAAATGAAATAGAAAATTCTAAAAATTAAAAAGATTTTCAAACATGGCTATTTTCTTGAAATGTTTTGCCGTTTGGCGTGAAACTAATAAAATATTCTTGAAATAAATGAAATAGAAAATTCTAAAAATTAAAAAGATTTTCAAACATGGCTATTTTCTTGAAATGTTTTGCCGTTTGGCGTGAAACTAATAAAATATTCTTGAAATAAATGAAATAGAAAATTCTAAAAATTAAAAAGATTTTCAAACATGGCTATTTTCTTGAAATGTTTTGCCGTTTGGCGTGAAACTAATAAAATATTCTTGAAATAAATGAAATAGAAAATTCTAAAAATTAAAAAGATTTTCAAACATGGCTATTTTCTTGAAATGTTTTGCCGTTTGGCGTGAAACTAATAAAATATTCTTGAAATAAATGAAATAGAAAATTCTAAAAATTAAAAAGATTTTCAAACATGGCTATTTTCTTGAAATGTTTTGCCGTTTGGCGTGAAACTAATAAAATATTCTTGAAATAAATGAAATAGAAAATTCTAAAAATTAAAAAGATTTTCAAACAATGAAAAAATTAAAAGAAACTTTTAAAAATCCTAGTGTAGAATACGACGAACTGTTAGAGGTTTTACGTCAACTACTTCAGATATTTGTTTACTAGAATAAGAAGGCTCGATTTCAACAATACTGCACACCTCGATTTCCCTCTGTTCTCGTTCTTCAGGTAACTGACGAATTCTAGCTTGATCTTCGTCAAATAAGTGAATACAGTAGGGGAAGTTGTTTGCAATACAAAAGTGGGAGAAAACGAAACTGCCAGTGAGAGATATTCTATCCTCCTTTCTCGCGCGCTTTAACCTAACTGCACTCTTTCCACTTGTGGACAGCGCATATCTAATTCTAGAATGAACAAGTCTGTATATAGATATATGGGAGGTGTTTCCAAGTACCGAAGGTTGCTTTATGACTATTGAGGCGAGAAGATATATTTTTGAAGCCGACACCTCTAAATCCCCCAGACGAAGTTCGAGTTCACAACTCAGGCTACGGCATTATTCAACACGAAAAGAAAGCAAGAAGATGGTGTAGAGTGTACAAAAAATTACACATATGTATACATTGTGCCATAAGTGTAAAGTTCATGTACACGCAGATTGCTTTGTTCAATATCATAGAAAATAATAATTACGTACACTATTCTGTCAGTGGTGTGTATACACACTAGCACTTTTTTGTAGAAAAATATATATAAAATATTCTTGTATTCGATGTATTTTAAGTAAATCCAAATGTAATTCGAATAAGTTATTAAAGAGTTTAATACCCTGGCCATAAATGGTTTAACATCCGTTTCCATATTGCAATCTATGGCATGTTAATAGATTCGAACATCACAGTTCTCTGTGGTTGCGTGAATTAGACACATGCCCGATAAGCATGTGATCATGAGTTCGAATCTCACCTGAGAACAGTAAATTTTTTTAAAAAACTTCTGCAACGTATATACGGTATAGAAGGCAGTAAAAATTGGAATTTTTCAGTTACGTATCGTAAAAGCGCATCAGCAAATGCCTCATAAATTTTTAAATGGTTATTACTAGATAGCATTCTGATTCCAAGAACGATTTTTTACGTTGAGACGAGTTAAATTTCAAAAGGTATACTACTGTGGGCAAAAAATAGTAAGACTTTTTAATTTAAATTTCGCGCGAAAACCCATTCGTCGAAATATTTTTTTTCTAGGTTGGTATGACTGTCAGTGACATCTGTGCCAAATGTCAGATCAAAATAATCATTAGTGTTTAGTATACGCTTGTCTTTCTGAAGTACAAAAAGTGCATTCGGTGATTTTTAAAATGAGTGAAATTATTCAACAAAGAAGTTCCATTAAATTTTGTGTACGAAATCAAATTTCTGGTGCCGAAACGTTCAGAATGTTGCAAAAGGCCTTCGGTGATAATTGTTTGTCGCGAGCAAGTGTTTTTGATTGGTACAAATTATTCAAAGGGGGTCGAGAACGCGTTGATGACGAACCACGTCCAGGACGGCCATCAACATCAACTGATGATCAACACGTCAATAGAATCAAGGAATTGGTGCTTGAGAATCGACGATTAACAGTCAGAGACCTTATTGGCATCATTGGAATATCGGAAGGATCAGTGAAAACAATTTTGAAAGATCATCTGGGCTAAGAAAAGTGAAAGCACGATTTGTTCCAAAATCACTCAATTTTTTCGAAAAACAGCGTCGCGTTGACGTCTGTGAAACAATGATTTCCGACTATCAAGACAAAATGAAAGGCATCATAACTGGAGATGAGACTTGGATCTACGCTTATGACCCGGAAACAGACGATCAATCGGCCGAATATCGTATCAAAGGTAAGCCGAAGCCCAAAAAACCACGTCAAAGCAAGTCAAAAATCAAGGTTATGTTAACAGTTTTCTTCGATTATCGAAGTATGGTGCACTCCGAATTCCTTTCGACCGGCCAAACTGTCAACAAAGAATACTATTTGAGTGTTATGCGTCGTTTGCGCAATGCTATTCGTAAAAAGAGGCCAGAATTATGGGCCGACAACTCTTGGTTTTTGCACCGCGATAATGCACCGTCGCATACTACATTAATACTTCGTGTGTTTTTCGCAAAATTTTCAACAAATATCATGCCGCAACCCCCTTTTTCGCGTTTTTTTGCTCCGTTTGACTTCTGGCTATTCACAAAACTTACACGACCGCTCCGGGGAAACCGTTTTGAGTCAATTGAAGACATTAAACGTAAATCGCTACGCGCATTGAAGGCTATTCCTGAAATTGACTTTAACAACTGTTTCGAGAATTGCAAGAAACGTTGGCACAAGTATATTGGGGCCAGGGGGGGATTACTTTGAGGGGGACGAAATAGATTTGGAAGAATAAATTAAGAATTTAAAAATTATAAACAAAGTCTTACTATTTTTTGCCCACAGTAGTAAACGCAATTACTAAAAATTTGAATTATACTTAATTAATAGGATTACACGTTTTCTTATGCCGATTTGCATTTAACAACTTTGTTTTGTTTTGTATTATAAATTTAATATTCAATTATTATATGTAGAGCTTATTTAATGTTTAAATTTTGCAAATTTATTCGAAACAAAAGAAAATCCTCAAGAATATTAATATCCTTAAATACCTCATACGAGAGACGTAAATAAAGCGACGAGTCATTTATATTCGCGAAAAATTAAACGTAAGCTGTTATTTACCAAGCGAATGTTAATTTTTACTTTCCTAATTCGAAAATATTTTTTTTAAATGACAGTGCTCAATTTCGGAGTTTTGATTAATTGCCACTTCCAGAATTCGAAAGCAGTATAAATAACAGCTTGGTCGAATACCCAGTAGCGTAAGGGTAGCCGTTAGTCCGAGTACTGTACGAATGCGGATTACGTGATTTTTCGTGAATACTCGTTTGCCTACGTATGCCTTCCGTATTAGAAACGGAAGAATACATTTTCATACGCGTACAATACTGTTCACATGTACGAACTTTGAAATTATTGTACTTACACAAAACGATGTTGATAATTACTCTCCACTCGTGCTTACCTGAAAAAAAAATTAAAATAAGTTTTGATGTATTTAGTAGATATTAGGGAAAAACGAGCAGAGTAATTATAGTCCCTATCGCATTCGACTCTAACTGACAAATGAAAAATTGTTTGCATGGACTTGAAATTTATGAACATTTTTCAAAATACTGTATGCAACGAATTTAAGGACACTGAAAACTAGGCTTTATTAACCACACTGCTCAAACCTATCAAGGGATATTCTATATAACTGATAATAATAAATAGTTCTAGTTAGTATATCTATAAATACGAGGTGCAATCCGAATATTCCCGACCTAATGCTATAAAAATTCAGAACGTAGTTGTTATTCCTGGCGGTTTCTGTCACCTTCCCAGTAGTCTTTGTGAGTCTTGTGAACATGCTCTAGGTGGGTGACCATTTAGAACAGTTCTGACCAAAGAAAATGATGTGGTCCATAACATTACAGTAAAATTCATAGTGGGGGCAATGCTTCTTTTATTAAACGATGTTGAAAAACTTTAGGAAGGACACTGAAAACTAGACTTTATTAACCACACTGCTCAAATCCATTAAGGGATATTCTATATAACTGATAATAATAAATAGTTCTAGTTAGTACATCCACAAAAACAAGGTGCAATCCAAATATTCCCGACCTGATTTTATAAAAATTCAGAACGTAATTGTTATTCCTGGCGGTTTCTGTCACCTTCGAAGTAGTCTTTGTGAGTCTTGTGAACATGCTCTAGGTGTGTTACCATTTAGAACAATTCTGACCAAAGAAAATGATGTGGTCCATAACATTACAGTAAAATTCATAGTGGGGGCAATGCTTCTTTTATTAAGCAATGTTGGAAAACTGTAGGCCATGAAATATGTGTTAGAAAAACCTCTGCTCGTTGTGTGCTTAGAATGTTAATAGCTGATTAAAAAGCAAACAGTTCAAGTTTTGCTTATTACAATGCCTATATGTCATTTGAAAATTCTCTTTATTTGGAGTTCCGCAGGAATCTCATTTGAGACTACTCGTGTTTGTTCTTTTTCTTCAATGACTTGCTGACAGTTCTGTCATGTCCTGTACTAGACATGCGGACGATCTAAAAGTTTACCACTCTATTACGTCTTGGGATGATGTGTCTCAGTTACAATATAACCTTGACATAATTACAAGGTGTTTTGCTGTTTACACGAAGAAAGTTCATTCTATCGACTCCATATATTACACCAACAATTGCAGTCTCACGTAGGTTGATCATGTGGTATTTTATTTGAGTCAAGCCTAGTTTTGCTCCACATATTAACAACATCTGCATTACTGCATCTAAAGCTATAGATTTTGTTCTGAGAACTTTTTCGAAAGCTTGTCTTTGTTAAAAACGTTGTTCTTTAGCTTGTTGTCAGAAAACTGAAATATGCTTTGTCCGTACGATCGCTCCACTATAACTATTTGCAAGTGACTATAGCGAAGGTTCAACGATTTTTTTGAAAGACATAAGTTATAGGATTGATAATGTCCATCCGAAGCTAAGAAATTTAGACAAATAGTTTTATTAGTCTTTAGTGTTCTATTTATTCCTTATTGCAATGGAATTTCACAAAGTAGCGACTTCAACAATCAATTATTCCATCAGGAGCATAATATTGACTATAGTTCGTTATTCAGAAGACAATGGTGTATAGTATCTACAGGATCGTCGACAGGTTCATGGATCAAGATTACTGTGAAAACTTATTCACGGCTTTATTGACTCCCCACAACGACCTTCCTCTATTCATTTTCTGGATCTAATTTATCTTCTCGCTTCCGTCCTACTTTTAACTTACAATACAATTTTCCCGAATTAATTTCGCTCTGGATAGTGCTTCTCTTACCCCAATGTGCTGGAATGCTAAAGCATTTCGTAACAACATTTTTTTGGTTCGATTAAGCACCGGTAATGAGTTATTTTTAGTTTTTCGTTTTCATAATTTTTTGATTGTAGTTTCTAAATACGTTGTAGCTATATGTATTTTTGTGAATACGTATGTGTATTTATTCTATTTGTTCTGTAACAGTCTACCGTTGGACAGCAAAGTTTATTATTAATTATATATTATTGCAATTATCTGAAATATACGTAGTGGTTATTCTAATGCTTTAAATTATGTGTACTTTTTGTTACTTTATTTCTGAAATAAAATGATTCTAGTTCCTTTGTTATTGCAAAGTTACAACGCTTAATTATACGCTAGTCGACTTCAGGTTCCGACCCAGGCAATTTTAACGCCATTTCAATAACTTTACAATGATTATTTTAGTAACTACTAAGTGGACAATGTTATAATTTGCAGAATTGTGCAGTACTAAAGTACTAAAATATATATTTACTGTTCACATGGGAATCTAAAACAAGAAATGCATAAATAAGGATATTGATAGCCAGGTTTGGTTTTTATATACTTGTAAAATTGTATTTTTTTTGCAACTAAAACGTTGTTAAATATAATACAGATATTTTTTAAATTGTAACTAATATTTAGAGTAAACTAGCATTTACCATAGTAAATGCAGAATCGATTACAGGAGTTTATACGAGGGTAGCTGTTTACATTTCGGGAACTGGCAACAATGTTAGTGTTGCCTCCGATCTGATGGAGTTTGTCATTTTTGATAATTTTTTATGTCAGCGAAAAAATGGAATTAACTCGCGAACATTTTCGTGCAATTATTTTTCATAACTTTCGGCGTGGATTATCTCAACAAGAATGCATCGACGAGCTGAATTCTTTTTATGGTGATGAAGCACCATCGAAAACTACAGTATATCGTTGGTATAGTGAATTCAAACTTGGACGGCGTTCTTTAGACGATGGATTTTGTGAAGGTCGTCTCACAAATGTTGTTGTGTCGGAAACATTAATGCAATGTCTGAATTGATAATGCAAGACCGTTATGTGGCATACCGTGAGATTGAATCATTTCTAGGTATTAGTAACACGTTAAGAAGCTATGTTCGCGTTGGGTACCACATAATTTGACAACCGCTCAAAAAGGACTCGAGTCGATTGGTGCCAAAAATGCACAAAAAATACAATGGCGGTGCTTCAAAAAACGATTACACAATTATTTGTTTGCCAAAAGTGTTTGAAGAAATAAGGAAAGCAAACCGAAAACGACAGATAATTCCCCACCATGACAATGAAAGCTCCTACAGATCGGTTCAAACAATTGAATTTTTGACCGGGTAAAACATTGAATTGATGAGCCATCCGCCGCACAGCCCTGATCTGGCACCATATGATTTCTTTTTGTTCCCACACGTGAAGAACAAACTTCGTGGTCAACGGTTTTCTACGCAAAACTCATATTTTGAAGATACCGCATTCACAGTGGCAGCAATGCTTTTCGGATTGGTTTAAACGAATGCAAAGGTTCATTTATTTTCAAGGAGAATATTTTGAAAAGCAATAAAAGTATTTTCGATAATAAACAAATTTTTTTTGTTTGCTATTCGCGAAATATAAACGGCTAACCTCGTATTGAATTAATTCATATAATATGCCTTGTTAATGTTAAAATAACATATATATATATATATATATATATATATATATATATATATATATATGGGTCTGGGAAAAAGTTCGTGGCGTTTTTCCCGATAGATGGCATTGGTTGCCGATAACTAAAGAACAACAAGTCACAGCGACACCACCGACGGCTCGTTTTTTAGATGACCTTCCGAACGTTAGTTTGAGCGTAGAAACATTGTAATCGGTGCAGTGGTTGGAAAGTTATTCGCACTTGAAAATGGAGAAGAATAATGAGAAATTTCGCTATATTCTGCAATATTATTATGATAAGGGGAAGAACGCTGCGCAGGCTTGTGATAAAATTTGTGCTGTGTACGGTGAAGGTACTTTATCGAAATCTGTTGCGCGGAAATGGTTCGCTCGCTTTCGTTCTGGAAATTTCAATGTGAAAGATGAGTCACGCTCCGGTCGTCCAATCACTGAAAAATCTGATGAAATTCTTGAAAAAGTCCAACAAGATAAGCATATCAGCAGTGTCGATATTGGCATGGAGCTAGGCATTGACCACAAAACTGTTTTGAACCATTTACACAAAGCTGGTTACAAAAAAAAGCTTGACGTATGGGTTCCTCATGAGTTGAGCGTGAAAAACATGATGGACCGAATTAACATCTGCGATGCGCTGCTGAAACGGAATGAAATCGAGCCGTTTCTGAAACGTTTAATAACCGGAGATGAAAAATGGATTACGTACGATAATCGGAAGCGTAAAAGATCGTGGATAAAGGATGGTGAGCCGTCACAAGCGTTCGCTAAGCCAACATTGACGCCAAAAAAGTGATGCTGTGTGTATGGTGGGACTGGAGGGGAATCGTCCACTACGAGCTACTTCCAACTGGTCAGACGATTGATTCTCAACTCTACTGTGCACAACTAGAGAGATTACGCCAGGCGATTGAAAGAAAACGGCCCGAATTGATTAATAGGAAAGGTGTTGTCTTCCATCATGACAACGCCCGACCACACACTTCTTTGATGACCCGTCAAAAATTGAGAGAGTTTAGTTGGGAAGTTTTGATGCACCCACCTTACAGTCCGGATATAGCACCCTCTGACTATCATCTGTTTCGATCTCTGCAGAACTCTCTCAATGGAATTAAGTTGGTTTCAAAAGAAGCCTGTGAAAACTACTTGATTCAGTTTTTCGACCAGAAACCACAGAAGTTTTTCACCGATGGGATCATGGATCTACCAAAAAAATGGCGAAACATTGTCGATAATAATGGAGCATATTCGGTTTAAATGAATTCGTCCACGCGCCATGCGGGGACCAGTTGAATTTTACTGAAAAAACGCCACGAACTTTTTCCCAGACCCAATATATATATATACATGGAATATTAAAACCTTATAGAAAAGAGTACCATGTATTTGTTGCATCAAAATTTTATTTTCTTGCGTTTTCTATTATGATTACAACCCTTTCATATTAGTTTTAACCATGAGAAACAAAGCCAAAGAAGCAAAGAAACACAGAACGCAATTATTGGATTAAAGCTTGAAGGGGATGGATAATACACGATTTATTACTTGAATTTGCATTTGTATAGTTATGAATTGACTTCTTACATTGAAATTAAAACAGGAGTATTATACGAAAATGATTACTGTAAGCTTGGAACATAATCTTGAAATGTTTATTTTTATTCCTTCTTGTTTAAAAATATGGATAAAAATCATAAAAAATTTTAAATTTACAGAAATTCTTTCTTAAAAATAATATTACGAATTTGGATTTTTAAGTGATACTTGTTTGCTTTAGTAATATAATTTCCGGGCGGTACTTTCGTAATCTATTTTAAAGGAGATAATTAAATTCGATCGCCCAAACGTGTGCATAACATAGTCAAGTGATGAAAATTGAAAATCCTCCATAATAATGTGCGTATATTAAATTTAACACATACATCCCTTTCTATGTGTCATGTATAATGAATGTTGATGTTTAAAATTAAATTATCTGGTTTATGCATATATAATTTAGCCCATGGGGCTTCAATTAGCGTTTCTGTACGTTGAATTTACGTCCAATGAATTAACTGTTTGTAAATTTTATTTGGGCACAAATAATAAGTATACTCTTTTTATTACTAAATAATTTGACATATTACAGAACGTGTTTCGTTTAATGATATTAATACTTTCAGTATCGCGTTTCTCTCATCAATTTCAAGCGCACGCATTTACATATTGCAAATCAGTACAGTTGCCAAATTGCGTAATAGGTAACAGGCTATGCACAATCGTTGGAACTTTGGTTTAAATCTCGTAAGATATTTGCGTAATTCATTGTACTGTCAAGTAAATAACTGTTTAAATAGATTAGATGTCTCTCATCACTGGACAACCGCCTCCCTTTCAGCTTCATTTTCACATGCGGAAACAGTGCAAAGTCGCAGGGAGCAAGATCTGGACTGTAGGGAGGGTGCTCGAGAAGTTTCAATCCTGTCATGGTCAAATATTCGGTGCAGGATTTGGCGCGGTGAGCTGGAGCATTATCGTTATGGAGGAACCAGGTGTCTATTCTTGACTTTGGCCGCAGGTTCTTCATAGATCCAATGACTCTAGACAGACACTGTTCAGTATACCACTTAACTGTGACTGTCTTCTGTGTGTCCAAAACGACGCGTTCCACAATTCCACTCGATTTGAAAAATACAGCTATCATTTTCTTCTTTACAGATCGGGATTTTCTGACAACTAAGGGTGTGTCCTCATCATCAAATATCCAAACTTTGTTTTGAGCTTTGGTCGGCACATCGTAATAGTACAGCCAAATCTCGTCACCTGTCACGATGTTGTTCGCATACCGAGATTGTCCCTTATTAATCTTTTTTAGCATGGTCCGGCATTAAGTCACACGTCGTGTCATCTGCTCTTCAGTCAGTCGATGCGGCACCCAGAGAGAACAAAGTTTCATCACGTGCAAATGATCATGCAGAACCGAACGAATTGCTGGTGCATTAAGGCCTGAAGTACCCTCTACCTGTTGGTAGGTCACTCGCCTGTCCTCGCCAAGCATTTTCCTCACAGTAGTAACGTTTTCTTCCGTAACTGACGTTCGTGACCTGCCCGGCCTCTCAGCATTCTCCACAGTTAAATTTTCCCATTGGAATTCTCTATACCACCTGAATATCGTTGTGCGATGTGGACAAACATCACTTAGTGCAAGAGTTATTTCTTAGACGCACTGGTCTATGTTTAAACCACGCACGAAATTATAGCGCAAAACTGCCCTTATTCCATTTCGTGACCACGCTCCCATCACAAGCATTTTGTACTCTCACATCTAGTGATGTAACACTTGCATAACTAAAGTAATCTTACTTGAATTAATCTGGTAAAATTTGAATTCTTGTTTAAAACACCATTTAACTTTTCCATAACTACATTTGTTCGTCACTTAAAGTGTTCAACTGTAAGTATACATGAAGGATTTTCTAGTTTGTCTATTGACTTAAGTATTCTTTTGTAATTGTGAATAGTTTGTAAATCTGTAAATATTCATAGCCGCGTTTTCTTTCGGATAAAATTGTAAAATTGAACACTTTAGTTGTTGAAATTTTTTAGAATGATAAAACGCTGCCTATAATCATGTATCCCAACATGTAAGAATTAACTGTTGTGGTTGAGAAATGGCGGGATACTGTTTGAGAAATTTTCGTATTCATTTACAAGATTTAAGAAAATGGCTTTTGTTTGAACCATTAAATCATTTACCTCTGGATTACATTGTCTGCTACAAGATGTTAAAGTGTGAGGCTTTCACGTTTCATAGACTAAGTTACTGCATTTATTTTTAAAAGCGACTCATACTTAGCGTGAATGCGGGACTTTTAGTCATTAAGATTAACACTTAGTTTACTGACAGCTAAAAGTTGTTCAATGTACGAGGGTGATTGAATTTGGTATGCATTTTATTTTTTTCTGGTTCATACAAACTACAAATTAATGTATATACATCATTTTTTTAACAACCCTTCTTTAAAATACACTTGTCTCATCGCTCGGGTAGCTTCTTTATTCCCCAAAAAAATTCTTTTGGTTGACAATAAAGGCCGGTTTGCACCGCATCTTTCACTTTCTTATTAAAGACAAATCGCTTGTCTTTCAAGAACTTTTTGAGTCGCGTAAAGAGACGATTGTCATTCGGGGCCAAGTCAGGACTATATGAGGGGTGAGGCGGTACTTCCCAACCCAATTTAGTCAGTGTATTGTTCGTCAGATAGGCTGTATGTGGGCGATCATGATCGTGTTAGAGAATAATGTTCTTATTTAACAGACCCACGTCTTTTTGTTCGTGTGGCCAGTTTAATCTTTCCAAGAAGCTCATTGTATTAAGCTAAATTAATTGTTTTTCTTTCTTTGAGAAAATTGACGTTGGTCTAATAGTTTTCCAGAATACAGCCGCCATCACTTTGCTAACTGATAGTTGTTTTTGAATTTTTTGAGTGGAGGTGAGTTTGAGTGACACCAGTCCATGCTAACGTTCTTCCTTTCTTGAATATAATAGTATACGCTGATCTCATTAATTGTTATGATACGTGACAAAAATTTATCGCCTATTTTATTTATTAATTTCGACATTCTCAAAAAAATTAAGTCTGTAGTTTTACGATTTGATTCTGAAGAAGCAACTGCCATCAAGCAAAGTCAAAACAAATTCTAAGATGCTGAAGTTGAAGCAGATTTACGAATAATTTATGACAATTACAAAAGAGTAGTTGAAGTATTGATAAATTACAAAATTCTTCGTTGCAGTTAGTGGATTCTCTACAAATACTGGGCACTGTACAAAACAGCTATGTGCTACCAGCAACGATAAAAATATTAGTTTTATAGCCAAAGTAAATAGTGTAGGTAAGTAAATAAACAAATTTGTAGTGAGAGTATGTTCACAGATCCGATAAGTAACGGGTGTTTTTTTTAGAGGTATAGAACTTTGAAATGGAATAAAACAAATATGATTTTTTTAAATTGACATGAAATTTACTTTATTCGAAAGATAATCTTCTGGCATTATAATTTAAATATGACTTCTGGCATATGACCGCCATGGCTGGCTCGGACGTAGTCTAATCTGGAGGGCCAATTTTCGATGACTTTTTCCAACATTTGTGGCCGTATATCGGCAATAACGCGGCGAATGTTGTCCTCCAAGTGGTCAATCGTTTCGGGCTTATCGGCGTAGACTAGCGACTTCACATATCCCCACAGAAAATAGTCAAGCGGCGTTAAATCGCACGATCTTGGAGGCCAATTCACGGGTCCGAAACGTGAAACTATGCGGTTACCAAACGTTTCCTTCAATAAATCAATTGTGGCACGAGCTGTGTGACATGTTGCGCCGTCTTGTTGAAACCACAACTCCTGCACATCATGATTGTTCAATTGAAGAACGAAAAAGTCAGTAATCACGGCTCTATAGCGGTCGCCATTGACTGTAACGTTCTGGCCAGCTTCGTTTTTAAAGAAGTACGGACCAATTATTCCACCAGCCCATAAAGCACACCAGTCAGTTTTTCTGGATATAACGGTGTCTCAACATACACTTGAGGATTATCATCACTCCAAATACGGCAGTTTTGTTTATTGACGTATCCATTCAACCAAAAGTGAGCTTCATCGCTAAACAAAATTCAATTATGAAAATCGGGATCAACGGCAATCTTGTTTTGGGCCCATTCACCGAATCTACGCCTTGCTAGGTGATCGTGTGGCTTCAATTCTTGCACGAGTTGGATTTTGTAAGCACGCAAACCTAGATCTTTCCGCAAAATCTTCCATATGGATGGACACATATCCAATTCCTGTGCACGATGGCGGATAGACTGATTCGGGTCTTCCTCTACGCTACGCTCTACAGCAGCAATGACTTCTTCTGTACGCACTGTACGACGTCTCTCTGGATGCGTATTATCATTTAGAGTACACGTGGTGCGAAAACGTTCCATAGTTAATCGAATTAATTGCTCTGATGGACGATTATGTTGACCGTAATATTGACGTAGTGCACGATACGTATTTCGAACAGAACCATGATTTTCAAAATAAATTTGCACAATTTGCAAGCGTTGTTCAGACGTCAGTCTATTCATGTTGAAATGACAAACCAAACTAAATATAAATCACTTAACAGGTGACAAAATGGCCGCCAGTTAAAAAAGTGTTGCCAACTTAAAGTTCTATACCTCTAAAAAAAACACCCGTTATTAAAAAAACATTATTTTAAATATGCAAATATTACATCACTTGTTGTCGAAGACTCGTTCTCCTCATATAAGAATACCTTTCTCACGGAGTATTCGATTTGATGAAATAACTGTTGAAACATATCAGATGTTTCCAATATTTAACCGATCTTATCCTGTTTATCATTACACTGAAAACGCTACTTAAAAAAGGGTAACTCATACACGTTTCATAAATTCTCGAGGGCACGACTGTGGTTTGCTGGCCATATTCCTCACTCTAGTTACGACTTTACTGACAACCCAATATATGTATATTGTTTCACAGGCAAAATCAGTTCAGTTACTAATATCCTTTTTCTATAAAAGTGAAGTTTGAACGTATTTGAAATTGCTGTCTCTTATATTCATATATTTCAACACGTACTCCTACATTTTTATGAAAAATATAGTCTGGGAAATAAAATCATGTCCGGTCAGACGGATAAAATTATATTTTTAGAACCATGTCTTAAATAACAATAATACACAGAAACTTGACATGGATCGAAACACGATTTTCCTTTTATCGCTTTCTGACGTATTTTATGATAAACTTGCAATAAAACTTAACGTTGATACACTAGGATAATGATGATTGTTTACTTATTATTCCTTATTTTTTCACCAATATTTCGAACACATAATTCAGATGTTTCTTAAGCATCAAAATAAGAATTTTATATTATAGATATAGTACTTTACGTCATGTGGTTATGAATCTAATCGGCATTGTAGAATGCAAACGTAATTAATTAAACGTCGAATACTCGCAAATGTAACAAAGGTAATTTTAGGTAGGGTACATAAAAAAAGTTCATTCATAGTAAATTTAATGACAAAATATTCAATAGAAAAATAATAGCGTAGTGTATTACCAATCAACACGAAAATTTCTAAATTTTTAAATTATTATTTATGAAAATGAAGTTATAGAAGAAACAAATACAAAATATAACACAAGAAGTATACCTTCCATTGCAGATTCAGTCAAACGCCTACGATGGGTTGAAAATATGTTTATATATTGGGTCTGGGAAAAAGTTCGTGGCGTTTTTTCAGTAAAATTCAACTGGTCCCCGCATGGCGCGTGGACGAATTCATTTAAACCGAATATGCTCCATTATTATCGACAATGTTTCGCCATTTTTTTGGTAGATCCATGATCCCATCGGTGAAAAACTTCTGTGGTTTCTGGTCGAAAAACTGAATCAAGTAGTTTTCACAGGCTTCTTTTGAAACCAACTTAATTCCATTGAGAGAGTTCTGCAGAGATCGAAACAGATGATAGTCAGAGGGTGCTATATCCGGACTGTAAGGTGGGTGCATCAAAACTTCCCAACCAAACTCTCTCAATTTTTGACGGGTCATCAAAGAAGTGTGTGGTCGGGCGTTGTCATGATGGAAGACAACACCTTTCCTATTAATCAATTCGGGCCGTTTTCTTTCAATCGCCTGGCGTAATCTCTCTAGTTGTGCACAGTAGAGTTGAGAATCAATCGTCTGACCAGTTGGAAGTAGCTCGTAGTGGACGATTCCCCTCCAGTCCCACCATACACACAGCATCACTTTTTTTGGCGTCAATGTTGGCTTAGCGAACGCTTGTGACGGCTCACCATCCTTTATCCACGATCTTTTACGCTTCCGGTTATCGTACGTAATCCATTTTTCATCTCCGGTTATTAAACGTTTCAGAAACGGCTCGATTTCATTCCGTTTCAGCAGCGCATCGCAGATGTTAATTCGGTCAATCATGTTTTTCACGCTCAACTCATGAGGAACCCATACGTCAAGCTTTTTTTTGTAACCAGCTTTGTGTAAATGGTTCAAAACAGTTTTGTGGTCAATGCCTAGCTCCATGCCAATATCGACACTGCTGATATGCTTATCTTGTTGGACTTTTTCAAGAATTTCATCAGATTTTTCAGTGATTGGACGATCGGAGCGTGACTCATCTTTCACATTGAAATTTCCAGAACGAAAGCGAGCGAACCATTTCCGCGCAACAGATTTCGATAAAGTACCTTCACCGTACACAGCACAAATTTTATCACAAGCCTGCGCAGCGTTCTTCCCCTTATCATAATAATATTGCAGAATATAGCGAAATTTCTCATTATTCTTCTCCATTTTCAAGTGCGAATAACTTTCCAACCACTGCACCGATTACAATGTTTCTACGCTCAAACTAACGTTCGGAAGGTCATCTAAAAAACGAGCCGTCGGTGGTGTCGCTGTGACTTGTTGTTCTTTAGTTATCGGCAACCAATGCCATCTATCGGGAAAAACGCCACGAACTTTTTCCCAGACCCAATATTTGGAAAACGAGTCTTGTACACTCCGCGCAACATGAATAGGACCAACTGCATATATGACATTTGTAGTTGGTATAAACATGGTAGCGCGCTGGAATTGTTATTTTCGAAAATAAGAGGGTTGATAAAAAGATGTATGTAGGTACCAAATATAATTTTTGTAAAAGTCAGTGCAAATGTACGTTACTAATGACAATAAGTAGAGTAATTAAACGCCACTTGAATACGACCAATCCACAAAATAAAAGATTCGTTTGCAATAACAAAATACTTGATTGTTCAATAATGAGTACTTTTGCCATTATTTCTTATAACCTCAAATAGTCGGGATGGAATGGAATTATACAGGGTTCTCAAGTAGTCAACGGGAAGTTCCGCCCAACTTCGTTTCAGCGCCTGCTCTAGTTCGTCAGCGCAACTGAATTGGGTAGCATTGGAGTACAATTTACGCGACAACCATCCCCAAACATTTTCTATGATGTTCAGGTCGGGGGAGAGCGATGGCCAATCGAGAACCTCCATGCCTTGTTCTTGAAACCAGCGTCGAACAATGCGCGCGGTGTGAATACTGGCATTATCCTGTTGGAAAATAAATGGCCCACCTGCCATAACGTTGGAAAATTTGTCTTTCACCTGTTGCAGCAGCTGGACGTACTTTTCCGAATTCTGTCTGCCCTTCACTATTACTAAATCAACAGGTCCGTTATAGGAAACAGCTCCCCATACCATGACTGAACCAACATCGGCTCGCCTTCGTGACTGAATCACTTCATCTTTACGTAAATCGTGGAAATAATAAGAAAACCCATCCGGGCCATCTAAATTAAACTTCTTCTCGTCACTAAAAATAACAGTTTGCCATTCTCTTGCCCACCCCATTTTTGCTTGAGCAAACTGAAGACGTGCAGTGCGCTGAAATTTCCTTAAAGGAGGCCGTCGTTTAATTTTCAAACGTTTTAAATGCGGACAGGTCTTCAGTAACTTCTGTACAGTTCTTACCGATGCATTCGTTCCAACGTTATTCGCGATTTGTCTTGCCGTTAATGCCGAATTCGATGCTTCGCGTAATATGGCTCGACGTTCTCTCTTAGTTGTAACGGATGTTGTTCACCCTTTAAAACGTTTTCCATAATTCTCGGGATCCCTAATAAAATTGTTCACAACCTGGTGTGATCGACTTATTTTCTTTGCAGTAGCCCTTGAGGAATACCCTTCTTGATGGAACGCTTTAATTTTTCCAATTTCTTCCATACTTAAGCACTTCTGTCGTCCCATCGTTGCACAATACCTTTAATTACAGATGTTTGTTTATCCGGATACACGTTGTAACTCGACACTCATCCGGTAGCTTACTATTAAATACTGGTCGTATCCAACCGGCGCGGTGCATTTTATATGTATGTGGTACTTACGTCACCCAATGCATAACGTTAGGCACTATTGCGCAATAATGCGTATTATTTGCCATATCATACCATTACAAACTTGCATTGTATTTTTAGTAAATGAATTGTTTTTCAAACCACCGAAAGCTTGCAACAAGTCGGGTGGTCCTATTCATGTTGCGCGGAGTGTACGTCTAATGAAACATTTGTGAATTTAATTTGCTTCGTACCACCTTTACACAATTGCTTTTTACTGTTTTATACACATTATAGTTTTATTTATTTCTACTTATCGGTAAAAAAATTGTTTGTAAATATATTAGTACACAAAGTGATAAGTTATAAAAAACGCTTTTTGGAAATTTTGTACATGGGCAACTCAAGTTGTAATATTGGTTACAGATGGAGGTTCAAACATGGTTAAAGTTGACAAAATATCTAAATAATCTTTTTCTAAAGTGCTCTACGAAATATGCTTACTCCACGTAATTCACCTGGCAGCAAATTATAATATATTAAAAACAGTTATCGAAAAGTAGAGAAATTAATAGACTCTACCAAATAAGTTTTTATTAAATCGGATACCTAAAGGCTAAATAAAATATAGATGGCGCACTGAATTTGTCTGGGTATGTGGGCATTTAAAAAGTGTGATGTATGACATTTATAAAACTGGCTTCGTACACGGTACAACAATGCGTTCAAATTGTTGAATTATTTTATGAAAATCAGCGTTCTGTGAAAAGAGTTTTTAGAAAATTACGTGAATTTTATGGTTTACATAATCGTCCATCTGAAAGCACTATTGGTCGAATTATTAAAAAATTTCAAGAGACCGGTTCCATGGAAGATCAAAAAAGTGAAAAATACAGTAGTACAGTGTCGTTCACAAGAAAATATTGGTTTGGTTCGTGAAAGTATTGCTGTAGATCCTGAAATGTCCATTAGACGACGTTCACAACAACTTGGTCTTAGTGGATCAACATGGCGTATTTTATACAAGGATTTAGCTCTGAAGGCTTATAAGGTTCAAATAACACAGGAACTGAAGCCATTAGATCATTTAAAACGTCGTTTATTTGTCAATTTCATCAATGAACAACCAGCTGATTTTTCTCATAAAATAATGTTTTCCGACGAGGCACATTTTGAACTTGGCGTCAATGTTAATAAACAAAATTGCAGTATCTGGGGTGAGGAAAATCCACGAATTATTCATGAGAAACCTATGCATCCTAAACGAGTTACTGTTTGGTGTGCATTATGGTCAGGTGGTGTAATTGACCTTACTTCTTTGAAAATGCTGCTGGTGAAGCTGTAACTGTCAATGGTGATCGATATCGTCGGATGATAACCGAATTTTTGTGGCCTGAATTAATGAATATTGATCTAGAGGATATGTGGTTTCAACAGGATGGAGCTACACGTCACTTTGCATACGAATCAATAAATTTATTGAGAGAAAAATTTCATGGACGTGTAATCTCAAAGAACGGTGATGTTAATTGGCCACCAAGATCATGTGATTTGACATCGTTAGACTATTTTCTTTGGGGTTATGTGAAAAGTCAGGTTTATAAAAACAATCCACAATCAATTCCTGCTTTGAAAGATGAAATTATTCGTGTCATTGGTGAGATAGAGCCTTGATTATGTCAAAATGTCATTGAAAATTTTAACAAAAGACTGGACGTCTGTGGAGTTGCAAGAGGAGGTCATTTGGCAGATATTATTTTTCGCATGTAAATGTCGTAACTGATACTTCAATTACCGATAAAAAGTTTTTGAAATTGAATGCAAATTATGTGTTTTATTTATTCTTTAAAACAACCGCGAAATTTGAAACACTCTTTATTTACTAATATAATATAATATTTAAAATATAAGCTTATTGTAATTTAGAATATTTGAAATACCCTATATGTAAAATTACAATGCATGTCTATTAGATGTTAATATGAAAATGACATTAACAAGCGTGACAGCTGCTTCGTAGCGTTAAAGTTGTGTTAGAAATTAATCTCTTTATCGTAATATCAAATCAGAACTTTCCATATGGAAACGAAATTTAAAATCCTACATTACATTGTGTCAGAAAGTTTAATTAACCAGCACATATCAGCAGTCAGTCAAAAAAAAAAAAAAAAACAAAATGTGTTTATGTATATTTTCGCTTTTCGGCCTTTTCACTCTTTTCCAGTCATTAAATTTTCATGTACTTGGGAAGGGACAAATAAATTACAAGGGGTCAAATTTCGAGAGTATTAATAACAGCATTATAGTTATGAAATAACGCAAGCTGTTTATCACATAATTGTAAATGATGTTTGTATTGTTCTTGACAGGTTCTGCTGTGGCGATGATAGGTGCTAACCTACGATTTGGGAGTATTACCGGCAATGCCAGTTCGAATGCCACGAAGGTCTTTCAGTGTCATCCGGGTGGTACTGCGGAAGCTGCTCTGATATTTGCTTTGGGTTCCATGGGGATGGCAGCTAATGTTGCTCTCATGGCCGTTATATTAGCTAATCGTCAATTGCGACGGTAAGTGTAAGGTTTCATAAACGACATACGTACATACATATATAATAGTTTAAATGCACTGTTCTAAAGTTAGTCTAGGATAATCGTTAATTTAAATTTCAAAAAGAATAAATTTATAATAAACAGGTAAGCTGAATAATGAAAATAATTTAAACTTATGCTCAAAATTAAGACACCACTTAAATAATTATTCTATTGGTGAATTATTTATCATCAAAAAACAATTTAGATAATTAAATATCGGTGCATCAACTTTTTTCTTCGAAAGTTATGGTAAAAATTACAAAAATTCCATTCAATTACAAATTTAGACACAAAACGATATTATTGGAAATCTTAAAAACTCTATAAACAAAAGAAAGGAGAGAAAAAATAAACGTTAATAGCGCCTGACACCACCCATAGCTCTGAAAACTGCTTGTGCTCGTTACAAGTTCACTATCCAATTTGGGATTACTTTTTGGGGAATATTATCCCACTCGAAAACAAACGGCTTATTCCTATTCCTGGATATTACTAGGAGTTGGTAAATGTCACCCTACTGATCTTTTTAGAGAATCCCTAACGTACTTAATTGGATATAAGTCTGGACATCCTTGTGGCCAGTTCATGGCTTGAATATTGACTTCTCGTAAGTAATCCAAAACTTGCGTAGCGGTGTGGGGCTTCGCATTATCTTACATGAACATGAAATTACATGGTCCTGAATAATATTTTTTAGGTAGTATTCGGCATTGATTGACTTTTGGTGAGTAGGGATTAACTCTGTGAGGTCATCAAAGCAAATACCATCCTAGAACATTCTTGATGGGAGAGAGAGAGTGTAGTTATAATTTCTTTGTCTAGATCTTCGCCACTCTTTCGCGATTATTTTGAGATTTTAAATTTACTCTCGCCTCGTTCGAAAACAGATCTTGCTTCCAATTTTCAACTGTCCAATCTGCATGATTTCTTACTAATCTCAAATGTTTTAGACTGTGTGGTGCCGTGGGTAGTTAACGAACTGCAGGCTTCCTACTATTCAATCTTACTTCATTCAACTTTTTCTTACAGTTAAAATAGAAACATTTCTGAATGTCTCAAGCTGGCTACTGAGTTCTGTGCTTATTATTCGCCTATTTGCTGTAGTAAAACACGATTATCTCTACAACTTGCGTGCCGTTTTCTACCTTGATCACGACTGGTTTCTCTGAATCTTCTAACGAATCGACTGTGTCGCATGATTAACGCCTAGCAAACATTACATTGATCTTACGCATTCATCGTTGGTTAAATGATGTGGTCGGTTCATGATTTTCAATTTAAACTTTATTAACTTAAATTCTATACACGCAAGAAATTAAAAAATTCGTAATTAAAACTTAAATTATACTTGAACTACGACGACTAAATTGTTAAACAAAACTTGACAACTTTCGGCCATTTTTCACTAGAAATGTAAAAATTACTTTGTAGTGAGATAAAGCTATTAGATTAAGTTTATATAAAATGAAAAAGTTTTTGAAAATACAAAAAATTATACCAAGTATATCAGAAACATTGAGTGGTACGTTAATTTTGAACGTAAGTTTATTATAAAGAATCCACATAATTTTGCCTACTTTAAAAAAGGTAGTTTCTCATTTTTTTCAATTTTACATGATCAGCGTATTTAAAAAAAATACTAAAGAACAGGAATAGAGGATTTGCCATGTACTAAGATGCGATGAGTGATATTAAATAATATTTAAAACAATTAGCACGTACTAGCACGTATTTCAATGTAACAGCACTATATACATATACAAAAGTTACTGCGAAAGTATGACATATAACGTATATTAAGCATTACTTTTTCGAATTTCGAATTAAAACGTCAGTATTGAGAGTAAGTCAGTAAGGTTTCAGTTGAACATAAAATATATAATTATGTATATAATAATAGGAGTTTACGCATTCATGGCAATTATTGACTATTTTATGGAAACACAATTTTGTTTGCTAATTAACACCTATATCACATTGTCGCTTTTAAATCTGAATACGATTTCGACAACTATGTTGTAGTCATCAACAGTAGAAAAATTAAGAGCACTTGGAGCACAAACATACACTTTACATGGGTACAAAGCTATAAGCACAGCGCATTAGAAAGGGTACTAGGAAAGTCTTGCAATATGTTATGACGTAACAATGAATCGTAGGAAGCTGCTTGTTGCTGCATGTTGAGACATGTTTAAACGTGCATAGTAGCCGCCGCGCCATGTCGACGGGCTCAGTTATTCATTAGCAGTGGGAATGTAAAGTGATTGCGATGGCATCACGAAATGAGACAAGGGCAGTTTTGTGTTATAATTTCGTGCGTGGTATAAATATAGACCAGTGCTTCGAAGAAATGACTCTTGCACTCGGTGATGTTTGTCCACATCGCACAAGGATATTCAGGTTGTATAGAGAATTACAAAGGGGAAATTTAACTGCGGAGGATGCTGAGAGGCCGGGAAGGCCACGAATGTCGGTTACGGTGGCAAACGTTACTACTGTGAGGAGAATGCTTGGCGAGGACAGGCGAGTGACCTACCAACAGATAGAGGGTACTTCAGGCCTAAATGCATCAGCAATTCGTTCGATTCTGCATGATCATTTGCACGTGAAGAAACTTTGTTTTCTCTGGGTGCCGCATCAACTGACTGAAGAGCAGATGACAGGACGTGTGACTTGGTACCGGGCGATGCTAAAAAAGTTTAATAAGGGACAATCTCGGTATGCGAACAACATCGTAACATGTGACGAGACTTGGCTGTACTATTACGATGTGCCGACCAAGGCTCAAAACAAAGTTTGCGTCTTTGATGACGAGGACACACCAGTAGTTGTCAGAAAATCCCGATCTGTAAAGATGAAAATGATAGCTGTATTTTTCAAATCGAGTGGAATTGTAGAACGCGTCGTTTTGGATCAACAGAGGACAGTCACAGCTAAGTGGTATACTGAACGGTGCCTGCCTAAAGTCATTGGATCTATGAAGAACTTGAGGCCAAAGTCAAGAATGGACACTTGGTTCCTCCATCACGATAATGCTTCAGCTTACCGCGCCAACGCCTGCACCGAATATTTGACCACGACAGGATTAAAACTTCTCGAGCACCCTAATTACAGTCCAGATCTTGCTCCCTGCGACTTTGCACTGTTCCCGCATGTGAAAATGAAGCTAGAATGGAGGCGGTTTTCCAGTGATGAGGACCTTCTGCGGGCTTGGAACAACGAGCGTGCTTTACTCCCTAGTGAAACTTGGCAGAACTGGTTTAAAGATTGATTTCGGAGGATGGAGAGGTGTATTGAGTGTAGAGGAAATTACTTTGAAAAAATTAAATAAACAAAGCTGTGTTACAAAACTTTCTTAGTACCCTTTGTAACACGTATTAATCCCATTATATTTTTTTTTGTAATATACTATTAGAAATTAAGTTATAGATAAATTCTTTAATGTTTGCTTTATAGTTATAACCCGTATACAAAGAAAACAGTCAATATTTACATAGATTTATCAGTAAATATTTCATAATAATTTATGGAAGGCGTGGTATTGAATAAGGCGTTAAAATATTCAAAGGAAAGGGTGATAAACAACTATTGATTACATAAACTTTTGCTACTACGAATATAATTATAATAAATTTAAACGTCCCAAGACGCCGGATGTGAACAGAATGCACTTATTTCTTCATTTAATTACTCTGCAATTTAAGTTTACTTACTTAGAATAAAAGAACATAATTTAAACTATAAATCATAGAAGTTATCAGCTTCGACAAGTTAATGTATGTGCAACTTTCATGCAGGAAGTTTAATTACTATCCAATGTTAAATATCAAGATAATAAATTTTCATAATGTAATTGCTTTCCTTGTTTCTGATTTTTTAATTAATTTTTGATAAGTTTTTATTGATTTTATAATTTAATTATAAGACAAATTGATGCGTAAATAACCTTTCAATTGTTTTTATCAATAGGTATTATTTTATATTTTATAAGCATGCGTCCATTGCATTGCGTCCAATCTGTATTGTAATAATAATAATAGTTCAATAGCATATTCCCAATTATTATATATAACACAAATATAATAAATATAAAGGGTGTTTCAGATTTAGCGGTTTTTTTAAAGAATAAATAAAACATAATTTGCATTCACTTTCAAAAACTTTTTATTGGTAATTGAAGTATCAGCTATGACATTTATATGCGAAAAATAATATCTGCCAAATGGCCTCCTCTTGCAGCTTTACTGACGTCCACTCTTTTGTTAAAATTTTCAATGACATTTTGACACGAATAATTTCATCTTTCAAAGCAGGAATTGATTGTGGATTGTTTTTATAAACCTGACTTTTCATATAATCCCAAAGAAAATAGTCCATGGTGTCAAATCACATGATCTTGGTGGCGAATTAACATCACCGTTTCTTGAGATTACATCTACAAGAAATTTTTCTCGTAATAAATCAATTGATCCGTGTGCAAAGTGCGATGTGGCGCCATCCTGTTGAAACCACATATCCTCTAGATCAATATTAATTAATTCAGGCCACAAAAATTCGGTTATCATCCAACGATATCGATCACCATTAACAGTTACAGCTTCACCAGCGGCATTTTGAAAGAAGTAAGGTCCAATTACACCACCTGACCATAATTCACACCAACCAGTAACTCGTTTACGATGCATGGGTTTCTCATGAATAACTTGTGGATTTTCCTCGCCCCAGATGCGGCAATTTTGTTTATTAAATAGCCACCAAGTACAAAATGTGCCTCATTGGAAAACATTATTTTTTCACAAAAATCAGCTGGTTGTTCATTGATGAAATTGATAAATCAACGACGTTTTAAATGATCTAATGGCTTCAGTTCCTATGTTATTTGAACCTTTTATGCCTTCAGAGCTAAACCCTTGTGTAAAATACGCCATGTTGTTGATCCACTAAGTCCAAGTTGTTGTGAACATCGTCTAATGGATATTTCAGGATTTTCCGCAACACTTTCACAATCTAAACCAATATTTTCTTGTGAACGACCACTACGACTGTATTTTTCGCTTTTTTGATCTTCCACGGAACCGGTCTCTTGAAATTTTTTAGTAATTCGACCAATAGTGCTTTCAGATGGACGATTATATAAACCATAAAATTCTGGTAATTTTCTAAAAACTCTTTTCACAGAACGCTGATTTTCATAAAATAATTCAACAATTTGAACGCGTTGTTGTACCGTTTACGAAGCCATTTTTATAAATGTCATACATCACACTTTTTAAATTCCCACATATCCAGACAAATTCAGTGCGCCATCTATATTTTATTTATTCTTAAAAAAAAACGCGCAATTTGAAACACCCTTTACGATCAAAATTATAAATTATTTTAAATAATAAAAAAATAAATAATAGGTTAGGCAATTAAGATAGGAAAAATGAAATCAATATAAATAAAGTATTACAGAAAAAATTAAAAATACAAACCAAATAGTTTAACAGCTAACTGAAGGAAATCTTCAAAAAGTGTTTTAAATAAAATGTTAGAATATCATTGATTAAAAAAAAAAAAAGAAAACGATAAGTAAACCAGAATAATAACATTAAATTAATTAGGCCAAAAATGAAAAAAAAAATTTGTTTGCATTACTGTTCATAATGCTGACAGAGGAACGTTGCAGAACATTGGTCCTTGCCGTAGAACGTGAATGGTATAGCTAAATTTTGTATTAAGCTTTGACAATGTAAAGACATTTTCGACAGAAGGTATGGATAGTCAATCTTTTTATTTACAAATTTCCACAAGAAAGTGGCACATATTAGCGATCCCTTGTGTTCAAGAGCGAAGGCATGTTATGACGCTGCAGAAATTTCTCTTGACACGTGTTGATAGATAGATAAACATTATCTATCCTGAAAGATAGAAATTTTAAAAACCGTCCGTATATTTTATCTAAAACTATTTGATGGGATGCGCAGAAAGGGTATCAAACAGCAGCTGAATAATCCATTTTTGTAAGAGCAACAGCTTTAAGTAATTCCAAATTTCTAAAATCTTCGAAAACACGCATAACGAATTCCAATGCTTTACAAGCAGATGAAGAGAGTTTCGGTTGTGGTCTAAAAGACAATTCCTAATCAAATAGTACGCCAAGGTCTTTAGCAACAGTTTTCCTTTCAATATATGTATTATTGATTTTATAGCGTGTCAATATAGGAAGTTAGAGCGAGAATAACTTACAAAGCAACACTTACTAATATTTAGTTCCAATGTAAATATCTTACACCATTTTGCGGTCATATTAAATTACCTTTTCGAAGAGAAATGCCGTCGGAATTGATTATTTCAGTATACATTTTTAAATCATCTGCATAGCCTAAAATTGGATATGTGAGAGTGGACAACAGGTCGTTAATAAACAACTGGATAAGAATTGATCCAAAGTCCCAATAATGAGAAACACAGGTTAATACTTATACAAATAAAAAACTAATACGAAAAAGAGATATATTTTTACAAAGTATATCTCATATGCTAATACGTTAATATTTAATATGTAATTTTAAAAGACAAATTAAATTCTTGAACGTAAATATTTATACTTAATGTACAATCTATATAATAAGAAATGCAGTCCAATATCTCATGATGGGAAAGCTAATGTAAGAATAGGACTGAGAAAGAATGTAGAAATATCTTCCTTTTAATACCCCTAGTTAGTTTTAGTTTATTTATCCATTGTACGTGACGAAGGTAACAGTTTTTGTGGAAATAAGTGCAGTCTATGCAAAATGTTTCGAAGCAGTGTTCTTGCATGTATCATAATGGTTCTAAAATGACAATTATAGCAATTGCAGTCTCATTATTTTTAATAATAGCCGCATAGCGATTTTCCAAATTTCTCACACAATTTGTAGGTACCGAGCATCGCATCTGTTTCATATTGCGAGATAATTGAGAAATTTTGTGTACATGTGGCTCGCGAAGTTTTTGCTTTATAAAAGCCCAAACTTTTTCAAATAGGTTAGTGTATGGTAAATCCATTGAAGCAATACTATTTGCGATCTTGCACTCTCTACACATGTTTCTATGTTTAAGATAATTGTCTTCTTGTAGGATCAAATTGATACTGTTATCTTTAAATCTCACTTTTATTGATCTTAGAAGTCGTTTGTGGTACAACTTTACTATTCGTTTCGTATTTAAAATTCCGGTAAACATGTACAAAGTTTACAAGGTGTCTTACGTTGTATAATACGTTCTTCGTCTGTTGACCATCTCTTCCTTCCAGGTGATCAAGCTTAGAAAGATGATGCATCTGTAAATACAATGTTGGGATCAATTCATGCTGAAATTTTCTTATGACCGCCTGTCGATGTTTATCGGGTAGTAACGGTAATAATTATTCTTCGATAAGTGATATCGTGTTCGCGCAATCTACTCCTAAATGTTATTAAACTAATATTTATGTTCCTTTTGGCTAGCTCAGATTGTTTTCGATGAAGTTTTTAAAAGTCTTATCTTATCGTGATGTCGTAGTGCGGCTTTCCGTGCGTGCTGGAAGATTATCTGCATTTTGAGTTTGTTCGTAACGCTTCACTCATCTTGTAACGAAGTCTTCCGACTTGTGTAAGTACTTAGCTACAGCTACAACTGTCATTTTAGAACGTTTATGATACATATGAGAACACTGATTCGAAACATTTTACATAGACTGTACGTGTTTCCACAAATACTGTTACCTGCATCGCGTACAATGGATAAATGAACTAAAGCTCACTAGGCGTATTAACAGGAAGATATTTCTACATAATGCCCAGTCCCATCTACCCATCATCATCTGATTGTGGGATATTGGATTGCATATCTTAATATTGTATAAATGTATTCATACAAGAAATATGATTCTTTTCTTTAAATTTTTGTTTTAAAATTACTTATAAATACATACTAATTTTCTAAATCTGTATATTATTTAATTAATAATATTCAGATTTCTTTAAATTACGATATAGAAAACAATAATTGAAAGTTTTTCAAATAGGTAACTGTAAAAATATTTAGTACGTTAAATGTTAAGATGTCATTAGATTACATCCTTAAGTACGCCAACAAAGTTTATGTATTGACAAAAGTAACCAAATTATAAAGATGCTGCGTAAACTTTAGGGTCTATAAAACAAGCTGTAATATTTCTACTAACCTGCTGGTGAAATAAGCTTGAAAGTGTATTATGAAGAATATATAACACAACAGATGAAAGCAGTAAACTTTTCTCTTTTAACGTTTCTCTTCACATTTTCGCATTTTTTTTGCGTTTATATTTGCTAAAATTACAGAAAAAGAATGGAATTGATGTTAATTTGGTTTAATTAATTGAGGCGCATTACCTTGGAATACTTTTTATGTTTTCCAGAATTTTCTTTTTTACTATTTTTTAAATTCGTATTTTCTCCTAAACATTTTTCCCTCGCACTATACGTTTCAAATTATGGAAGGTTATTTTTAGTTACATTGTTTTTAGTGTTGATCTTTTACTTACGCCGAATGGTTTCAAGTTGCAAATTTGAAGTACTACGAGATATGTAATACTTTACATTTAAATTTTCTTACTGTATTTAAGTGGATGTCTACTTTGCTGAGTAAAATTAATCAATTTTTTTGTTTTTCGTATATTTGAAAAAGTTTGATATTTCAAAAAAAAATGCTCAAGAAATTACAAATATAAATTTATATACATTTCGATAATTAATATCGTGCTCGCGTAATATGCCACTAATTTTCATTAAACTAATATTTATGATCTTCTTAACTAGCTCAGATTGTCCTGGACCAAGTGTTAAATGTTGTCTAAGTAACTAGCACTTGTTGCAATTGTTATTTTAGACGTATAGGGTGATCACGCATAAACACTGCTGCGAAATGTTTTGTATATGCTGCACTCATTTCAACAAAAACTGTTACCTACGTCACATACAATGGATAACTCAACTAAAACTGACTAGGCGCATTAAAGGAAAATATTTCTAGCCACCCTTTCATTAGTCATCTCTTCATAGAAAATCAGTCCGCGTTTTTTATTATACAGCCAGTACATACATATAAAAAATTCATATAATGTAAGGCATTTAATAAATAAATATTTCTATAAAAATGTTGTTCATTTGCTTCGATATATCTTCCTAAAAAATGTTAATGGAAACAGGGCACTTTTCGCTGTAACGAGGTAGCATAAAAATGAAATGCTAAAGTTTAAATAATGAACATTTGGAAATTGTATTTATAAAGTTGGTGGTTCTGGTGCAGTGACAACAGTTCTCGAATAACTAAGCTCATGAATTATACTGGACTACTACTAGGTTTCCAAAATGTTGACAAAATTGCGAAAATGACTTTCTTCAGTGAAACAACATTCAGGAATGGCAGTGTTCTTTTTTATTTTTATTACAAAATTATGTGTTGACGAATTTTTTTTTAGTTTCTCTTTTCCAAAAATTCTGGTTTCCATTGGCTACTCTCTATAACTTCTATAAACATGTTAGCTATTATTGTCCATAAGTCGATTGTTATGCAATTCATTTGTTCATACAATCTTACATAGGCAGGCACAGTTTTACTAGATTTGCTGTGTCTGTAGACAGTTTAAGGATATTCGCTTTTAAACTTACTCTGATGTGCGTGACGGTTGTCATGGTCGGTAGCGGTTTTATGAAATTTGAGTTCTTCATGTAGGATGCTGTTTTTGCAGTCTAACGTTTCAACAAAATTGCTAGGTCTTTGGCGAAATATTGGTCAAATATGGATTAAAAATTTTTCGAAAAAATATATGACAGTATTAATGTCAAAGTGTCTTATTTTTAAATATGTGATTTAGATAATAGTCCAATTAATTTAACTAAATAAAAAGTCACTTGTAAAATACATTACGTAATTGTAATCAATATCGGTACCTACAAAACAAGTTCAGATTTATTAATCCTTTGAAACATAATAGGAATTTACCACAATTGACGTAGGGTATGTACGTATATAGATGTCTACTACAGTAGGACTGCTAGTGTTTAAATCACTGGAAACGAATACAAGCGTTGGGGTAACGAATGGTCCTCACGGGAAGCTAAGCCCATGAAGGAATATTGAACAGGGATTTGTATCGATGAGTTAACCAGTATTGTATTTGCCATCGTACCAGAAATTTTCAATTCACGTATAACAATATGTACATTCACGTACTCTAACCTTTAAGTACTAATGAAAGTGTATGTACGAGTATACCAGGTGTACCGGAAAGTTATTACCGGTTTTTGTAACAGAATCGCTAGGCTTAAGTATGCAATGTTATGATTTGACACATATGTCATTTTTTTCCATTGACATCAAGCTTCAAAGCCATACATGTTATATTTTGCGAAAGAAACACCGTCATAGATTTATACCTTCTTGAAAATGTCGAATTTCGTGCCTGGAAAAGTGCATTTGCGACACGCATTACTTTTCTTATTTAATCAAAAGAGAAAAATCGCTGAAAGTCATCGCTTGCTGGTAGAAACTTACGGTGAGCATGCTCCAGCCATAAAAACATGTAAGGCGTGATTTCGACAATTCGAAAGTGGTGATTTCGATGTGCAGGACAAAGAACGTTCTGGTAGACTGTAAAACTGCAAGAGCTATTGGATGAAAACCCAACCCAAACACAGTGTTAAATATGGCTCAAGAAATGATTAGTGGCCGATTAAGAGCAATGGAAAAAATCCAAAAGATAGAAAAATGGGTTCCACATCAATTGAATGATAAATGGAAAATCGAAAAATCGTCAGTGAAATACTGCTTTAAAGGTATGATCGGAAGTAATTTCTGTATCGAATAATGACGAGTAATGAAAAATGGATTTATGTCGAAAACCCTAGCAAAAATCATGGCTATCGCCTGGCGAATCGGTCCATCGATTCCAAGGCTAAATCGTTTTGGTCGCAAGACAATGCTGTGTTTGGTGGGACCAGAATGGCGTGGTGTATTACGAACTATTGAAACGTGGTGAAATTGTTAATACTGATCGGTACCGATAACAAATTATCAATTCGAACCATACATTGATTAAAAACGTCCAGAATGGGCCCGAAGGCAAAGTAAAGTGATTTTACAGCACGATAATGCGCCGTCTCATACAGTAAAACAGGTCCAGGAAGCGTTGAAAGCACTTGGATGGGACACAATATTGCACCCGCTGTATTCTTCAGACCTTGCCCAGTCCGACTATCACCTTTTCGCATCAATGGGGCACGCGCTTGCAGAACAGCACTTCGCCAATTACGAAGTAGTTAGAAAATGGCTCAATGAATGGTTTTGCTCAAAGACCAAACAGTTTTTTTGGGATGCATCCATAAATTTCCTGAAAGATGGGAAAGATGGGCAAGATGTGTAGAGTCAACTGGCCAATGCTTTGAATAAATAAATTTTTCCATTTTCTTGAAAACTATGTAGTCTTTTTTCGAAAAATATATGTGTGTATGCAAGTTTTTGAATATCCATATTATCCTGGTTGGTAAAGTTCGAATCCAGTACAAAATCATTGAATTGATTAGAAAGTAATTTAGTTTCTTTCCTAATGGAAATGAGCAACAATTCTTTTATTTATAACTGTTTGGTTATTCTTTTGGCGCGCTAGTAAAACTTCTTGATCTTTACTCGCAAAAAATTGAACCAATTAATTTTTGACGTCCTCATTGAAATTAATTCTTTTCAATCTAAAAAATTCCGTGAAAATTGGAGTAAATGGAAATCAGAAAGCTTGATCTGGAGAATATGGTGGATGCCGATATCATCCTATAACAGTTTCTGCTGAGTCATTAAACTTGTACGAGGACTGGCGTTATCATGGTGAAAAACTACAGCCTTTCTGTTAATCAATTCTGGCCGTTTCCTTTATAACTTTCTCTCATTTTCAATTCGATTTAATTCAAGTCTGTTTAAAAACCAATATTTTTTTCTGAAAATAGAAACATACACGTACATAGAAAATTATTATTAAGTTTCAGAATTTCAAATTATTTAATTTTATATAATACCATTACAGAATTTTTTTTATTTTTGTTTCAATAAGAATTTATTATTGTTAAGTTTAACGATTTTCGTTTATTTCTTTTTTTATTATCTGCTGCGTAGTAACGAAGCAATATTGCAATATTTATCACTAGAACATTTATCAGAGAAATTATCCGATGCTTCAAAGATAGAAATAATTATGTAGAGAATAAAAAATCCCTAATATCAACTTTGTAGCTTTTTTGTCTTTTTTTTACTTTTATAATAAATGAATAAATGTTTACAAATGAATCATTCAAAATATTGCCCATCGCTAGCGACAACTTTTTCTCATCTTTCTGGCAGAGCTCGAATACCGTCACGGTAGAAGTGTTCGTTTTTTGAGGCTATCCACGAATCAAGACATTTTGAGATGTCTTCATATGAGCGGAACTGCTGATTAGCCAGACCATGTGCCATCGAACGGAACAAGTAATAATCGGACGGCGCAATATCTGGGGAATATGGCGGGTGGGGTAGGACCTCCCATTTGAGCGTTTCTAAGGAGGTTTTAACGGGTTTGGCAACGTGAGGCCGAGCGTTGTCATGCTGTAGAATCACTTTTTTCGTACCTCTGCTCGTATTGTGACCGCTTTTCGCGCAGTGCTAGGCTCAATTGCATCAATTGAGTTCGATAGCGTTCCCCAGTGATGGTTTCGTTCGGTTTCAACAGCTCATAATAAATAACAACGTCCTGGCCCCACCAAATACACAGCAAAACCTTCGCAGCGTGAATATTCGGTCGAACCGACGACGTAGAAGCATGACCGGGCAGTTCCCATAATTTTGTTCTCTTTGGGTTGCTGTAATGAATCCATTTTTCATCACCCGTAACGATGCGATAAAGATAACCCTTCCTTTTTTGCCGCTGGAGCAGTTGTTCATAGGCGAAAAAACGACGCTCAACGTCTCTTGGCTTCAAATCATAAGGAACCCAAGTTCCTTGTTTTTGAATCATTGTTCCCAACGCATGCAATCGCTGGGAAATGGCTTGGTGGGTAACTCCTAATGCTGAAACAAGCTCTTTTTCCGTTTGGCACGGATCCTCATCGAGAAATGCCTCCAATTCAGCGTCTTCGGAGGTTTTTGGTCTTACTTCACGCGAACGGTTGTCAACATCGAAATCACCGTCTTTGAAGCAACGGAACCAATCACGGTACGTTGTTTCACTTAGAGCAGCATCTCCGTAAACTTTTTGGAGTTCTCGATGCGCTTCAACCGCCATTTTCTTCGAATGAATGAAGAAAAGCAACACTTCCCGCAAATGACGATTATTTGGCACAAAATCAGACATTTTCACACAACCAAAAGTATATGACGCAAAAACAAAATCACTAATGTGTCAAAGCGTTTGGTTATGTCACAATCGACCAGCACTTACTACTCGAGCCATCTCTTGAAAAACAGAGAGAACTTAGTTGCGCACCTAATACATAATTCTTTAATTAAGACTTATAAGAGAAACTTCATGCAATTGTCGTCACGAAAACTCGAGGTATAGCATAACGTAATGTAATAAGGCGGAGACTATTACAATCGACCAGCTACTACGAATTTGTCTATCCGTACATTAAAACCTTTCACTCTGCATATACGTATAATAAAAAGTATTTCTAGGTACATAACAATTAAAATATTTTATTTTCATTGGGTTTAAGTATTAAATAAAAAGGAAAGAATCAGTATGTATACAACAAATACAATTCTCATTTCGGGCTTAAGAAAACAGTATCGGGGGAAGGATTCTAATAAAGTGTGTTATTACAATTTCTTTTCTTCTCTACTTCTGCGGGCAAAAGATGCTCTGTTTATATTTTTCTTATTTTTTGGCAAGCTTTCCTAAAATTCCAGTCAGATGCGTTTGGAGTAAAATTTCTATACATGAAACCTGCATCGAGGAAATATTATTTTTTCTTTTACGACTTCCTTTACGCATATATTTGTATATGTTTTAGGTGCACGGTCCTCGAGTAAATGCATTTGATATATATGAAAATCTGTTATTTTTACTTATTCAATTTATTTTTGTTTGCTCTTTTCTTTTTGGAAATGAATAGAAAATCTTTTAAAACTTCCGTTAAAATAATATAATAAACAATACAAACAGCAATTCTAAACATTCTAAACTTAATAATCTGCATTCTCGAATACGAGGTGTGATTACTAAATAACGAGACCCATGACAAAAGTTCAGTTCATTATCATTTTATAGTCCACTATAATCTCCTTAAATATAATTCCCTCTCTTATTTGTACACGGTTTCCATACGAATTTTCCATTGTTGGAAACAATGCTGTGGGTCGTAATGGTGGTAATTCTCGGAGTATGAAAATGGAAACTAAACCTGGCAGGTGAAACAGGTAACTTAGTACGTGGGTATTTTTTGGCCGAAAACTGCTTTGCGAACAGAGCAATGCGAATTGAATAGAGAATCCACGCGTTGTTTTTTCACAGCTCGGGCCTCTTCTTCCTCACTCATTCTTTCAGTTTGAGTTTCGCCAAACATCAAGATAATACTACCGATTAACCGCCTAACGTGTCTATGTCTATTCAACCATGACTATTGACATTATGGTAAGCACTGACGAATTGCATTCTTGCCTTTTTTATTTTCGGTAATGTGACGTAGATGCATCAACTGTTTCTTCCTCCATGTTTCATCAAAAGAGGTGATCTTTTCCAGCAAGGCTAGCTCTGCTGCAAGTTATCTAATGGTATCTGTGCAATGTTGTTTCCAGATCATAAGGTCAGTCATATAACGTCATGTTTAATTTTTATATATTGATGAAGTGTGCTGGATTTTTTATCTCCATGTAATATCATACAGTCTGTATAATGAGAACAGTAAGTATTTTTATAACAAAACAATGATTTTTTCCAACGATTTAAAGCTTCAAAACATCAAAACTTCAACATGTTTTTTGACAACAAGATTCATACAAGTCATTCATTATTATACGAATATTTCTTTATTACTTAAACTTAACTAAATCGATTCACTAAATTATTTGGTTTAGACCTCTTCACACAAGTATCAATGTCGTTGCTAGTTTGCTAGTACATTAGCGCGAGCATTTAATTTGTTACTGTCTTCTCTTCTTTTTTGAATTTCTTCTTTCACTGAAAATACTGTAGACCATTTTCGCTAGCTCTACTTGATACATACCAGTGTGTATTAGCAATAGATTTTAAGGCTTTGTTTGGAGTTGCACCTTGTCCCCTACAGTTGAATGTCGTAAATATAAATAGACGTTATGATGGCTTTGCAAAACATCAATTTATTCAAATTCAGCTGCGGTTGAGTCATGTGTAGATACTTTGCTACATTAGTGTGTGGTAACCGGCGGACATTTGGAGTAATTTGTGGGCATGTGTGCCTTTTCAAAGCGAATGTCACCTATGCAGAATGTGTTATATTGACTTTCATCCTTTATTTTTCAGCTGCGCTTCTATTTTATTTAACTTCTCTTTAGGGTTTTTTACACCAGTATTTGAGTTGGCATGTGAATTATTATTTGAAGGATTGAGTTTAAACTTCACGTCATTTGTGTTAAAAATAAAAAACTGGGAAGCTACATATGTATGTACATTATCCCAGGCAAGTGAACGAGTAACTGTCTATAGCTCAAAAGTAAATTACTGGCTTAATGCTAATGTTCGCAATAGCGTACAGTCTGGCAGAAAAGGCTGGATAGGTGCCATAATAAATTTAATTAGTTAATTACTTAATAGTTGCTGTATATTGTAATAAACGATTTAGAAAGTTATTTACATTCGTTGCATTTATCAATCAACTTTACGAGGCATCTTCGTGTCATTGACATGACGCAAGCTATCCAAAATGCCTGCATGTATTTGCTCTCTATCGGTTCTTGACGCTGCTTACACCCTGAAAAATTTTTGTAAAACCATGCGACATATGATTATAGACACTTCATACTTTTAAGAAACAAAATATGGAATAAATTGAAAAAAAAAATAAATTAAAATCTCCTATTAGATATTATTTATGACGTCTCGAATCTCGAGATTGAGTCCCATGGCTTTCTGTCTGCAAGGTTTCTTTTTGTGGTTTCCCTTTCCCCTTTAAATAAATGCTGACAGCCAAAGATCTTATGTCTGCCGATGACTCTTATAATTTGCGTTAAGTTATTGGAGGATGTAAAACCATGCATTATTATTATTACAAGTTGAGTAAAAAACTAGGTTCTTCACAGGGCTACTTTGATGACTCCACTAGGTGAACTATCGAAACGTCGGATTATGTAAATCATACAAAAGATAGAAATAGCCTAAAAGCTTATGTAAACATTTATTAATACTTTGAATAAATTGAGTTACACAGGAAATAAATATTTCTAATATTTCATATTACAATGATTAGTTCTTATTCTTGTTCACTATACTAAACTAGTAAAATAGTTCATTTTACATATTTCAAACCATTTTATTCGTAATAATTTCAGTATGTTCGACAGATTAATCCCTAGTGTTTAATTCTCTGCAGTGTGAATCGTTCTGTTGATGCAAAATGCTATTCGAATTTACGGGACTAGTAATCCAGGTATCGTAGATTGCCAATAATTCAAATTGCTCTGATATGTTCATACCTTCGACAATGGAAGCGTAAATTATTTGCCAATTTAATTTCGGTTGCGCGCATTCATTTCACGCAATATATCAGACGTAAAAATTTATATCTTTATATTATTTATTTAATTATAGATACATAAATACGTTGCCAGTGTTACATATTTTGGAAATAAAAATAATTTATGATTACACATTCAAATTGTGAAATATTTAATTTAATTTACTACAACATTACGATGTTACTTTCATGACTTGTTATTCATTCCTATTGGTTTGTCAAAAGTTATGTATGTATTTTCCTGTATTTTTAAGTCATTTCTTAAAATAAGACAGAGTTTGAAATCACTATATATTGACTGTTTTTTTTTGATAACTTTTTTCCATCTTTCGATTCGTTCGTACAAGAATCTATTGTTATGGGTAAAAAACTTTACAATGTGCTCATTCATAGCCTTGTCTGAGTCGAATGTTACACCATGCAAGGAGTTTTGAAGAGAAAAAACAAGTGAAAATATAAAGCCACAACGCTTAACGAACATGGTGGGTGTGGCAACATACCCCGTCCAGGATACAATAAGTTTTGATGTGCGATCAATCTTGTATGTGGTCTGGCATTGTCGTGATGAATGGATTTTCGACGTTTATAGATGATGAATTCATTTTCACTATTCAATTGCCGACATTATACACTTAAATAAATTGTTTCGCTTCTTGATAGAAACACGAAAAACACACCTTTAAAATCCGATATCACGCCATTTTTTACGAGCGATCAGCTTGCGAATGGTCTCGAGTTGTCGTGATGAATTATAACTTCTTTAAGATTAAAGAGGCTCTGGACGCTTGTGTTCGTTGGATTCGTTCAAACTGTCCAACTGTCAACAGAACACACTTGAATTAATAGTTTCCCTTGTTGGTAGGATCGAAAATCCCATCTTCGATGAGGTTCGAGACAAATTTTCAGGTCGGGAATGCATATAGTCATCAACACAGATAGACTGGTCTACACAACAAGATAATTCAAGGTATAGTAAAACACCCAATAAAGATTTATGTGTTGGGGTGTTAATATACGCGGCATTGGACCTTTGTGCGTTTTTACGGAAAATTTGAAAGCGCTTGGGATGCAGAAATTGTATCAAAAAGGTCCTGTGTCCTCTCAGAGTAAGTTGTTTGGTGAACACAATCATCAGTGGATTTGCAGGGGAACAATGATCCCAAACGTCGGAGCAGGCACTATACGAATGGAAGCTGGAAAATAGTATCACGATGATGGAATGGCCCTCTCAGAGTCCAGATGTGAATACAATAGAAACAGTGATTTCCATGCGTAAAGCACGGAAATCACTATCCTCTTCAGATGTCGAAAAATTGGCGGAAAGTATGGCCAATCGCTATAATATTAATGTAGAGATTCGATAGCATATTAAATATATCGCATATTAGTATGTGTGGTGTAGATTTAAGCTTTAAATTTTCCAAATAAAGTCGATTGAGTTAGTTCTACGCTTTTTTCGTGGTTATACAGACTGTACCATGGCGTCATCGAAGATCTAAGCAAGTCCTACTTAGTACGCATATACGAACTTCCGAGGTCTTTTACGTTCTCAATTTTCGTAATTTCGTTAAAAGTATAATAGTATACTTCTATTTATTTAATTAATTTTTGTTTTAAAATGACCGTTTCGAAGTTGGAAACTATTTTTTATAAATATGTAGTATTGCTTGTATACGAAAATCATATGGAATAATCAACGTGCAAAAAATACTATGTTAATAACTCACTTCGGTTAATGTTTCATGCAGAACCAAAGTTTTTTGCATGTTAGTTATCTCAACTTGCGGGCGATGTTTCATTCAAGCGATGTTATAAATTTTCGTAGATCGACCAGAGGCGGAACGAGATTCTCTAGATTTTTTATATTCATCTCTGAACACGAGTAGACCTTATTTGGATTTATATTGTAGAATTACAACATCTCACTTTTATTATATTCTGTGCTTTTATTTTAAGATATTCTATTGTTTTTAGATTACGATACTTTTTCAAACAAAATTAACAACCAATACTTAAAATAAAAAACAGGGGAAGTATTTGTAGTATATATTTCCTGCTGTTGCATCGTTTTTACTAATTACAGAATTTAATTAAAAATTCTTACATTGGAGTAGGACTCGAATCTGTATCTACCGTTTTCTAGACGGCTGACTTAATAAGTGGGCAACGAAGCAGTATAGTTTTCTGTCCATAAATTGGATTATGAGCAGATTTAATTATTATACCACACTCAGGTTTTAATATTAATAATTATATATAAATATATAACTAAGCGCTTTGCGATGGGAAATTAAATATTTAAAATTAATATTTCTTGCTATCGTCGTTGTTACTAGTTACAAAATTAAACATTTTTCTATTGAAGCTGCATCTGCCGTTCTCTGGACGGTTGCCTTATCAATTAGAGCACAAAGCAATACAGTTTCGAGTCCTTCGATTTGCTTCACCATGACAGGTATTACTTGCTGTAGTACGACTACTGAGCAACATAAAAGTGCTACTTGTTTTCTCCCATTATGGATACACTTTTTTTAATAATCGATGAGTAGGACTCCCTGTGTCCCGAGAAAATGGTCGCCATGATTTTTCTAGCTGACTATGTCACTTTTTGGTGCCTGTGTACCCTTTTTGTATCACTACATAGTCTTACTTGGACTCAGGTTAATATTGATGAACCCACATATTGTCTCCAGTGACAATCCGACTGAACACTCCATCGTGATCGTTACTACAGAGCTCCAAAGATGCAAGCGAATATGCTGTACGTTCTTGTTTCTATGTCAGTATCATCGGGACCCATCTTGTGCCGGCCTTTGTCATGCCGAAGTAGGATCTTAACCATGATAGTATCGGATTCTTGAAAGTTGTTTCTTCTTTAAACGTACATCTTCCAGTACCAAATTTTCAATTTCTTCGATAAAAAGTGGTGTTGTCACTTCGATAGGCTGTCCAGGTGGTGGGTCATCTTCAAGTGATTTTCTGCTTTACTTAAAAATGTTATACTATATTGTATATTCGACATTTCTTTATGTATGTGTGATTTATATAACTGACAGTAACTCACTCACACTGTAATATCTCGATTATGATGCGGTTCGATATTAATGGTAATCTCAAGTCATGCCGGAGAACCCAATAGGCGTATAACTCCCGCCCCTCTCAGCAACCTCTCCAATCTAGGAATATAAACACACCCTCGTACGAGGGTACTTCTGACTTGGACATGTACTAGGTGCACTAATAACAGTGATGAGTTGAAGTCTATCAAGAATTTGTCTGAATTTATTTTATTTTGCCCTAATATTAGAGTGTATATTGGTTGGACAATAAATCATTTTTATTATTATGGTATAGATTTCACCTACTTCTTTAACCTAACGCCGGGAAACTTTTCACTCAACTCATACATCTATGGGTTTCAGCTCGGACTGTGCACGGCTGATACTGAGGTTACTATACATCACAAAACGGTAAATCAATACAAGCCATGTGATAATTTATATCTTAAGAATTTTATTGTTAATATCTTTGTATTCAAATGAAAATAGGCTCTTCTCTGTTGTGTATTAAAAATCTTCTGACAATTAAGCTCTTTAAAGCTTTCGTGGAGTTGTTTAAGAATTACTCCAGTGGTAGAAATTATAATTAGTATAACTCTGATCTTCTTCTAACGCCACATCTGCTGCATCTCTTCTGCTAAAGGAGTATATTTATTGCGTTTCTCTGCAGGTTTTTGCTGAAAATTATGGTCGGTAGGTGTCCGTTTAGTGTTTTTATGAGTTAATGTAATGTCTGGTCTACTGAGTCTACGTTTCTGTGTGATCCGAGTTAAGTATCATTTAACTTCCGAATTTTCTAAAACTGTTTGTGGTTCATATTTGTATATCGGGTCAATTGTATTTATATCTTCTAATTTATATTTAAGATTTCTACGTATTATTTTACAGTTATTGTCACGTCGCGTTATATATTTTGTTTGTGCTAAGGATTCTTATCATTATTATTAAAAGACTAAAAGACCAGTTGTCCTCTAAAGAAAAAATATCGAACAAATCAGAAACGATTCAATTATCGTTCCATTAAAATATTTTTCAAATGAAGAAGAGATCATTTTAATATCGAAACAGAAATATGCTATAACAGAATTATATGGTACAATTATCCAAAAGGTTCTGGTATCATCTGTCTCCTATAGTACACTATAAAATAAATTTATCTGACTTGTTTTGATATACCATATTATATGGTCTTGTACTTTCTGAAATATTCTTCGGTATGGTAAAATGTTGTAATTGTTTCATATACTTTCACGTTATATTTTTAGTGAACATTCTTATACACTAAATTACCCTTTCTTTCATGTATTGACTCCGATCATTCTCCGAATACTTTTTAAAACATTTCCTTGGAAATTAAAGGTTGCGTGAATTAAAGTTTAATTACCTAGTCAAGCCATAAATACTGGTACACAACTGAACGCACTCATTACGAATGCAACAATGAGCGCATCCATTTCGTATTGACTGCGATTTGACAGTTGACATTTAGGCTTCATTGTGACGTAAAAAGTTTATGACATTGATTGTTTACAATCATGGAATGGGGCGACATCGAAAATCGTATTGTTGTGGTTGGCCTACTAAAATGCAACATGGAAAAAGGCGACATCTTTAGGACGTTGCGACCGCTTGGAATCACTCGCAATTTTGTGTATCGTGCTGTGAAGTTGTTTGAGGATACTGGTGGAGTACGAGGCCGTCAAAGATCCGGCCGGCCGCGCCCTGTGAGAACTCCGAAAGCGATCAAAACCATGAAGAAACGAATTGACCGAAAACCGCTGCGAAAACAGAAAATCTTAGCGGGAAATGCAAATTTCGCAAAAATCCATGTCTCGCATTATCAAATACACAGACAAATTCTGTTTACTGACGAGAAAATCTTCACTGTAGAAGAATCGTTCAAAAAACAGAATGATCGTGTGTATGCTCGATCATCCAGAGAAGCATCCCAACTCATTCCGAAGGTTCAAAGAGGCCACCCTTCCGCGTCTATAATGGTATGGTGGGGAGTGAGCTACGATGGCGTTACCAAGCTCCATTTTTGCGAGAAAGGAGTAAAAATATCGGCCAAAGTATATCAATCGACCGTCTTGGAAGCCATTGTGAAGCCTCTCAACCAATCAATATTCATCAATAAACCATGGACTTTCCAGCAAGACTCTGCTCCAGCTCACAAAGCAAAGACGATTCAACTGTGGCTCAAAAACAACGTTCCGGACATCATATCAACGGATGATTGGCCAGCTGGTAGTCCAGACCTCAACCCGTTGGATTACAAGTTGTGGTCCGTATTAGAGGGCATGGTTTGTTCTACTCGACACCCAAATATTGAGTCGTTGAAGCGAGCCCTTGTCCGTGCAGTGGACAATTTCCCCATGCATGAAGTGCGTCTCGCGGTCGATGAGTGGCCACATCGTCTCAAGTCGTGCTGGAAGGCAAATGGAAGTCATTTCGAATAAGTTGTTCTAAGATTTGTAGCCATTTAATAACACAATAAAAACAAAAAAATTTTTTTAAAAATATCGATTCGTTTTCATTTGGCGTCGATTTTTCTGTGTACCAGTATTTATGACTTGACTAGGTAACTTTCATTTGCTTAATGTAATATGTCAACATTTGAATTTTTATCGTATTCTTGTTTTGAATCTTCCAATGTTCTTCATGAAGGCGGATTTTTAATTAATTTCTATTTTTTAAATATAAAAATAATAGATGATAGATATGATTTTTGCCGATATCCCTGTATTACTTTTCTTTAATACCAAGTAAATACCAACACATTTCAAACTAATTTTCTACAGTAGCACTTTTTATTTAAGTATTAAAAATCGCATACACCGGATACGAATTACATTATTGCGACCGCGTTGTTTTATTACAAAAAATGACCTGTATACATGCATATAATAAACATGCATTTTATTGTACAGCATACATGAAAATGCAAGTTAAATGTCCAGCTGCACTTAACTACTTGTATTGCGACTACGTCAAAGAGAAAGCGCGCGGTCGCAAGTGCGGTTATTAAAACCACGCCTTTATGTGTGGGTGCCCTCGAAAATCTTTCTTCAAGCTGAGAAAAACATTATACGAGGGACGCTCTTGTAAGCTTGGGTCTGAAATAATAAAATGGAATATTTTACTCTGTTGATTTTGTTTTATTTTCTCAAAATTTTTTTCACATTAGTCCTTTGTATTTGCAAAACAATTTTATCCAACAATATCTATAATTACCTGATATTGCATCTCAATAGTATTGTACGATAATTCCAACTATATATAATCTGGTTTAGTGGTACGGTCATTAAGAAGGGACTAAAGTCTAGAAATTTACCTGAAATGAGTCGGCTACTACCTCCTTGTGCCCATCAGTAGATCACTGAACGTGCTTGTGTGAAGTTGTCTATTTTGTAAGCGAATAGTGTAATTTCTGTTAAAAAATGCCAAGGAGAAAGCCGCTTGATAGTGGAACACGATCAGCGATATTTATTTTGCATCGTAAGAGGTATTCAGTTCGCAGTATTGGCGAAAAATTAATAGTGAAAAAATCGACAGTGATTCTCACAATTCGTCGGTTTCAAGATACTGGCAGTCTGGAAGAACGTAATTGGCCGGGACCATCGAGACGTACTTCCAAAGCTGACGACGAAAGAATTAAATTAATAAGCAAAAGAAATAGAAAATTAATGACACCTGAAATAACAGCTGAATTTAATTAGGGCCGTGCTAAAAAAATGTCTGTGAGTACAGTGAAACGACGATTAGTAGAAGAAAATTTACACGGTCGCGTCGCCTCACGGAAACCACTATTACGACGTGGCAATAAACAGAAACCACTTCAATGGGCAAGGTTACACCGTAATTAGACAATCGATGCGTGGAAGAACGTATTGTGGAGTGACGAATCGAAGTTTGAAGTGTTCGGGCAAAAGAGAAGAATTTTCGTCAGACGATCGGCGCGGCAAAAAATGTTGCCGGATTGCATAGCTCCAACGGTGAAACATAGGGGTGGTTTTGTTGTAGTCTGGGACTGTTTTTTATTAGCCAGAATGGAAGATTTGATAAAAATAGATAGTATTATGAGAAAGGAGAGTTACCGAGAAATTTTGGAAAATCACGTTGGGCCTGTGATTAATCGGTAACAATTTTGAATTTATACATGATAATGACCCCAAGCACACATCGTTATTGTATAAAAATTACTTTGAGGCGGAGAAAAATGAAAATATTTTGGAAATAATAACATAGCCGCTTAAGAGTCTGGACCTCGACTCCATTGAATTATTATGGGATGAACTCGATAGAAGAGTTAGAAACGAATGTCCAACATCGAAGGAAAAACTTTGGAATATTTTACAAAAAGAATGGAATAACATTACACCAGATGTAATAGGAAAATTAATAGAAAGAATGCCCCGAATAACAAAAGCTGTAATCTATGCGAACGGTGGTTTCTTCGATTAATCAATTAATATAATATATAAGAATATTAAAAATAAGTTTAATAAATTGTAATTTTAATTTTTATTATATAAAGAATCAATAGATATTAATTTTTGTTCAATTTCGTTGACATTTTTAATTTTTATTTCTTGTCGTTGCTTGATATAGTTGCTGTCCATACTTCCGTGCGCGGTAGTGTATTTCAAATAAATGCTTGAACACGTCAATGTTATTTTTCAAAGGGGAACCTTTTTTGCGGTTTGCAAATTTATTTTCTTTTGACGTTTTGCACTGTGATGTGATGTCAAAGAATTTGTCTAAATTGTAAGCCGTAATTTTTGTTAAGAGATTCGAGATAGTATATTTTTCCTAAAATAATGGCGTAAGAGAAGTAACACATGAAAGAGATAACTCTTCGAGATATTTCACTTTAAAATAAAAAATATTATAAAATAATTTCACTAAAAATAACAAAAGTGATGTGACGATGTGATATATTCTATATATATGTTCTATATTAAGACAAATATCTGTCGATTCTAATAATTCTGCCAGAGTATTCAAAACTAAAGCAACGTCATACATTACGACGCTTATTGACATTTATTTGCCGAGTAAATACTTTTCTGTCGACAGTAAGCAAATGAAAACCGTCACTGGTTTATGGACAGCCACATCCGGTTTCTAGAAAGAATAAATGTCTGAGCGGGTATCGTCAAAGATAGTATTTTGGTACCTCTTCATTGATGATAATTAGATGAGGGATAAGTACTTAGAACTTTTAAATGATCGTTTCATAACAATAATCTTTATTTTTCAACAGGCAGCCACCCAATAACAGGATTAAATAATTTATTACGTATATATTTGACATATGCAGTGGTTATATTAAGCAAAAATATACAAAACAAAAGTACACATAAGTTTTACCTAAGTAGATATGTCTTCCGAAAATATGTTGGCTGTTCTAGATAAAATATAGATCGGCGTTCGTCTCAAGACGTTCTTTTTCGCAATCGGAGCCACAAATGTAGAACTGCTCCTGGAGTTAATGCGGGGTACAAAAAAATACATACAACCGAACAAAAAAGAACAGGCAATGCTGTTAGTAAAACGACCATACAAAAATTTTTTAAAAAGAGCATCTATTCTGGCATCCAGTGAGGTAATGTTATGTTGTAAAAGCAATTCTTCTTGGAATGTCCCTATCTGTCGATAAGCTGCGCCTATCTTGAAAGTAAGAGACTCTAAAGACTTACGATAAATGTGTTTCGAAGTCAAGGATTCACAAGCATACAAAGGATACTAGGAAAGTTTTGCAATACAGCTTCGTTTATTTAATTTTTCAAAGTAATTTCCTCTACACTCAATACACCTCTCCATCCTCCGAAACCATTCTATAAACCAGTTCTGCCAAGTTTCACTAGGGAGTAAATCACACTCGGTGTCCCAAGCCCGCTAAAGGTCTACATCACTGGAAAACCACCTCCCCTTTAGCTTCATTTTCACATGCGAGAACAGTGTTTGAGCAGGGAGCAAGATCTGGACTGTAGGGAAGGTGCTCGAGAAGTTTCAATCCTGTCGTGGTCAAATATTCGGTGCAGACTTTGGCCCGGTGAGCTGGAGCATTATCATGATGGAGGAACCAGGAGTCCATTCTTGCCTTTGGCCGCAGGTTCTTATAGATCCAACGACTGTTGAGTATACCACTTAACTGTGACTGTCTTGTGTGTCCAAAACGACGCGTTCCACAATTCCACTCGATTTAAAATATACAGCTATCATTTTCTTCTTTACAGATCGGGATTTTCTGACAATTACGGTGTGTCCTCATCATCAAAGACCCAAACTTTGTTTTGAGCTTTGGTCGGCACATCGTAATAGTACAGCCAAGTCTCGTCACCTGTCATGATGTTGTTCACATACCGAGATTGTCCCTTATTAAACTTTTTTAGCACATCCCGGTACCAAGTCACACGTCGTGTCATCTGCTCTTCAGTCAGTCAATGCGACACCCAGAGAGAACAAAGTTTCTTCACGTGCAAATGATCATGCAGAAGCGAACGAATTGCTGGTGCATTTAGGCTTGAAGTACCCTCTATCTGTTGGTAGGTCACTATTGCAAAACTTTCCTAGTACCCTTTGTACGTATCTGTCAATAAGCTGCGCCTATCTTGAAAGTAAGAAACTCTAAAGACTTACGACCGAATCACTGAGATATTTACGACGTGCATGACAAACCCAGTAATCCGCACACGTTCTTCAAGTAACCATTCTTGATGTGGGTAAGATGATTCGAATGGTGAAGAAGATTGAGAAAAGGTCATAACGGATTATATTATGTTTAGCCTTAAGCTAAAGCAATCGGCTAACAAATCAAAGTTGCGTTGAAGTGAACAAAATAAAAAGCAAATCATTTATAAAGAAAATAAGTAGTAAACGACCCAAATTTTACCCTATCGTCAAAATGGAATGGTTGAAACAGTATCCATTATAAATCACGCAGCACTTGCTTTGAGTTAAATAGGAACTAAAAAAAACTGATAGAAATGCCGACTAAACCGAATGAGTCAAGCTTATATAACAATGTTTCATGATCACTGTTATTGAAAGCCTGTCTACCTAGGATCTCCCCATGTATATTATATTATTGTAGCCAAATTGAACGTAGATCGATAAAAAATGAAGCCATACTGGTTTGGTGAGATAAAAGAGTTAGATAAAGTGTTACTAAAAAGCCTAGAATAATGTGCCTTCCAGTAAACTTTTGCAAAATTAAAGATAATAGAAATTGGTATATACGTATAATTAAAGGTAGTCAGGTAATAATTAATGGCTTACATAAAACGTTAAAAAAGTTGACTATGTATTTATTTGATTTAGCGATGTTTATAGTTGGGTTTAAATTAGTTTTAATTATGTCTTCATTTAGGTGTAATGCCGAAGCAACGATGCATTTAATGTTATCAAAAACGCCCGTTTAGACTCCTAAAAATAACTTGTGTTCCTTGATCGTAAATTACAACCAACACCATGTATTCTAGTGTTATGAGAATGGAGCTGAACATTTAGCCGTGGTAAGAAAGTAAATGTCTAAATAATGTTTTAGAAGTCTCAGAAATTATAGCAGAACATTTTAAGAACATAGTTTATCATGTAGCATTAAACTTTCAAGAGAGTTTCACATAAATTTCGTAATTTCTACATAGACGCCGCCACAATTGACATGTTAAATGCAACTGTTATATGTATGTAAATGTAAACGTGACACTAATTTATATTCGAAATGCAAAGTTGTTAGACAGACTTGTTTGTAACTATTTCTTAGTTATTCGTTGCAAAGACTTAAACGATCACTGTTTAGGAAACAGACAACAGATCATCAGATTATATTAATTTAGTAATTGAGTAAATTTGAGTAGGGTTCTGTGAAATTAAACTCGCGAAAATATCGCCGTCATTAAGAATGTCTGGTGTTTATCAGTGCGACTTAATAAGGTTATTTTTAGCAATTAAATATTTATTCTTTTCGTTAATACGCATTTGTCTTAATATATGCAATTTTCGAATAAATATTTATATGAAAATACCTATCATTTTATGAGAGTATATTTTTTGATTGTGTATCTTTCATTAAGGAATATTTTGAAAATTATGTTCTTAATTCCAGTATTCATATTTACTCGTTTAGATAGTATAATAACTAAAGCGGGGATATTTAAACACCGTGCATGAGCGGCGAAAGAAAGTGGTACGGATGTCTGTGGTTAGTCAAGGTCGTCAGCGTATATCGGGCGTGTGTAAAATGTAATAAGTTTAGTTACGTACAGATTTTTATTGCGTTAATAACGATCAATATTTGATATTTTTATAGGGTAATTATAAGTGCAAATAGGTGTAACAACAGGCTGTTTTGCATAGACAGTATAAATAAATTTACCGGACAATTCCCAGACCTAAAATACATGGCGCTAACTACAATTACCATCTACAAAGAGACCAGTTCTTATCCGAGCGAAATTGCAGGTGAATGTGACTGAAAAAGTTTAATAAGTTATCAAGTGATATACTTTCCAGGAATTGAGATACGCATCTTATGGTCTAGATCTAGTATCCAGCGATTACTATCTTTCTTCTAAATTGAATATTAATAATTATTATCAGTATCAGAGTTTTACTATTTGATACCGCCAAAATGCTTCGGAGGATAAGAGGGATTACGGGAGATATGATGGACTTCCGAGTTTTTTTATCCCAGATTGTGTACCAGTATTATGCGATCCTCTTCAGTACATTTTCAATTTATCTCTGAAAACGTAAAAAATATCGAAAGTCAGCAGAAAAACGCCTATTTTTATGAAAGGAGATGTTTCAAATATATACCAATCACTATCCGCAGCAACATTTTCAAGCGTCTTGTGTACCAATATAAAATATATATAAGCGACCCAACAACATGGATTTATTGCTGATAGATCAACTATTACTAACTTCCCAGGAGTGACAGAATATATTGCTGAGGCACTAGATTGTCCCCTTCAAGTAGAGTTGAAGTACCCACTTTATGGACTAAATTTATGTGGAAACTTGTGAATAACCAAATAAATGCTTCGACCATATGTTTCTCTCGCAGGTTTATTTTGCAGTACCTGCTAGACTCACAAAATCGTCTACTACTTTGGCAATCCCCAAGGCCAACTTGGTGCATATGATGAGTAATGCCAATAAGTAATATGCAACCTTGTTTGTAGGATAATAATAAAATTATTTGTTTCTTAAATTTTTTTTTACTGGTAAATATTACATTTCTAATTTTCATTATTTTTTCATTTAATAGTTTGTATGTAGTATGTTTTGGTTTATATTTTCTGTGAAATTCTGCTGCACAATTGTATTACTGTTTCTCTTTACTTTGATGTAGGTGGAAAGTATCCGTTGGACAAAGACATTATTATTATTATTTACACCCGTCGGAGTTAACAATCCGCTTTCGCAAGGCATCTTTGCCTGATTGACATGACGCAAGCTTTCGGCAATATTTGCACCTGTTTGCCCTCCATCGGTTCCCGCAGCTGGTTATCCGGAGGATTGTTCAACCTTACTGATGTAATAAGTTTACGAAAACGTTTAAATTTTTTTCAAATATGAAAATTTTAAATAATCGATTTATTTCCGTATTCATCAACGTTTTTTACGTACCGTATGCACATTTAAATAATAAGCAATACAAAAAAGGAAATCAAGTAAGACAAGAAATAATAACTGTATTTCCCAATTGCTCAATATTATTTGACATATTTGAATTTGCAGAACAGCTGAATAATTATGGATATCGCAATCAAGTCTTCGCATTTTAATATGTTCAACCACTACACAGCCAAGGTAAACACCTTGGCTGTGTAGTGGTCTATGTGAAGCTTGATTTTTGCGACTGACTTTTAAATGAATTTGAACAATTACGGGTTTTTAAAATATGCACAGAAGAATCAATATTCATTGGAGTTGGTACAATGAATTACCACAATTTTCCACAATCGGACAGATGAATATTAATCTCAGTATGGAACTCGATCGTGTAGCCTCTATATTTAATGCGATGTAAACGTTCTATTGGTTAATTGTATATGTTCGATTTACTTTTTGCTTCCGCAATTTTCCACGTTATTGTTCGTGGTGAATGAACTTTGAATTTAAAACATTGGTTTAGGTGTTTAAAACGAGTAACTTCCAAGGTTATCAGTTTTAATTGAGTGGATTTTCATATAAAGTATACACTAGCTACCGTTAGTTAAAACAATAAATGAGTTAGTTTTGCGATTTGAAAATGTTTGCAATTAGATGAGACAAATATGTATTTGCATATAAATAGAGAACTATTTATATGCAACAGAAAACATTAGTACAACTTACATAATATGATTTAAATAATTATAAGAAGTATCATAGTCATTGGAAATCAGGAAATGTGCGTCTTGTTATTCCACAGAGTGATTTTAGTACATCGCATCAGTTTGGTGAGAAAAGTTGTGGCATTTATTATATTGCTGTTTTCGTGTGTAGTGTAATGTCAAAAGGTTATGACAGTGCTACGCTTAGTAAAAAGCATAATATAAAGAAGTTGATAAAGGAATTTCCAGATATAAAGAACTTTGGCGCAAAAATAATATGTAGTCTGCGATAAATTTTTGTTCTTCTGAGACAAATTTACTTGTAAAAATATATTAAAACTGCACAAAAGTGGCAGAAATGCTCATAATGACTTTTTTTTTTAATTAGTTTCATTGCTTTAAGTCAAACAACATTACGAAATCATATAGGCTCTGCACGTAATAAAATTAAAAGTAATATTAAATCCGATTTAAATAATAAAAAACTGTGGTTATGTGGACGAGACTACAGATTGTAAAAAAATTTTGTTGTCAATGTTGTAATAGGACCATTAGAACCTTTTAAACCGTCAGTGTAATTACTAATGTCTAGTAAAAGATTAGAAAAATGTACTAACGAAGCAATTTTGAGAGTAGTGTTAATGTTTATGATTGATGGTATCGTCACCATGTTAAGTATGAATTAAACGAATTATGGACTTCACAGATAGTTTCCCAACATCCCTCAACCACTACAGCAAATTTTTACACATTGTGTAAGTGTTTTAGACCAAGATTCGGATTTTACCATATTAACACAAATTTGCGAAGGTATTTTACAAATCAGTTAATCAGTATCAATGATTACCTCAAATATTTATACAAACATTACATCATAGGTAAAACGGTGTGCTCGGTTTGCTGAAACAACTGTGGAACCGTATCCTATACTTCAAATATTTAATACATCCTATGCAGTTTGTGACTTCAAGGAAGAGCTTTAAAACGATAAGTGTTTCACTACGTTCTATAAATTATTATTTGCTATTTATTTTGTGTACCTATTACCACGCGCACGCTTCTGGTGAGCAGTTCAATTTCGCTTCTTTAGTTACAAGTTATAAATTGCCTTTGAAACAAATATAGTCTAATCTGGAACCTACGATTATAATTTAGATTTCTTAATTGAACTCTACATATAATACTTGAAAATCAGTTAAGCAGATTGAAAATTAAATTATTTTGTTTGGCAAACAAATTGTTCATAGATTTTATTTTGTCTTTTAAGTTTTGCATCGTGAGACATAGAAGGCGCCACTAATCAAATGTCAGTACTAAAAACTAACCTCCATCTTTAGTTAACATAAATAAAGTTTCAGTGCAATGCGTGTGGTGTTATAGCTACAATGAACTGTCAAAGTTGACAAATGGAATTAAACCGAGAATATTTCCGCGGAATAATTTTGTATAATTTTCAAAACGATTATCTCAACAGTGTCTCGCCAAGTTGATTTATGTTTTCCGCAATGAAGCACTATATCACTTAACAATTTCTCGTTGATATGGAGAATTCAAACGTGGACGGATTTGTCTTAGCGACGATCCAAGAGCAGGCTCACCAAAAACGGTAGGCGCTCAGGAAAATGTCGATGCTGTGCGCAAGATCATCAACGAAGATCGATATGTGACATATCGCCAGATTGAAGCATTATTGGGGATTTCAAAAATCTCAATTTAAAAATATTTTGCATAAAGAATTGTTTCTTGCTGGACATCGTATTTGTTGACCGAAGAACAGAAAGTAGCTAAGGTGAATCAGTGTCAAAAAACTCGCTTCAACCCCGAAAACTTTAAGAACATGGACAACATTTTCTATGGTGATGAATCTTGGATTTACTCATACGAGCCAGAAAATAAACGCCAGTCGTCTGTTTGGGTGATCTAAGATGAAGAAAAGCCGACAAAAGTCATCCGTTCTCAAAGTATCTCCAAAAAGATGGTCGCGATATTTGCCTCGAAAGCAGATCATGTAGCAACAATTCCTCTACAAGATCAAAGAACTGTTACTGCCGATTGGTATACAACTATTTGTTTGCCGCAAGTCATCGCTGATCTTCGAGAAACTAACCCCGAACGACGAATCATTCTCCACCAAGACAATGCAAGTTCACAAAACAAAGGAATTTTTAACGTAAGAAAACGTCGAAGGATCATCCTCCGTACAGTCTGGACGATTTCTTTACCTTTCCGAAAATCAAGAACGCACTACGTGGTCCAAGGTACCAGTCGTTAGAAGGAGCAGTCGATGCCTTCGAAAACGCAGTTTTGACTGTACCAACAAACGAGTGGAACAACTCCTTTCAGAATTGGTTGGAGGGCATGCAAAAGTGCATTAATCTTCGCAGAGAATACTTCGAAAAAACAATGAAGTCTTTAAAAGCTATTTACTGTTTTATTCCAGTTTTATATGTAAAACTTAAAAGACTTGAATTTGGCAAACAAATTGTTCATAGTCTGGTACGTAGAATTTCAGTTCAGTTTCAGTGCGACGAACAGTAGCAGGAGTTGAGCTCTGAAGATGTCCCATGTGAGTGGGTACGAAACCTCGGCAGTTATACCAGTGACGCGGTTTCAGCCCGGAAACCCAGAAGCAGATAAATTGTCCATAGATTTTATTTTTGTATATATGTATGTATGCAAAACTCTAGTCAAAATTTAATATATAATATGTAATTATTGAATAGTTAAAATAAAATCCAGTGACTTAAAGGAGACATAACTATAGTAGTTTACTTTAAAATGTGTCTGTGTAACGTCCTTTCTGTTCTAAATTTAGAAGGAAATCGTAACTCAAATGTACGGAACTTTTTAACTTCCAGACAGGATGAAAAATTGTCTTGAAAGGCGTCCAAATTTGAATCGATACCTGATTATCGCATAAGCACAGGATTTCGGTCCGTCGACTTTCGCGTCCATTTATGGGAAACATCACATTCCGAAATGAACGATGCAACGCTCTTATATTGAAAATTGACTGAGATTATCCAAAGTACTGAATTCAAATCACTTTTTCCACTTCGCCCTTTTCACAAGTAATTTTGAATAAGAAAGTATCAGATGAATATGCTATTCTATTCGCTAACAATGGGTTACCCTCTAAGATCACGCCTTCCTTGATAAATGTTAATGTAATTACATTCTCACTATGTGCAACAGTCGGTACATAAAAAAGAGCGAAAAAATTGGAGCCTGCACACATACTTACGAGGGCAGAGCGTAAAGTCTGGTAAAAAATTAAGCAAAGGAAAATTTTTTGAACAAGAACATTTTATTTTTCAATGTTTTTCATGTCGATATATTTCGTTCAATATTTTTCTAATTTTTCGTTCTTTTGTAAGTAATACAATTTCTCCAAACCTTCCAAATAGGCACTTGTTGCATCGATGATTGCCTTACTAGAGTCATATCTCTTTCAATCAAGTTCGGAAACAGGAAATAAGTCATTGGGGACAAAGTTTGAGGATTATAGTGCATGTGGAAATAATTCAAAACCTAATTCTTCGCCTTTGTCATGGCTATTGCACATATGTGCACCCTTCCATTGTTTAGATGAAAGATAACCTTTTTTTGATCAAATTCGGTCGTTTTCGTTGTTAATTATGTTTATTTTTTTCAAGGTAATCTATGTGGTTACTGATTTGTTACACCACAGTCTCAGGATTGAGTCCGATGACTTGTTGTTCGGAAAGATTTTTCGTACCTTCCCTTTTCTGATTGCCAAACATTTTAAGTCGCACCACGAGCGTGGGCATGCTAATAACTCATTGACGTTAAACAATTGAGGGATGTAAAGGCATGAGTTATTATTATTATACTGTATGCACCTTGGAATACTGCCTCCATGTCGTCGTTTGCCAATAAAACTGCTTTAGCCTTCTTTGGTGCAGATTTTCTTGGTTTGCGGTGTGCACTAAAATATCACCAAACCAGAAACCGGTTTGGTGATATTTTAGTGCAAACCGCAGTAATTGCCGCAGGTATCAGTTTTTGGTGAACTGAGAGCAACCGTGACATCCATCCCGCGGATACATTTTTCATATGCAAGTGACCAATGATTATTGAACATTTGAGAAGCGCCCTATCCCAGCTATTTCATTCATTTTAGACTCTGCCTTCTTGCAATACAATATTATTGATTTTTCGATTAGTGTGATAAGCTCATTTGTGAGACGTGAACGTCACACAAGATCCAAAAACATACTTGTTACATGAAATATTTTGAAAGCTATTTGTTGCTACATTTTCGTGATATTATAAGTAGGATTTTCGCCGCTTCTTGCAATGTTATATGTAAATAAGAGCCACAAATAAGGCCGAGAAAATCGAGCGAATGAATCGTGCGGTTATTTCTTGTATCATTAACAATCAGTATTAATAGCATTATACAAGAGTAATTATGAGTGCAGAACGAAATAATAACAGACTGCTGTTCGTGATACATACTGTACCTATTTTGTACATATCAGAGTTTGTGTGCTCTAGTTATAAAGCAGGTAAGAGAATTTATAAAAAAAAAAGTATGAGAACGATTTTTCACTGACCGACATGATCGACAGATATTTAGTTAAACAGTATTTAGCGAGCACATAACATCCACACATCTAAATGACGGTATAAGATGCTGTAATGTAACGACCTCTGTAATAATGCCTTAAATCGCATTGTTGTTGTGAATGATTTTTTTTTTGGAGCGTTGTATTAACACCAGCGTTACATGGTTGCTAATGAACATAAATAATGATGAAACACTTGACCAAAAAAAAAAAAAAATTAAATAAATGAAAATGTTACGACGTTATTTGTATCAATAAATCACCGCCTACTGGATAGGTTTAACATTAATGATTTTCGGAGGATTAGATTTTTGGCGCTATTGAAAAAGCATAGAACAATTAGTTTTAGGTGGAAATTTAGTGAAGAAGCCGTTAAAACTTGTTTTGTGTGATAATTGCATTAACAATATTATGCTAGCTCAGATCAAAGACAATTATGCCAAAGAATATCTAGACACAGGGAATAGTAATTCTCAATCTCTTTCAAAGAAAATCTGACCTAATATTGCATCAAGGTCTGACAGAATCATCTAAGAAGCATTAATACAACAATAAGTTATTGTCCAACAGATATGCCAGTTTCAAATCAATGTAGTAACATTAACATAGTACCACTTAAAATTAGCATATTTAAAGAAAATAAATGTAACTTTCAATAACAGGCAAGTACAAAATACATAAATACAAAGCTTGAAAGTAAATCCAAGCTTAACATTAAGTAAATGAATGTCATCCGCATGAATCTAGGCATACGAGATATGGCAATTAAATAACGACTTTGCGCTCTTTCCATCGCGTAGCCACATCGTGCGAGGCTGTAATTGGAATGCCCAATGACCTTGATACTTCCAAGTAACAATTCGTAGTTTCGTCTCTTTGTCTGCTTTAGTTTACTTTCGAGCTTTAATTGTAGATGACACTGTTACTTAGTAGTGCCGTGACAATGGTTGACATGAACATCGAGCGGTGAGTTAACCTGATATTCCTTGTCAAATTTAGAAAATCGCCAACAGAATGCCTACAAATGCTAAGGAGGTATTTGGTGATAATGTTATGTCACACGCGCGAGGTTTTAAATGACACAAACAGTTTTCTGAAGGTTGGAAAATGGTCAAAGATGATGGACGTCCTGATCGACAGGTGACTGCAAGAACTGAACGTTCAGATAATTAATGAAATTGTGTGGAAAGACCGACATATATAAAGACAAATTTTGCACGATGACAAAATTTTGTGCAAAAATGGTACCCAAAAACTTCACTCAGGAACAAAAAGACAATCGGATGAATATTTGCTCTGACATCATGGTACAACTCACAGAAAAACCAGACTTACTCAGAAAAATCATCGCGTGTGATGAAACTAGGATTTTACAGAATGACCCGGAAACAAAGCTCCAATTGGAAGACCGCAAGATCGCCAAGACAGAAAAAAGCACGAATGAGCAAGTGGAAATTGAAGGCAATACTGGTCATTTTTTTTCGATATCAAGGATGGTATCAGGACTGGCTACCTGAGGGTCAAACTGTTAATCAAAAATACTACAAAGAAGTCCCAATCAAGCTGAGGGAAAGAGTAAGGAAGAAAAGACCGGATTTGTGGAAAAACTACTCGTGGATTTTGCAGCAGAGCAACGCATCAGCTCACAATGCTCTATCTGTGAAGAAGTTTTTAGCGAACAAGCGCATCGTTGTGCTCCTCCATATAATTCCATTTAATTTCTATCTGTTCCCAAAAGTATAAAGCATTAAAGGGAACACATTTTCAGCAAGCAAAAACGACAGTTATTGAAGAGGTTGACAACTGATGAACTACAGCATTGCTTTGAACAATGGAAGACACATATATAGCAGTGTATAGATAAGGGAGGAAAATGTGATGAAGGGGATAATAGTTAAATATAAGTTTATTTGCAATAAATAACATTTCTCACACCAGTTTCGTTATTTAATTACCACACCTCGTATTTACAATTAAAGCTCTATGGAGCAATATTTCTTCTTGCTTTAGGTTCTAAAAATGTACCATGTGAAATAAATATTGGTTTTTTTACACAATAGAAGAATTTTTTATCATTACATGATAATTTAATTTTGATTATTACTTTTTATCTTCTAATTATGTATATTTATTCGTCTCTAAATTCATTTGCCTACCTTGTTTAACTGTTATAAATTTTAAATATTTATCTTGCCTTTCCTAATTGTTTTTTTAAATTAGAGTTTTGATATTTGTTTTTCCAATAAAAACGTAAGAAAATATATAAAATATGTTTTATAGAAACAGGTATAAACATAAAAATAAATAAAATTCTTAACTTGAAATAACTTTTTTGTTTCACCTGTATCCTAGATTATAAAAAATAAAAGTCTAAACTCGCTGAAAAGCAAATAAAGAAAAGAAATATTTGAATTTCAAAGGTGCAGTCACCTCTCGAGATGGAAATGGATCGTCTATAAAGACACACATGACGGGTATTTTTGATTGCATATAATCGTATTAAATTTCATTAAAATATGTTTTTTAACACGTCGTGAACTTTGCTAGTACTAGAACAGCCTAACAATTTTTGAACATGTTAAGAGAACATGTTTATGAAGTGTGAAGTGTTTTTCTTTTAGTAGTGTTCGAGATTTTCGTTTTATGTTGTCAAATTTTTTTATGTGGATAGCGTAATACGTTGCAAAGATTTATGTCGAATCTGGGATATTTTATGGAGTATGTGAATATTATCATATATATATTATATATATGATAATATATATATGATATATTATGATATATTATGTTATCGTGAAGGTATATATTTGTAACATATAGCACTAGTTCATTCAATGCTAGACTTATTCCCATCACAAAGTTAAACAATTTGATTAAGTGTTTTAAAAAAGTCGAAAATAGGCGACTGAAGTGTGCATTTCCGTGTTTTTTAGGTTTTTACTTCCGTAAAGGGAATAATGCGTATCAAGCTTGCGGTAAGTTGTGCAACGTTTACAGAGACAGTGCTCTACAAAAATGCCAATGCCAACGATTACTTAAATATTCCGTGCCGATGATTTTAATTTTAATGACACTTCTCGGTCAGAGAGACCCGTTAAGGTTGATGGGGGCCAAATAAAGGGTTGATCGAGTCTCACGCATGGTACATCTGACGAAAGACTACAGAAACATTACGCATCCTTCATTCAGGTATTCACAACCACATGAAAGAGTTAAAATACATGAGCGAGATCAATAATTGGATTCGTCATTAACTCAAAAATATCCACTTGACAGCGCGTATATATGCATTGTGTTCTTCAATAGAAAGAGACAACTATCCTCTGGGCTTGCGGGTTGGAACCGCGTCACTGGTATAACTGCCGACGTTTCGACCCACTCGTATGGGACATCTTCAGGGTCAACTACTGCTACTGAAACTTCAGTGCAACAAACAGTAGCAGTAGTTGAGCCCTGAAGATGTCCCATACGAGTGGATACAAAACGTCGGCCGTTATACCAGTGTCGCGGTTTCAGCCCGGAAGCCCAGAAGAAGATGTATGGACCACGACCGTGGAAGTCTATGTACCAGAGACAATAATTTTATTAACCAACGGATAGTCGACCCGCCGCTTGCATATAAACGCCAGTGACGACAAAGCACGTCATATTATGCTATCAGTGCGGTATAAGGCTCAGAGTCTAAAGGTTTCGTGGTGTTATATTTCTCGACTTCCTGTCAAGTAACGAAACAATTAACTCAAACACATACTGTTGGAAATTGGACAGTTCGAACGAATCCAACATTCAGAAACATTCAAAGCTCGTTAATCATCAAAAAGTTATATTTCATCACAACGGGTGACCACAAATTAAGTTGGATGGCCCGTCAAACATTATTGAACCTCGTCTGATCTTGCAATTCCGCTTCTTGCGTTCTCTCCAAAACTCCTTGCGCGATGTGATATTCGATCCAGATTAGGCTATGAATGAGCATCTGGTAAAATTTTTCACCGATAATCATAGAATCTTGAATGGAGGAGGAATTATGTAGCTCACTGAAAGATGGTAAAAAGTTGCTGAAGAAAATGGATAATATATAATCGAACAATTTTTTTTATATTCATAAATGGCATATGACATCACAGTAGGACATGTGTCACTGAATAGAATGGTTATGATTACAGAAGAAAATAAATTTTAATTTTTCCCATATCTAAGTTTTCTGACACTCTTATTATTCTTGACAACATACAGCAAAATACAATTTTATAACAAAATATAATGTACATTTTAGAATTATTTAATTTTAGGTCAGAATTGGCTACAGATAATTCCTATGACGTCAGGTTTCTGCAACGATAATCGTTGTTATAAACTTGTTTCAGTGGCGCCAAGTTATTATGAGCGCTATTTTATCTTTTAGACGTTTGTGGATACAAATGCAGATATGTATGTATGTTCCTCAGCATTTTCGTCACGTAAATGCCATGTTCTCGCATTTTATTATGATCGATACAGAAACCTGAAAATACCACATTTTTCTATTATAACTTACGTAAAGATGTTACTGTCACGTGCAACATTAACTTAGGGATATTCTAATGAATTTCTTTGTTAAATGTTTTTATTAGATATTTTTGCGTGCGGTAAATAAGTAAAAATTACTACGTACTATGAATTTTAGTTTCAGCTACTGTTATTTTTTATCGTCTAGGAGGTTGACTAACCTTCCTCTTGTATAATTTTCATTACTATTGCAGCATATGTTTCGCCCATTTAATATTTATCTACCAATGCCATCTGCCTATTTCCACTTCAAAGTAGAACGAATTTCATGATGTCTACTTGTGTTTCTAATCGTATTTATGTGCATAACTCTTGAAACTTACTTTAAGTGTGAGTAGAATGTACCACATTAATAACCGTCAAGTTAATTGTTTCTAATACATAAGCTAATACTGATACACTTTATAGTACATATTAAGTTTCGGAGTCGCTAATCCCTTATCGATTTCATAATCTTTACCCGCACTCACTAACTTCTAGGAAGGTAAAGGGGTGGTATAATACGTTTACACAAGTAAAATTTATTAAGAATTGTTAGAAGTCTCCAAAAATGTGTTTGTGATAACATAGTCTAGTTAGTATCTAATAGGTAGATTAATGGTACGTCAATTTTATACTTTATATTTTTATAACTAATACATCATGAGTAAGACGAAAGATATTACAAACACTAAAATAATTAAAATAGAAACTTTATTAGGGACTGGTTTGTATTCTTAAAGCGAAACTGATAGAAAAGTAAAGACTGGCAAGCAGTGGCAAGAATTGAGACATTTATCAAAGAAATTTGCCCTTAACATCAAGCGGTCGATAACATTGTCACCAGCCACACGAAACTACCGAAAATAAAAATAGAAAAATTATTATCATGCTTTGTGAAATAGACAAGCTTCTATTAGAGTTGCAGTCCTTTAATATAAAGGTATCAGAGCGAATCTTGCGAACTCGATTATATGGTGCTGGATTGAGATGTCGTCGGTCTGTGAAAAAACCGCGTTTAACGCAAGCAATGGTGAGAAAACATTTACAGTGGACTAAGATGCGTCAACATTTTACTGTTAGAGAATTGAGAAAGGTTATATAAAATTATATCGCCAACATTTTAAATATGTTTTCTTAGTCTTATATTACGTGTTAGTTACTGTTAATTTCTCAAATACAGCTCGTATTCAGTGACGAGTCACGACTCGAGATGATTACAGAGTCTATCAAATTTATGTGTAGCGTGAAGTGTTAAACATCCCGTCGTTATGATGATATGGTCATGCATACTGTGGCTGGACCAGAACCTCTGTACCTTGTCGCAGACGATATGAACCAGTATCAACACAAAAAGTAATAGAACCTGTTCTGGCACCTTTTATATTTTCACTAGATACGGATAAATATCCTTCCTATCTGCTTCTGAGTTTCCGGGCTGGAACCGCGTCACTAGTATATCTGCCGACGTTTCGTACCCATTTGTATGGGACATCTTCAGGGCTGAACTACTGCACTGAAACTGGTGTAAGTCGATGGGGGACGCGTTTATATATGGATAATGGGTCATGGGTCAATGGAGCGTTACGGTTGCGGTTGTGTAGATTAGAGATGCAGGATTGCCAAGCGTTATGTAGGAGGTAGCCATCATCGCGGTTAAGGTTATTGGGGTGCTTAAGGATCTCTATAGTTTCACGGATTTTTGCGACCATAGAAATGGTTAGTGCGGGATAGGATCTTGGTCGAATTAAACTGAATATGGTGCCCAGTTTCCAGCCTATGCTCAGCAAGTGCAGAACCGACCAAGATCCTATCCCGCACTAACCATTTCTATGGTCGCAAAATCCGTGAAACTAGAGATCCTTAAGCACCCCAATAACCTTAACCGCGATGATGGCTACCCCCTACATAACTCTTGGCAATCCTGCATCTCTAATCTACCCAACCGCAACCGTAACGCTCCATTGACCCATGACCCATTATCCATATATAAACGCGTCCCCCTTCGACTTACACCAGTTTCAGTGCAGTAGTTCAGCCCTGAAGATGTCCCATGCAAATGGATACGAAATGTCTGCAGGTATACTAGTGACGCGGTTCCAGCCCGGAAACCCAGAAGCAGATAGCATGGACTACGACCGCGGAAGTCTACGTACCAAAATATCCTTCCTGTTTATGCATGATAGATCTGGCTTAAACCTTACGCTTTCCAGTCGCATCAATACACCTTTATTTTTCTCTAGATCGCCGTTTCTTTTATGTTACACGAGAAATAATATTCACACGATTTTCAAGACATTTTCTCTTATTAAATTAATCGTGGCATAATTTCACATGATATTCCTTCCTGTTGATGCAAGATAGGGCTCTGTGTTATACAGTGAAATCTATCCTGAATGTTTTTCGCAATTTCGGTATGCTAGCATTGCCCTGACCTGGAAATTTGTTTGACCTTAAACCAATCGAAAACGTTTGCAATGTTCTTAAATCTATTACTTACTCGTTCCCAAATCACAATTTAAACGTTTTAATAGAAAATATCGGAAAAGCCTGGAAAGAAAGTAAAAAGTCCTAAGACACCGTAAAAGCCTGTATCGACATGCATGCCGGAGCGAATTCAAGCGGCCACTCAAACTAAGGGAAGGTTGACCAAAAATTGAAACAAATACATCTTATAGTTGTAATTACGTGTTCAAATTTACTTACTACTACTAACATGTATAATATAGAAGCGTATGTTTCAAATTTCATGTGTTTGGATTTCATTTCGTTAAAACTCTAAAATTCGAAAGTAATATAATTTAATTACCAAGTACTGTAGGTATGTACTGAGTGAGGTAAAACTTATTTCCTAGTTTCAATAAGGTATGGTGAAGCAGGGTGAGATCATAAAATGTGGGGATGGCATCGATGTGAAAGATTTCGAAAAGAAATCATGGAGATTGCCTTGTCTAAGAAGGAAATTGAGCAATTTCTATAAATTCTGCACGATATGCGATTATGCAGAATTTTTTCCCTCGACTCTTGAGAAGTTTGATCTGCAGATTGTCTGGTTTCAAGAAAACGGTGCCATATCGCATTAAGAACAAGCATTGAAGCAGGATTTGAGGAAAACATACTTTGGGCGCCTGATTTTTCTGATATGATATTACCCGGATTTATACTCACCAGATTTACTCTTCTGCAACTTTTGCTATGGGGTTGTCTCCTGGCCAAGGTTTATTAGAATAGTTCGGGAAGCCTACGACACCTAAAGGAATCTCTCCGTTAAGAAATTCGCTGTATTCCCCAAAAATGCTCAAAAGAGCTTTGCGATGCTTGAAGTAGTATTTAGATACCAAATTGTGCTACTTACTGATATTCCTTTCAAAACCACATGAGAAAAAATTTGCTGTAGTTTTAAGAAATAAAAATATTTTTTTTCATCTTCAAACTAAGGGAGGAGTTTTGCTGCAACCTGTACATATTCTGACATTTTCTATTACTTTACTTTCCATATTGAATTTTTTCAATAATTAGAATTTGGGCAAGTTCATGCTCGCTCAATCTCAAACTTTTTGAAACTATTTCCTAATTTGCCTGTATTTTTTATTTTGGTTTACAGGGTTACCCTTAAACAACAGATACCGTGAAGCGGATGTTGTTTATCATTGTTCATTTTAAAATTTTATCTATTAGCAAAGCTATGCGAAGACGTCTTTTAGTGCTAATATGGTATGTCTCCAATTTTCTTCAATTTTTACGTATAGTGTAATCTTTTTTTTTAATATTATTCCGACGCTTATGCACTATATGAATACAAACATGTTATCTTTCTTTTCACAAGTTTCTGTAACTTCCTAGTTTAATTCGAATTTCTTCTTTCTATTTACTATGACATGTAGAGATTCTCAATTTATATCCGTGTACTCTACTGTGCATGATTGTTAGCAAAGAAGTGCTACAATTTAGTATCATCTTTAGGGGTGGCAATAATGCGTTGAATCGTACTTTACGTAGGATGCTACCTCTTAATTATAATTAATCATGCTGAGGTCATTTTAAAACAAATAATATTTTAAGTGCATTTGTCACTTACATTTTTCATTTTCATTTAAACATAAGCACTTTTTTGAAATAATTCTTTAAGTATGACTACCATACTAAGCACAAGAGTAATTACTACTACCCCAAACATCGTTTACTATCGATCGAAAAGGCTCCAAACTATGCTAGTCCGAAACTATATAATAAATTACTTGCTGCACTAAATATGGAACTTTAATACTTTGAAACAGTTGCTTTATCAATTATTAAGTTAGAAGTTAGAGTTAGAAGTTTATAGTTCTGAAGAATTCTATAATTTAAATCTATTGTATTTAGATGTTTGTGCTTCTGCTGACAAATGAGCACATTTTGTTATTGCAGTAATTATAATTATTATTGATTCACAAAAACTGCTGAAAATGACTACCACCAGCTAGGATGCACGCATCCAATCTTCTCTTTTTCGACTGCCGAACATTTTATAAAGCCAGTTGGTAGAGTAGAAGGTGTATAATTAATAAAATAATAATAAAGTGATTTTCTCTTCTCAAAATACATACAGCCTGTATAATAAGGAAAAGGGCATAAAACTAATTCGAATGCTTTATTTAGAAAATGTATACATAGAGCGTAAATCTACACCATATTTCTTAATATGCAGTATGCCAACCTCCATCGTCTTCCGCGATTGGTCATACTTTCCACAAATTTTTGGGCATATGAAGCGGGTAATGATCTCCATACTTTGCGCAAATTAATTTTGAGTTGCTTCATTGCAACGTCTTGAAAGAAGATTTTGCTTCATAATTGCCCCCATATTTTCTATTGGATTCGCATCTGCACTTTGAAAGGGTCATTCCATCGTCGCGATACCATTTTACAGCTTCCACTACATACAGCGCCTGCTCTGATATTTAGGATTTCTTCTCCAAAATCCATTGATGATCGTGTTCGTCAAACAACTTTCTATCAGAAGGTACAAGATCGTCGTGATTCCATTTTCCAGCTTCTATCCGTACAGCGCCTGCTCGGATGTTTGGGGTCATTATTCTGCAAAATTCACTGATAGTTGTGTTCACCAACCTATTTTCTCTCAATAGGCAGACCTTTTTGATACAATTTCAGCGTCTGAAGCGAATTCGATTTTTTCGATAAAACTTACAAATATTCAAAACCTTGCGTGTTTAAACATCCATACACATGAACCTTTACTGCGTGTTTTACTGTGTGTTGAATTATTCGATTTTGTCGTCTTGACTAGGGTCTATTTGTTGATGATCATGTGCAAAAAGACACTTCGTCTGTGAAAATACGTCAGACTAATCTCTATCAATGTTGTTCTTTTCCCAGATGCGGCGCCTTTCTCGATGGTGGTCTAATAACAACGGTTTCATTATTGTGCTGTGGTAAGCAAATCTTCTCTCAAGTAAACGATTTCTAATTTTCATTAAACTAACATTACTTTGTTTTTCTACCAAGTCGCGTTGGCCCTGGCGTAATATATATTGTGGTTTTCTTTTAAACAAATTCAGTATGGTCTTATCTTGTTTCTTCGTCGTTGCTAGTACTTTGCTGCGGCCTGGAAGATCATCATTTTTTGGCGCCTTGTAGCGGTCTATCCACAATTGTACGAATCCCTCTGACTTATGTATTTTTGGTCCTTTGGGATGAATACAAAGAAACACTGCTTTATATCCTATATAAACACGAAGCGCTCATAATTGCATTAATGCACTTTCACTCACTCACGAAACAGAACTGTTCCGAAAACTGTAGCGTGTTAGGCAAAAGTGAATCTCATCCCTTTATAACATTGAATATTTTATTGATCTTACCCTACGTAGGTAACAGATCTTTTTTTCTTGTGACTGTAAATGATAAACCAAATTCGATAAATAAAATAATACGTTTAAGAGTTTTGTTTGTGATGGATAATATTTGCATGTACGGAACACGTATACTTTGTATTTAGTTTCAGAACCGTGTCGATAAATTTCATTACAGAACTAAGGAAATGCGTTTCAAGTTCATATCTTAATATTGCAGTGCGTCCTTGAATACAGGATTCTAAACGTCAAGTGAGAAGTGACACGTTAATAATTTTCTATTAATAACGCACCGATGCATAAACACACTCAGTATCTATGCAAGAAATAGTACCGGGGTTGACAGGAAATCGAAATGTGAAGTGGGTAAAAAATAAACGGCGGGACAACGGTTTTTGATATGCAAATAAAATGGATAATCGAGGATTCGAGTAATCTTGTTGAATTGCCTCGTGGACAGGTAATAGGGATTCTGTGTCCTTTTTTTGCCGAATCGTAATTAATGCGCCTGTGTTCGTGTTAAATTAAAGTTAGTTTCGAAATTCGCCGTTGGTGTCGATCGATTCACCTTTTTCTAATGTAAGCGATTATAGATCAAGTAAGTATTCGGAAGTAACTTCGTTACTGAATAGCGATTGTATCGTTACAGGTGTTCCATCTTTTTCATATAAAAAGTCTTTTAACGAGAAAATACTAATTTAATTTCAATCTGGGGAAGTTTGTAATAGATAGTTAAGTTCTTACATGTTGCAACATAATGTATTTTCATGTTTAATTGAAAAAAATACTTGTCAATGCATTATAGGTAATGACACCAGCCTTTGATGAATCAAGTGAATTATGATTGAAAGAACAGTACTTCGCATATTAGTTTTTAAATAATTATTTCAAACAAAAAAGAAATAAGTTAAATTTATACAAAAACATTAAGCAAGTCCGTTATTTGTTTTCGATTTATTATACCGATAGACCTACATCAACAATCGAAACAATTCATAAGGAAAATGTAGGAGCTTTTTATGTCTTGTCTGAAGAAATTGAATTAGATTTCTATGCCTATGGCAATTTATATTTAGTAGTTAAAAACTTTATCTATCTAAGACATACATCTGTATTCAAGTACTTAATAAGAAACTTGAGAAATACAAACATCAAACCTTAAAAGTTTTCAAATCATCAGCTCGTTTGTGAAGATGAAATTACGAGGTTAGCCGTTCATACATATTTCGGAAATAGCAAACAAAAAAATTTTTTTTTTATTATAGAAAATAGCTTTATTGCTTTTCAAAATATTCTCCTTGAAAATCAATGCACTTTTGCGTTCGTTTAAACCAATCCGAAAAGCATTGCTGCCACTGTGAAGGTGGTGTCTCCAAAATATGAATTTTGAATGCCTCAACTGCCTTATGGCGTAGAAAACCGTTGACTACGAAGTTTATTCTTCACGTGTGGGAACAAAAAGAAATCACAGGGTGCTAGATCAGGGCTATACGGCGGATGGCTCATCAATTCAATGTTTTGCCCGGTCAAATATTCAATTGTTTGAACCAACCTGTGAGAGCTCGCATTGTGATGGTGGAGAATGATCTGTCGTTTTCGGTTTGTTTTCCTTATTTCTTCAAAAACTTTTGGCAAACAAATAGTTGTGTACCATTCGGAATTGACCGTTCTACAACTCTCTAAAGGCACGGTTGCAACGTGACAGGTTTTTCCGAAAAAACAGGCGACCATTTGTTTTGATGTGCTTCGAGCGCGAACAACTTTTGTCGGTTTTGGCTCACACATTCTGCTGTTTACTACCGGGCTCATACGTATAGGCGCTTGTTATTCATTATTTTTCTGTATCGAAATGATATGATGGACGCTACCAAGGAATCGTTCATTAATAACACAAATCTGCCTGACGATCCGTGATATCGGTGAAACGTATGTAGTAGATAGGGTGTTATTAATAATAGAATGATTCCTTTTAACATTCTTTTAATTGGCAAATAGCCGTTACGCAATGCGTCTGTCTTATACGCTCTAATAACGTAGTTATCGACAAGCGAGATAGACGCGTTTCTCGCTTTGTCGTTCAGTATAGTGGACGACAGAGGGAGGCGCTTGTTATCCATTATTTTTCTGTGTCGAAATGCTATGATAGACGCTACCAAGGAATCGTTCATTAATAACACAAATCTGCTTGACGATCCGTGATATCGGTGAAACGTATGTAGTAGATAGGGTGTTATTAATAATAGAATGATTCCTTTTAACATTCTTTTAATTGGCAAATAGTCGTTACGCAATGGGTCTGTTTGTACGCTCTAATAACGTAGTTATCGACAAGCGAGATAGACGCGTTTCTCGCTTTGTCGTTCAGTATAGTGGACGACAGAGGGAGGCGCTTGTTATATATTATATTTCTAAATAAAATTCTTTATTTGTTTATGTCGTCTATCGCACATTTCCTATTATATTTATTATAATATTTTTAAAGAAATCATTATCGATTCCTGGAATACGATCTATATCGATTCCCTAATCTCTATTATTGTTACAAATTTATTATTTACAAAATTATATTATTAAACAATTGTTTGTGGCACAATGGTCAATTGTGTATATATCGTTCCTAAAGTTACATTTTTATAAACATATTTTTTAAATTGTCCTTGAAACTTACTCATATTGGTTCATAAAATTGAATCTATAATGAAATTGCTGTTTCAACTTATTATTAACAATTAAAATTGCAGTATGTACATTTGTAGAATTCTAAGAAATTATTTACGAACTATATACAACGAAAGTATTTTTGGTCAAAACATTATTCTTTATTGATATTGTGGAATACAAATCTCGTACAATAAAGAAACTGTCAGTTTCCGAGATATATGAAAACATCTCACTATGCTGATTGTATTCGAAGCAGGATAATCGATATATGTACGTACCCTTTTCAAAATCAAAGTATATCTTTTTGAAATATAATGTACATCTCTATATATGTATATACGCAGATGTAACGTTTTTACTAAGATTTTAAACATTTTATACAATGAATTAATGTATACAAATGCATAACATGTAATTTCTATTGCTGACACTTTCTGTATATTTGATTGTTGTTGCATATTGTCCGATTATTTTTATACAAAAGCTTAGTTCAAGATACTCAGCAATACGTTTAGCCCAACTAAGTCAAATTGTCAATGCTGATCTCGTAAGTAAGTGTTCAAAAACAATATTAATATAAAATCCAGTGCTTACTAACAATTATTAATTATTTATTGAGATACATATTATACGCTTTTGATATACACATGTCAAAGTTTGTGCCTCCTAGTAATGAGTAGAGCTGCTCGATGCGAATAGCAATAGTAAGAGCAACTAGGCCTGAGCTACAGTACTATGTGAATGTACATATATATTTCGTAGATTGATAACTGTTACCTAGATAAATATAAAAATTATTAATGCTACATTATGACTCATAATGCAGGGATGTATTGTGGAACAGCCGGTCGAACACAATAATAGCTGTGAACGACAGTCTGGGTCGATGTATTCAATAGTGCAAACGATTGTATTACGCAGGGTGGTAATGATGAACGAATGACATAGTAGAAAGTAGACATTGGTCGACGAAATAAACAAGTTTATCCTGTATTAAAATATAATGGTGCCAAAATATTTTCCACAATGTGCAAAAAAGGTATAATGTGCTAAGATCAACGAAACTACAGGAAACACGTTAATACTGAAACACGTATTAGAAATAAAAGAACGGACGAACCACCATATGCTGAATTTAAGATTGATTTAACGAGCATTTGCATGCATTGCAGAAAATTATACCAACTATCCAGGAAGAAGCAATAAAAAGAAAAACAATAAAACCTGAGTTAGTAAATAAACAACTGTGGTTATGCGTGAACGAGACAACAGACATAAAGAAACATTCTATTGTTAATGTTATAGTACGAACACTCTTAAATTGTAATCTGCATAGTATGTATAAAAGATTAAAACTAATGTAATGGAGAAGCAATTATGATATTGATACAAGATATATTAGTACAATTTGAATTTCAATAGAGCAACTGTTAATATTTGCTAGTCATGTAGCCAGTATAATGAGCTGAGTAGGCCGCTCGTAAAAGACAGATCCATGCATCTTGAGGTAGAAACAATTCGAAAATTTGATCCAAAGATAGATGCATTAACTGCAAGTACAGAAGTGGTGTTATGCGAGTCCCCCCCCCCCCCCAAGCGTACTCTAGAATGTCAGAGACGGTGGCCCCGTAACCTTAAATCACCACAATCGTTTCTTGCAGACGGCGTTTTATTATTATAAATATTTACAAGGAGTAAAGAACGTTGTTTCACACTTTAATCCCAGAGACACTGGAGCTATCAAGAAAAGTTAGATTAAATTATAGATAAGCACGTTGAAAGAGATTTACAAACTTTTTAGAAAACTTACTGGGGACTAGTTCAAACAATTTAAGATATCTTTCGGCATCGTTAGAGGACTCACTGCAAATAGTAGACGATGTTCGCTCACTGCTATGCACGATGGGGTTGTGACAAAATTAGAGAGTCTGTTAAGGAAAGATTTCAGGTTTTAGCACTTTAAGATAGATACGTGGTGGTGCGCGTGCAGATCCGTAAAATAATTTCAAAGATTATTTCAATTATGCCAACATTACATCATTAGCTGTCAAATAGTCGTTTCTTGCATTTTGCATCCAGAACAAGCCTCGCTGAAACAAATGCCGAAACATACCAGCTGTTATAGTTCTTTCTCCGATCTCACCCACTATGGGATATATACATATATATATATATTATAATATATACACTACCGGTCATATTTATTTGCCCACCCTTAGTTTTAGCCAAAATTATTAAACTATCAAATGTGTACTGAAAATTTATTTATTGTACCAATACAATAGTGTAAAATAAACATAAAATAGTTACATTTTTCTTATATAAAAACTTTATCATTAATTATTATTAAATTTTGCTCTCATCAATGTGCCCACCTTTATTTTTGATAATTGCGGCACATAACCGCGGCATCCTTTCAATTAATTTTTGCAGTGTATCTTCTGTAATCTGTGCCCAGGCTTCTTGAAGTTGTTCCCACAGTACAGTGGTGGATGATAGAGCACGTTCTCGAACCTTCCGGTCCAATTCTTCTCAAAGAAGCTCTATTGGGTTCAGATCAGGACTTTGAGCTGGCCATACCAATATAGAGATTTGCCCTTGCTCTTCTAGTTGACGCAAGTAATCGCCACACAATCTAGAAGTGTGTTTCGGATCGTTGTCCTGTTGAAAAACGAAGTTTTCGCCAAGAATCCTTGGTCCTGAAGGAACAGCGTTATTTTCTAAAATTTCCTTGTAGCCTTCTTTTCTTAGGATTCCCTCAATTTTGACGAGATCGCCTACAGATCTTCCACCAAAACACCCCCAAATCATTACTGAACCTCCTCCATGTTTTACGGTAGGCGCAATACATTCTGGCAGTAGTCTTTCTCCTGCGTATCTTTTTACGAATATTCGCCTTTTACTACCGAAAAGTTCAAACTTCGATTCGTCTGTCCACAACACATTATTCCGCTGATCGATCGTCCAATTCTTATGTTCTTTGGCCCAGTTTAGTCGTTTTATCTTATTTTGCTTTCGTAGTAGTGGTTTTCGCAGAGCAATTCTTCCGTATAAACCCGCTTGCCTTAACCTTCTCTGTACCGTGGACACACTAATTGGTTTAGCACGCGCCCTAGTCATTTCAGCAGCAATTTCTGGTGCTGTTTTTCGTCTATCGCGTCTACTTATCCGTATTAGATGCCGTTCATCTGCAGATGTCGTCGCTCTGCGTCGTCCAGATCTTCTTTTGTTGGAAAATGTACCACTTTCTTCAAATTTTTTAACGTTATAATCAACGGTTCTGCGATTTAATCGTAATACTTTTGCAATTTCGCGATTACTTTTACCCGTACGATGATAAGCAATTATCATAGCAGGCACTTCAACAGATAATTCCTTCGTCTTCGGCATTGCATTAAAATATTCACAATAACTCTCTATTTCACTGTTTTCGCAACAAAAGATGAACGATGACTCACATAAAATTTATTTTCCTTTTTGAATAACACATCCTAATATTGTAATTAGTTAGTACAATAACACAATATTGGTAATACCTTTCGGAAATGCAGGTAAAATTGTTAATACTGTAGGGATTAGCCTATATAATATTTATGGTATTTTTCCAATTTATGACACCTTTACGATATATCGTAAACAATTTAAGATTTTCGTAGAAATTCATATGGAATTACGTCCACTAATAATATTGTTGAATAATTATAATACAGATTTTTAGAAAGATAATCCGTATTTCAGGAAACACATAAAATTGGGGTGGGCAAATAAATATGACCGGTAGTGTGTCTTAAGCACGTAAGTGTCTATTACTTAATTTACTACAGTACGTACGTCTTATAACGAAGCTTTAATAATTATTATGTTAAAAGCATTTTATTTTCTTATTAAGCTATACTCTATATTGAAAATAATACAAACACAATCATAACATACTGTAATATACAAGAGACATTAATGAGATTAATGGGAAGTTACACGAATGGAATTTGATTGTCAACTATTTAAGTATATCTCCTAAATAATACATACATACATACACATATGAAAACATAAATATTAGAATTTAATATTGAAGCATATGTTTGTTCAGTAACTACAAGAAAGATCCTCTCGTTACGGCAATGTAAATAGAATAACCGTGAAAGAAGAATTTGTATATACAAAATAAATACTGACTGGGTGAAAATACTTCAAATAATATTCGTATATGAGAAATTCGTATAGATAAATATTTACAAAGAGGATTACCCCACTTTGTGATATATGAATAATTATATCGCAGTATACAAAGCGGTTACTTTTTCTGTTTTGTTTAAGGTTCAGGTACTATATATATATATATGTGTTATTTACGATGGAGCGTTTTTATATTTGAGGAATGAGCGGGTTGTAGAGGGGTGAGTAGGCGCATTGGGGGTGTGGCCTGTGCAGCGACTCATGATTAGTATAAATACGAAGTTTCATTGTTATTAGACAGTTAGTCTTTGAGCTATCGTCAACCAAGTAACATAATCAGGAGTGAAAAGTGAAACATGGAAAAAATCGAATATCGTGCCGTTATAAAGTTCCTTACCAGGCAAGGAAAATCAGTCGCGACCATAATGAATGAGATGTCATTGGTTTACGGCGACTCTTGTCCAGGAAAAACCATGGTGTACAAGTGGCATAGTTTATTTAAACAAGGAAGGGAATCCCTTGAAGACGACCCGAGGCCGGGCAGGAGCATTGAGGTGACCACGCCAGCACTTATCCAAAAAGTTGAACAAATTGTACTCGAAGATGCTCGACTAAAGAAGAAACAACTCGCAGAAATGGTTGGAGTATCCGATACAACAATTTTTTTAAAATCCTACACGATCATCTCGGCATGTCTAAGGTCAGCGCAAGATGGGTGCCGAGAATGCTCACGCCGCCGCAAAAACAACAGCGCGTAGAGTGTTCGCGTGCATTTTTGGACCTCTGTAATGAAGACAAGGATGGTGTATTGAGTGGAATTGTTACTGGAGACGAAACTTGGGTTCATCATTATGAACCCGAGTCCAAACAAGACTCCATGCAGTGGCATAAAAAGGGCACAGCACCTCCCAAGAAATTTAAAGTGTCACAATCAGCTGGGAAACTCATGGCAACGGTATTTTGGGACTCGGAAGGAATATTGTTGATTGATTATAAAGATAAAGGTGTTTCTATAACCGGAGAATATTACGCTTCAATATTAGAGCGACTAAAAGAAGCCATTAAAGAGAAAAGACGGGGAAAATTGACAAAAGGTATTCTGCTTTTGCACGACAACGCGCCCGTCCACAAGAGCCGCGTTGCGTTAGCTGCCCTGCATAAGGTGGGCTTCGAAATTGTGAATCACCCACCCTACAGCCCAGACCTGGCCCCGAGTGATTATTGCCTGTTTCCGAAAATGAAAAAAGAGCTGCGGGGTAAAAAATTTACTGCCGATGATAAAGTCAAGGAGGCAGTTTCGGCGTATTTTGCAGATAAAGAGAAATCATTTTTTTATGAGGGTATAAATAAATTAATTGAAAGATGTGAAAAATGTATCCGTCTTGCAGGTGAATATATTGAAAAAGAAAAATAATTTGGTTTTTTTATTTCCACCCCTTGTACCCCATTCCGCGAATATAAAAACGCTCCCTCGTATTTATTATCTAGTTTATGGTAAAGTACATATCAAGACAAGTCTCAAAAAATGTGTAAAAGAAGATGATAATACCATTATACACACAAAACGAGAACTTACATCATATAAATCTATACAAATACTAGTAAAAATCACTGCTTCAAATCAAGATTTTGAAGCCACCGAACGGCCTCTAGTGTGGCGTTTACGAAGATTTGTGCGCCGGGAAACGCTCGACGACGACATTTGTACTGATTGATTGATTCACTATACTACAGTCGCATCAAAGACTCGGCTTCATGCTCCACTTTTGTAGCATGTAGTCCCATCTACTAGGACCCGTTCGCACCCTATTGATAGGTACTCAGCTCTAGCGCGGTTCGACAAGCATTGACACTTCTTCTGTGCTCTATCAGCTACATCTTCATGAATTGGCAGAGCACAGCTTTTTTTATCATACTCTCGGAATATAATCCTATGTTGGTGTATGTGCTACGGTTGAGTTTCAGCTCAAAACGTGATTCCAGAATTGTGGGATAGACTTCATGGTCCCGAAAACGATACGCGGGCGCAGTATTCCGCTGTCGAATATATGAGACTTAGTACAGAGGTCTGCAGAGTAGCTGCCCATGCTCCTTTGCAATATCCCAGCAATTTTGTAAAGGATGCGAGCCTCGTTTATAGTTTCGTAGCGACATTGAACAAGTGCTTCCTGTACGAAAGTGCCCTGTCCAGTGTTATCCCATAATATTTGGGGTACAAGTTGTGGAGCAGAATAGTGCCATTAAGGGTTACTTGCAGTGTTTAGTGGACTAATTTGTTATGCAAGTGAAAGCAGCACGTTTCAAATTTATTAGTGCTTGGTGCAAGACACCACACTGATGTAAGTAAGCGCTCAGTTTTTGCAGGTATTCAGTAAGGGTGGCTAGAAGACATGTTGGCATTCTATGTTGCTATGGCAACATAATTACACAGGAAAATTTGCGGGATGTTTCTTTTGCATATCAGATACATATACGTAGGTTGCTCTAAAAGTTTTGCAGTTCGGCTACTTCCTGTGGAAATATTTTTGTGGTATTCTCTGAGATTTTTTAGTTCAAATAGCATTTACAAATTGCTAGCATGTGTGGTTGTTTCCTTTTAGTGATTTTTTAAATAAAGTGAGTTTTGTGGAAAATAGAATTAATGCGCGAAAATTTTCGAGCCATGATTTTCTACGACTTTAGACAAGAGTGTTCGCAAAAAATCAAGCGATTATTTGGCGATGAAGCACCATCTTTGGCGATGTTGAGCGGTGATACAATGAGTTCTAGCGTTAACGTGTTTCGCTCAAAGACGAGCATCGTGAGGGACGGCCTGCCACTGCAGTCACTCCTGAAAACAACGACATCGTGTACATGATAAAGATAATAACTGCACGTACATAGATATTCGGGCATTATTGGGCATAGATAGGACTCAAACGAGAACTATCCTGCATAATCATCACGCAGAAAGCTTTGCGCTGGATAGATACCACACAATTTAAAGGAAGGATTGGTGCAAAAATGCTTAAAAAATTCAACCGAGGTCGAGCAAAATCAGTGTACGATATCGTCACAAGTGATGAAAGTTGGATTTATTGTTACGAACCAGAAAGCAAGCGACAATCGTCTCGAAGGAACTTCAAAGACAAGAAAAAACTCACGAAAGTGAGATGCAGACGAAGCTCTGGCAAAAAAATGGTGGCTTCTCTTTCTGAACGCACCGGTCATCTTGCTACAGTTCAGCCCGAGGATCTGCGCACAGTCAATAAATAAAACATCAGAGTTTTTAGCCTCTCCACAAATGGAAATGATGACCTGGCACCTTCTTTTTATTCCCATACATAAAAGATAAAATGTGTGGATTGAAATTTAATACCACGAAAGCGACTGTGGAAGCCTACGAAAACTTCATATCTGAGGTGACTGAAGAACAATGGGTCTAACGTTATAAGAACTGCTTCCAACAAATGCAGAAATGCATAGGTCATAATAATCATATTTTAAAAAACAATAAAAAACTGGCTAAAATAAATAATTTTTTCTGTATCATCCGCAAAATGTTTAAAGCAACCTATATATATTAAAAAGAAGTGGGGCCAATACGTAGCCCTGTGGAAGTCCGTTATTTACTAGCTTAGTAGTACTCAATGCCCCTCCCATGGATATCTATATAGCCCTGTAAGATTACATACCGTTGACTAGCTGGTTCACCTGTCTGCATTCTGTAACTCTCAGGAATTTATACACCATAACCTCCCTTCACACTGTATCATATGCAACTGTGAGATCTACAACCGTTGATTCAAACCGTTTTCCTTTATAATTTAGTGGTTCTAGCTAGTACAACACCGTCCCGAAGTCTCGACTTCGTTAGTGATTTGCTCTCTCTCTCTTTCTCTAATGTTGATCCAGTAGGGAATTCAAGTAAAAGTGTATTTCCTAAGATAGTCAAACTTTAAATAAACTTAAAGAAAGTTTTAAGTAGGGATGGGAATTTACGTAAAAGTCAATGTATACACTGGAATTATGTATTAACTTCGAAGCTTTTAAATGTTCTAACATGTATATACTTGTAGTTATGCTTACATGTTTATAACAAAATTAAAGGCTTATAATTACAATTAAGTGAGGCATTATAATGCATACCATAAGAAAAATTAAAGATTTTTATAAAAATTTTCCTGATTAAATTCATGTATTTTAGATAATTTATAGGCGTAGGTGAGAAATTTCTAAGATGATATGTACATATTGCTGTGTATTTTAAACTAATCTTTATATAGGAATGACCAGAAAATATGCAGCAACATTTAAATGTACAGAAAATGTGGTGGTGAGCTCTTATGTTCATTTCTGAAATAAAATGCTTGGAATCTTAGTAAAAACGTATGTACACTACAGGCCATAAGTGAGGGATCAGTAGATGAAATTTAAAAAAAAAACATGCACGCTTAGTGAAACAAAACGTATATTTCTGCAAAACTATATCTACGAGACAAATGAACAGTTTTCCTTATAAAATAAAATAATTTCAACATATTCTGTAGAATTTCTTATCATATTCGACTTTCGTCGAAGTATCCACCTCTGCGCTTAATGATTTCTTTACAAATATTAGGCAACCGCGATACAAGTTTCTGGAGCGTATCCATTGGTAAATTATTCCACATCCTTGTAAGTTGCTCCCAAAGCTGTTTCTGCGGTTGTGGACAGCTTTCTCTCACGTTTCTATATAATTTATCCCACAGTAATTCGATAGGGTTGAGATCGGGTGATTGTGGTGGCCAAATCATATTTATCAGAACACCTTCCTCCTCTTTTTGATTCACATAGTTTTTCGTGTGTAGTTTAAACATAGACCAGTGCTTCGAAGAAATGACTCTTGCACTAGGTGATGTTTGTCCACATCGCACAACGATATTCTGGTGGTATAGAGGCCACGAATGTCAGTTACGGAGGAAAACGTTACCACTGTAAGGAAAGTGCTTAGCGAGGACAGGCGAGTGACCTACTAACAGATTGAGGGTTCTTCCGGCCTAAACGCACCAGCAATTTGTTCGATTCCACATGATCATTTGCACTTGAAGAAACTTTGTTCCCTGGGTGCCACATAGATTGACTGAAGAGCAGATGACACGACGTGTGACTTGGTGCCGGGAAACGCTGAAAAAGTTTAATAAGGGAAAACCTCGGTATGTGAACAACATCGTGACAGGGGACGAGACTTGGCTGTACTATTACGATATGCCAACCAAAGCTCTTTGATGATGAGGACACACCCGTAGTTGTCAGAAAATCTCAATCTGTAAAGAAGAAAATGATAGCTGTATTTTTCAAATCGAGTGGAATTGTGGAATGCGTCGTTTCGGACACACAGAAGACAGTCATAGCTAAATGGTATACTGAACAGTGCCTGCCTAGAGTCATTGGATCTATGAAGAATCTACGGCCAAAGTCAAGAATAGACACCTGGTTCCTCCATCACGATAATGCTCCAGTTCACCGCGCCAAAGCCTGCACCGAATATTTGACCACGACAGGATTAAAACTTCTCGAGCACCCTAATTACAGTCCAGATCTTGCTCCCTGCGACTTTGCACTGTTCCCCTGCATGTGAAAATGAAGCTAGAATGGAGGCGGTTTTCCAGTGATGAGGACCTTCTGCGGGCTTGGGACAACGATTGTGCTTTACTCCCTAGTAAAACTTGGCAGAATTGGTTTTGAAATTGGTTTCGGAGGATGGAGAGGTGTATTGCGTGTAGAGGAAATTACTTTGAAAAAATTAAATAAACAAAGCTATATTGCAAAGCTTTCCTAATACTTTTTGTAGTTTCATGTAAGTGTCCTGGATCTTTATTTTCATCCACATTATCTTTTCATTCTTTGAATCATCGATGTCATTCAAAAACTTAACCGTTCTTAACAGAGAAATTGACGTTGCTTATTTGTTTTCTATTCATTTTGGATTGAAGTATACAAATTGCTGTGACACTTTATAAATTGGTCTCGTATCAGCAGATGACGTCACTATTTCTGCTGAAATATTCTAACACATCTTTTACTATAATATTCGGCCATTACAAGATTTTTTAGCAATTATATTGTTGTTTCCGGAATTTAAAAATATAATTTGTTTAGTTAATCTTAAGTCGTTTATATCAAATAACACCTGTAACCGAATATTAGGCTCATTTATCTGAAACCCACGTAAATTCCATTAAAATACTAAATAACCCACGAAACGTAAATTATGGGGAAGTTAACGGGAACGTTCTCCTATCCTTCATTATTAGCACTAACGTAATGAGGGTTTTAATTCAACGTCTATGACAGACCGCGTCTAAGACAACTTGGGTTTTCTTTATCGTTGATAATTGCCGAATTAGAGAGATAAATTATTAGCTGGCGGAGACATCATCCAGTCATGTAAGTGATGAAATTATGCAGAAATACAATTACGAAATTTATGTTGACCGACTTAATTAGTATTAATGAAGACGAATTTGAGCTTCTATTTGACAATAATAATCTCGAATAAATGCTAATGGGAAAACAGTTTAACACGAAAGCAATATTTTGGTAAATGTTTCGAGTTTATTATGTGTATATTAGCAAAAGTACGGACCGTAAAATACAACTTTAAGGAACAAGAAAATGTTTACTTAATCGAGCAAATTTGATAAATGAATATTGATCTGGCTCGGGAAAGGGAATCTTGTGAGAGTAAATTTGCTGTGTAAACACATTTTTTAACATTTCAGACCCACCTATTCCATGGGAAAATCCATATTAGATTATGGTTTTGTGTATAAAATAACACAATATGTTTACATTTTGTTATGGAACGAAGTATATACTTCTAATTTTTCTTTATTACATTCTGGGCTGTTGGTTCAATATGCTTCTACTACAGACCGATACAAAGTGTGAATATATTTTTTGTATGTTTATTTTTAATTTACTAATACTAGCCTACTGGAAAATTTATTCAATAAAAGGTAAAACAGATTCCAAATCCGAATGTTTCGAAAGTTACACGAGCGAGAAAAGCAGCCCGACGATTTGATCAAAAAATTATATAAATTGCTGTAAATTAAATAATAAAATCGTTTAAATTTTGCTTTCATTAAAGGAATAAATTTTTGGATTTGTTACGCTAGTTGTTCTAGGAAATTGCCTTCCATATATTTTGAAAACTCCTTCAATGATTTTTCTTTTCAACTAACATGCATTTGCTATCTTTGTAAAGGGTGTTTCAAATTGCGCGTTTTTTTAAGAATAAATAAAATATAGATGGCGCACTGAATTTGTCTGGATATGCGGGCATTTAAAAAGTGTGATATATGACATTTATAAAAATGGCTTCGTACACGGTGCAATAACGCGCTCAAATTTTTGAATTATTTTATGAAAATCAGCGTTCTGTGAAAAGTTTTTAGAAAATTACGTGAATTTTGTGGTTTACATAATCGTCCATCTGAAAACATTATTGGTCGAATTATTAAAAAATTTGAAGAGACCGGTTCCGTGGAAGATCAAAAAACTGAAAAATACAGTTGTAGTGGTTGTTCACAAGAAAATATTGGTTTGGTTCGTGAAAGTGTTGCTGAAGATCCTGAAATGTCCATTAGACGACGTTCACAACAACTTGGACTTAGTGGATCAACAACATGGCGTATTTTACACAAGGATTTAGTTCTGAAGGCATATAAGGTCCAAATAACACAGGAACTGAAGCCATTAGATCATTTAAAACGTCGTTCATTTGTCAATTTCATCGATGAACAACCAGCTGATTTTTCTCAAAAAATAATGTTTTCTGATGAGGCATATTTTGAACTTGGTGGCTATGTTAATAAACAAAATCTGGGGCTGAGGAAAATCCACGAATTATTCATGAGAAACCTATGCACCCTAAACTAGTTAGTGTTTGGTGTGCATTATGGTCAGGTGGTGTAATTGGACCTTACTTTTTTGAAAATGCTGCTGGTGAAGCTGTAACTGTCAATGGTGATCGATATCGTCGGCTGATAATAGACTTTTTGTGGCCTGAATTAATTAATATTGATCTAGAGTATATGTAGTTTCAACAGGATGGCGCTACACCTCACTTTGCACACGAATCAATTGATTTATTCAGAGAAAAATTTCCTGGACGTGTAATTTCAAGAAACGATGATGTCAATTGGCCACCAAGATCATGTGATTTGACACCGTTACACTATTTTCTTTAGGGTTATGTGAAAAGTCAGGTTTATGAAAACAATCCACAATCAATTCCTGCTTTGAAATATGAAATTATTCGTGTCATTGGTGAGATAGAGCCTCAATTATGTCAAAATGTCATTGAAAATTTTAACAAAAGAGTGGACGTCTGTGGAGTTGCAAGAAGAGGCCATTTGGCAGATATTATTTTTCGCATGTAAATGTCGTAACTGATACTTCAATTACCAATAAAAAGTTTTTGAAAGTGAATGCAAATTATGTGTTTTACTTACTCTTAAAAAAAACCGTGAAATTGGAAATACCCTTTATAATCAAATTTCTTTCTACTTTCTTTCTACACTTAGAGTGGAAATTAAATTTTGAGTTTAGTTCCTTACAAATTTGTACTAGTCCTGTTTTGCGCAATATTCCTTGCATCCACCCATGCTTTTCTCCTTCTTTTCAGGACATTTCCAAGAACGCCATCCCATGTTATTTTAGGTTTTCCTCTCTTCTTTCTTGTCGATCGCTTCCAAACATTTTCTAAAGGGCATCACGCTGTTTATCCTCTATATATGTTCTTACCATCCAAGTTGTCTCTGTTCAATAAGTTCTCTAATAGAACCCATTTCAAGTGTCCCATATATTAGTTTCTTTTGTCATAACTGCTTCAATTCTTAAAAATCTTATTTTTCTTCAATTTAGACATCCACATCTCGCTTCCGTGTGTAAAAAGAATCTTGTATACTGTTTTGTAAAAGTTCGTTTTCGCCGTCTTGGTTATTTCTTTCTTATTCACGAGTCTCTTATTCAACGTCTGGTAAACTTTTTGGCTTCCCCTCTCTTGTATTTCAGCTCAATTTCCTGCCTGTCTTTTCGACCACATTTTCTAGGTATTGGATGCTATTAACTAGCTTTATTAATTAGTCATCTAAATAAATTACTCTTCTCTTATACTATAAGCTTTGTTTTAAATTTATTCGTCTTCATTTAATTCTCTTCCAAACTTTCAAGTTAGCTTTTAAATCTCTTTGCCAGTAACAATGATAATTTCATTTACGAAAACATGTTAAAAAATATCGACCCTTTCGATTTCTGTGTAAAATTTGAAGTGGCTTTTTTTAGTAAGGATAATTAGTTCATCTACCAAAATAACAAAAAGCAGTGGGTTCAAGCTTCTTCCTTATCTTATTCTTTAGTTGGTAATAAACGTTTAAGACATCATATTTTTACTTATAACACAAGTTGTTAGTCTCTATGTATATGCATTTAATAACTAATCAACTTATTTTTGGGGGTTTGGAATACGTAGCTAAAGGTTTCTTCTAGGGAAATATACGTCGGTATTTCAGGCAAAAGCATTTCTGAAATGTGCGGAAGGACTTAATAGGATTTGCTGTCATAAGTGAATATTCATTTTTACAGTCAGGCTGCAGCAGGAACTTTGAGTAGTCTTAAGACTATGTCCAGGCTAGCATGAGAATATCCTGAGGAACTCGGAGAACTAGCATGACGAAATGTGGTAAAACTGCTATCTGTGCCACCGAGAAATCCTAGGAAACGAAAAGGTGGATGAGCTTGCCAGAGAGACATCAGCCTCACTCTATATTGGACCAGAACCAGTATTGGGAGCGCCTAAGTGCACTATCCGGGAGCTAAAGTGTCAATAGACAAAGATTCTATATAGCACATACTGTGGGAATAGATCCAAGCGTGAACATGGCAAAGCTTTTATAGGCGAGCTAAACCGTAAAAAAGGTGGAGAATTGCTTTCGTTAGAAAAAAACAGCTTATAATGATAATAAAATAATCTACGGGCCACGTGGCCGTTAGACAATTTCTTAACAAAATTGGCATATATAATGGATGCCTTTGCTACCGATTGTACAATATAAAAACGGTCAGTCACATCTTGCAAGAATGCAAGGCATTCAATCACAATGGGCAAACTATCTATGGGCAACTTAAGGTAAACACGACAATATACAGCCTCCGACACATGGGATAAGTGTACATAAGCCAGTAAAACTATAGTGCTTCGGGGACTACTACAAATGAACGACCTCTTGAAAAGGTCAACTTATCGTTTATGTTTGTTTTCTTAAGACACTCTCAATGTTGTGTTCAAGACACTTTGTCAAATGCTTTTTCCATATCTAAAAATACTAAGTAAACTGTGGTATTTTTGCATTTACAAACTTCATTGTCTAAATTATCACAAGATTGAATTTGATTACAATTTGTGTTTTGAGGCGGTTTTGCCATTAATCTTGAGATTTCATTTTCATAGTTTAGTTCTAAACAAACGTATTTAAACAACTTATCATTTCTCAATTTAATGGAATCCAAAGCACGTTTAAACCATGATAGTAGTTCCTACACTCTTCATAATTTTATGGAGAAGTGTTCAATATGAACTTATTTTGTAATAGAACAGGAATTCATTCTTTTATATCTATAGGTGACGTCACTTAACTAGTTAAAGGTTTTTCTTACAGCTTTTAAGATATAGTCTTTTTAATTTACCGATTTTGTTAATCTACTTATTGTTTTTGTTGAAGATCCTTTGCTTTGGCATATGTTAAAGTAAGTATAACATTAGCTTAAGTAAAACTTTCATTGAAGTCAACAAATGGTAGTGTTAACATATCAACGGCAATTAGCACTTCGAGGGTGTCTATTTTGGGTATGCTTATTCTATTGCATGTTGACGTCTCTAAAGAAATAATATTAAGAGAAACATGCGCATGAACAACATTACGAGTTGTAAAAATAAAAGACTATTTAAGGGAATTTATTTAGCAAACATTGATAATATTGCTTAAAAAATGCTATGTTACAAAAGAATTCTTTAGGGCAATTTTGTAAAAGTTTAGAACTGCCTTGTTTATGTAAATTGAGACCCATTGCGGCTGTCACAGAAGACACATGTACGTAATAGGAAAAGGTAGTTTCCACTTGTGCGAACTTTATTCGATCTTTCTATTTCGATACAACTTATACAAAACAGAAAATCCCCTATAAATTGAAACGATTGAAGATATATTACGGTTTCAAAGTAAAAAATTACAAATATTGTAATTTTTTCATTTGTATTTTGAATCTAATTCTTATAACTTTATAAGTTCAATGTTTAAAATATATACAGTGAAATTAGTTCTCGTGCCTTTCATATTGATGAATTTATTATAGATCGCTTAAATATAATACATTATTAAATTAATTCCAACTTAACCATTTATGTATTATTGCACTGATAATGGCCTACTAGAGACAAAGAACTGATGTGTGTACAATATTGAAGCGATCTAGAGTTTTTTCACACTAATTCACCTTAGCTACTTTCTGTTCTTCGGTCAACAAACACGATATCCAACGAGAAACTAATTTTTTACACACAATTCTTTATGCAAATTTTTTTGAATTGACATCTTTGAAATCCCCAATAATGCTTCAATCTGGTGATACGTCACATGTTGATCTTTGTTGATGATCTTGCGCACAGCATCGACGTCTTCCTGAGTAACTGCCGTCGTTGGTAAACCTGCTCTTGGATCGTCGCTAAGACTAATTTGTCCACGTTTGAATTCTCCAGTTGTAGTGCTTCATTGCCGGAAACAGAAACCAACTCGGCGAAGTATTCTTCTTGAGATAATTGTCTTACAAAATTATACAAAAATATTCCGCTAACTGTTCTTGGCTTAATTCCATTTCTCAACTAACTTGTCAACTTTGACAGTTCATTGTAGCTCCAACACTACACATGTCGCACTGAAACTTTGGATTTTTAGTACTGACATTTGATTAGTGACGCCCTCTATGTCCCACTAAACAAAACCATACAGACATTCGACATATTATGTTATGAATCATACACATGCTCCGACTGCTAGTGCTTTGTTTACATGGTGGAAAAATTATCGCACATGAATTTGTCAGATATTTTCGTGTACATCGTAAACATTTTTATGGTATCTACTGTACGTACTACTGTGCAAAAAATAGTAAGACTTTGTTCATAATTTTTAAATTCTTAATTTATTCTTCCAAATCTATTTCGTCCCCCTCAAAGTAATCCCCCCTGGCCCCAATACACTTGTGCCAACGTTTCTTCCAATTCTCGGAACAGTTGTTAAAGTCAATTTCAGGAATAGCCTTCAATGCGCGTAGCGATTCACGTTTAATGTCTTCAATTGACTAAAAACGGTTTCCCCGGAGCGGTCGTTTGAGTTTGCTGAATAGACAGAAGTCACACGGAGCTAAATCAGGCGAATACGGTGGTTACGGCACGATATTGGTTGGAAATTTGGCGAAAAACTCACGAAGAATTAATGCAGTATGCGACGGTGCATTATCGTGGTGCAAAAACCAAGAGCTGTCGGCCTATAATTCTAGTCTCTTTTTACGAATAGCATTAGGCAAACGACGCATAACACTCAAATAGTATTCTTTGTAGACAGTTTGGCTGGTCGGAAGGAATTCGGAGTGCACCACACCTCGATAATCGAAGAAAACTGTTAACATAACCTTGATTTTTGACTTGCTTTGACGTGGTTTTTTGGGCTTCGGCTCACCTTTGATACGATATCCGGCCGATTGATCATCTGTTTCCGGGTCATAAGCGTAGATCCAAGTCTCATCTCCAGTTATAATGCCTTTCATTTTGTCTTGATAGTCGGAAACCATTGTTTCACAGACGTCAACACGACGCTGTTTTTCGAAAAAATTGAGTGATTTTGGAACAAATTGTGCTTTCACTTTTCTTAGACCCAAATGATCTTTCAAAATGGTTTTCACTGATCCTTCCGATATTCCAACGATGCCAGTAAGGTCTCTGACTGTTAATCGTCGATTCTCAAGCACCAATTCCTTGATTCTATTGACGTGTTGATCATCAGTTGATGTTGATGGCCGTCCTCGACGTGGTTCGGTATCAACGCGTTCTCGACCCTCTTTGAATAATTTGTACCAATCAAAAACACTTGCTCGCGACAAACAATTATCACCGAAGGCCTTTTGCAACATTCTGAACGTTTCGGCACCAGAAATTTGATTCCGTACACAAAATTTAATGGAACTTCTTTGTTGAATAATTTCACTCATTGTAAAAATCGTCGAATGCACTTTTTGTACTTCAGAAAGACAAGCGTATACTAAACACTAATGATTATTTTGATGTGACATTTGGCACAGATGTCATTGACAGTCATACCAACCTAGAAAAAAAATATTTCGACGAATGGGTTTTCGCGCGAAATTTAAATTAAAAAGTCTTACTATTTTTTGCCCACAGTAGTATATTGTGCGTGTCTTATAAGAATATGTAGCAAAATAATATGTTGCTGTAAGTATTAAATTGAAGCTATATTTAATTCTCCAAGTACTCACTAAGTTCCCTAATCATCTTTCTATCCGTTTCACCGAATTAACGATCCTCTTTAAAAGGCCTAATGATAGATATTAAATTGACCGTCTAATTGTGAGTGATTTACCAGCATTATCGATGTTGGTTTTGAACATGAGAAAGCTAATAGTAATGTAATGGATTGTCCTTGGTAAATATTCCAAAGTAATTGAAAGATTTAATTATTTACAAAACCTGATGATATATTATGAAGTACAATTATTAAAATTCATAAAAAATGTGAAATAAAATAGTTTTGTCTTTTTCACAGTGAACAACATTAATAATAATGCTTCTCTCCTCAACGCACTTGATGTATCTCTATTTCTTTAGCAATAAAAAGACTTTAGAAAAAGATGAAGAAATAGTTAAAATTTTCTTAATAATACTAGAATATTTACTAAGAGTATTATTACTATGATAGTTGTCTATGAATTAACAGTATTATTGTTTTTATAATGTAATGTAATAGAACAAAAACAAATCGAATAAAATAACATTATAAGCATGACAAATGATTACAATATTCTTTTTGATCATATGGCCCTATATTTTAAAGAAAATTATATAACCGGCGCTTTATAATTCTTTAATTTTCAACTCTGAAGTATGTATTTTTATCCGCATCTAGTTTACATAAATCATAAGAGACAGACTATTACAGTCTTGCGTACGCGAGAAAAATGACTCTAAATTACCGTGTCCCGATTTCACACTTTTTAGTGAAAAAATAAATTACTAGGTAAATTGAAAATACGAGAGGAAATGGAAAAATTTTTTACTTTGTAATGAAACAGGAGACTGTAAGACTATTTTTAAATTATCTCATCGATTACTCGATTGGTTTTAAAGTTTTGAAATTTTTGTAAGAAAACTTAGAAATATTGTTGTGATATGCTTTTTAAGGTATTACTTACCCTTTTATTTGTTACGAAAATATCCATAAATTTCAAAAATAAAATTTAAGGTAAGTATTTTCATACAGCATATTTTTAAAATTGAAATTTTTCAATGAATCCTTTGGTAAACGTTTAATGTGTTGGGCTGGGGTTCTTTTGAATAAACCAAGCCTAGTATTCAGTTAACACGACGATAAATTGCAATTTATAATACAAACGATGCTATCTGCTTCTGGGTTTCCGGGCTGGAACCGCGTCACTAGTATATCTGCCGACGTTTCGTACCCATTTGTATGGGACATCTTCAGGGCTGAACTACTGCACTGAAACTGGTGTAAGTCGATGGGGGACGTGTTTATATATGGATAATGGGTCATGGGTCAATGGAGCGTTACGGTCACGGTTGGGTAGATTAGAGATGCAGGATTGCCAAGCGTTATGTAGGGGGTAGCCATCATCGCGGTTAAGATTATTGGGGTGCTTAAAGATCTCTATAGTTTCACGGATTTTGCGACCATAGAAGTGATGTTAGTGCGGGATAGGATCTTTAAGCACCCCAATAATCTTAACCGCGATGATGGCTACCCCCTACATAACGCTTGGCAATCCTGCATCTCTAATCTACCCAACCGTGACCGTAACGCTCCATTGACCCATGACCCATTATCCATATATAAACACGTCCCCCTTCGACTTACACCAGTTTCAGTGCAGTAGTTCAGCCCTGAAGATGTCCCATACAAATGGGTACGAAACGTCGGCAGATATACTAGTGACGCGGTTCCAGCCCGGAAACCCAGAAGCAGATAGCATGGACCACGACCGCGGAAGTCTACGTACCAAATTAATACAAACGATGTTTTATTAAATTTTACAATAATAAATCAATATATTTATGGAAAGAAATGGATTTGCTTAAAATATTTACAAAATTCAGAATAAATAGTAAGAGTTTAAGTTTATATGCCAAGAAGATTATGTGCTATTGAAAATCCATTTAAACATTATTAATAAATAATATACGGTTAGATTGGCGTTTTATTTATTTACAAAATTGTAACTAATTAAAAAGATTAAGACTTAAATTTTAAAATTTGAATTATAAAGTTTGTATTCAAAAAAACTCATCCATGAATGTAAAAATTAAATCAAATTAACTATATGTACATGTACTCACTCCTCATAATCATAGCCATCGTTGACCTACTCATATGACTTGCGATTCGATATATTTATAACACGTAAAATTAAATTAAAGGTTTGATTTCTTATTTGTCTTTAAAATAAAAGAACAAATAATAATGCATCAGTTGTTTAATACACACACGGCTATCATCTGCCTAATAGTGCACGCCTCCAACTTGAAATAAAATTCAAAATGAGATTTTAATTTAATCGCGGTATTCAAATACATCTAGAACGTTAAAAGTTATGCCCGATATATTCTTTTAATTAAAATAATTGAATCTGATTAACTTGATCAATAAGATTGATATATAACCCCTTTCCACATTAACTTTGTAAATTCTGTATACGCATTTCGACAACCAAGTTGTCATCATCAGCAGATAATTTCAAAGTGTCGCACCTGGTAAAACACGGCGAAAAACAAACGCACGAAAATCAAACTCCGTACGCGATCCACACCGATCCACACCGTTCAAAACCAAGATGTACACTGTGTACATCTTGGTTTGTTTTTCGCCGTGTTTTACCAGGTGCGACACTTTGAAATTATCTGCTGATGATGACAACTTGGTTGTCGAAATGCGTATACAGAATTTACAAAGTTAATGTGGAAAGGGGTTATATATCAACCTTATTGATCAAGTCAATCAACCACAGGCTCCATCAAATTCAACTGAATCTGATTAAGTAAAATCCAAATAAGAAATTAATCTGAAAGTTCAAAATTTAAATAAAATTAAAATATTTTTAAAACGTTATTATTATCTCAAATGAAGTATAAGAGTCCCTAACATTTCGCCATTTTCTTTTACCACATTGACGATAACTATATCTCTGACAATGTTATATTTTTAGGTACATATTTACTTTTAATCTGTTATTAAATTATTATTATAATTTAAATTGGTCCTAATGGATCCAAACTCTTAAGAATTGCTGAAATTGCATTGGTATAATTTGATATTAAAAGCAAATTTAGATTGCAGTACATGCCTAGTAAGAATTACAAGAAATTATACACAAACTTCAGGTACTATAAACAACGGAAGTGTTTTGGTCAAAGTATTTACTCTTTAATTTGATTGTGAAATATATGTCACACTCAAAATCTCTTACAACGGGCGTAAAACCTGAGCAATGGGCATGCAACTTTTGCTTTACGCTCGGAAAAATAGCTATTGAAACATATGGAATGATTCAACGAGCATTCGGTGAACAATAAATGAGCCAAGCATAAACTTTTGAGTGGTTTGCATGTTTTAAGACCAGTAGAACGGTTATTAATGGTGACGAACGAACAGGGAGAGCTTCGATATGTAACACGCCTGACGATTTATTCATGAAGACCATGGTCGAACTATCCTTGGCATCTGTGATAAAGTTGAAATCGGATATGGCACATGTCAGTGACTTACAGCTGAAGAATTGGGCATGTACCGCATTGCCGCGTACATAATTTGTTCTGAGGCTTCTTACGATCAAAAGCAGGAAAGAATTACCATTTCTACTGAGTTTAAACAACTTGCCGCGGGCGATTAAGTTTTTTTTTGCCAAGAGTAATCACTCTTAAATGGCGATGAGAGCTGGATTTATGGTTATGATCCAGAAATTACATAACAAGCGCAAGCCAGTGGAAGAGCCCGAGCTCGCCAAGAGTCCCAAGAAAGCCAACAAGTGAAAAGCGATGAGAGGAGAATGCTCATTGCTTTTTTTTTGACGCGAAAGACGTAGTGCACACAGAATTCACTTCAACTGGTCAAATAATCAATTCTGAGTTATATTGCAACATGTTGAGGTGGAGCAAGAAATTGGGCAATATGCCGTCGCACCGTTCGTTTTCGCACAAGCCTTTTCAACAAAAACATCAACGACTACCGTTCATCACCTCTTTATTTGCCAGATCTGTCTCCTTGCGACTTTAGTCTCTTCTTTAAAATGAAACTGCACGTAAAAGTCGATGTTTTGACAGCACTGAAGGAATTTGAGAGAAATCGCAAGAAACACTGAACTCGTTCACAGAAAACGACTCCCTGAATATATTCCAGAACTGGAAAAAACGCTGGCACCAGTGTATAGCTGCTCAAGCAGATTACTTGCAAGGTGACAACAACCATCAGGAAAAAAGTTCTCGAAACCTTTGGATCACACCTCGTATCTATTAATAAATGTACTAATTGTAACTTCTAAATATACAAAGGTCGAAAAACATTAAATGCAGTGCTTCGAGTGTGCTATTTATCTCTGAAAAGCAAATTAAATCCAAACTGAGCATCGATCATTAATATTCAAGTGTTATAGTACCTAGTTAAATGGCAACTAATGCGGTTGATTGATTTTAATTTGATTAATGACGTTTGGCGTAATATATAATTTAGGGGATTTGGATAGTGTGTCATGTCTTTGCCGTTCAGACGTACTTAATGCTTTAATGCATAATTTAATGCTAATAAGTTCTAATTATTTTGGACTAATATATCTCTTGTATTTATTTTTTTAATGTGAAATTTTTAGCTAATTACAGTATCATTTTCTTTCGTAAAGCTTTTATCTGTAACTGAAAAAATGAAAAGGGCAAAAAACATGCATTATATCTAAATATTGGGTCTGGGAAAAAGTTCGTGGCGTTTTTTCAGTAAAATTCAACTGGTCCCCGCATGGCGCGTGGACGAATTCATTTAAACCGAATATGCTCCATTATTATCGACAATGTTTCGCCATTTTTTTGGTAGATCCATGATCCCATCGGTGAAAAACTTCTGTGGTTTCTGGTCGAAAAACTGAATCAAGTAGTTTTCACAAGCTTCTTTTGAAACCAACTTAATTCCATTGAGAGAGTTCTGCAGAGATCGAAACAGATGATAGTCAGAGGGTGCTATATCCGGACTGTAAGGTGGGTGCATCAAAACTTCCCAACCAAACTCTCTCAATTTTTGACGGGTCATCAAACAAGTGTGTGGTCGGGCGTTGTCATGATGGAAGACAACACCTTTCCTATTAATCAATTCGGGCCGTTTTCTTTCAATCGCCTGGCGTAATCTCTCTAGTTGTGCACAGTAGAGTTGAGAATCAATCGTCTGACCAGTTGGAACTAGCTCGTAGTGGACGATTCCCCTCCAGTCCCACCATACACACAGCATCACTTTTTTTGGCGTCAATGTTGGCTTAGCGAACGCTTGTGACGGCTCACCATCCTTTATCCACGAACTTTTACGCTTCCGATTATCGTAAGTAATCCATTTTTCATCTCCGGTTATTAAACGTTTCAGAAACGGCTCGATTTCATTCCGTTTCAGCAGCGCATCGCAGATGTTAATTCGGTCAATCATGTTTTTCACGCTCAACTCATGAGGAACCCATACGTCAAGCTTTTTTTTGTAACCAGCTTTGTGTAAATGGTTCAAAACAGTTTTGTGGTCAATGCCTAGCTCCATGCCAATATCGACACTGCTGATATGCTTATCTTGTTGGACTTTTTCAAGAATTTCATCAGATTTTTCAGTGATTGGACGACCGGAGCGTGACTCATCTTTCACATTGAAATTTCCAGAACGAAAGCGAGCGAGCCATTTCCGCGCAACAGATTTCGATAAAGTACCTTCACCGTACACAGCACAAATTTTATCACAAGCCTGCGCAGCGTTCTTCCCCTTATCATAATAATATTGCAGAATATAGCGAAATTTCTCATTATTCTTCTCCATTTTCAAGTGCGAATAACTTTCCAACCACTGCACCGATTACAATGTTTCTACGCTCAAACTAACGTTCGGAAGGTCATCTAAAAAACGAGCCCTCGGTGGTGTCGCTGTGACTTGTTGTTCTTTAGTTATCGGCAACCAATGCCATCTATCGGGAAAAACGCCACGAACTTTTTCCCAGACCCAATATAATATACTATCCAAATGTACAAATCACAAAAATCTATGTACAAGATTTTTCATTAAGAGTGACGCATTTTATTTATAAAATAAGGTGAAAAATTTAAGATCGTTTTTAGTTAGGTACAAAGTACAGTCAATACCATTATTGAGGGAACACAATATCATCCAAAAGTGCTCCACGAAAGCGCTAACAGGAATAAAAGGGTTTAACCCAATTTTCCACGGCATTTTCACATAAATTGGGTTGAATGTCAGTAGTGGCACGTTCTGCATTGGTGTAATGTGGCTGGCTTGTTGTAGTAAACTAATGACCTAATATTACACCACAGAAGAAAGTCTAGGGAAGTTAAATCGCATGAGGGTGGAAGAAAATTGAATAATCCATTTCTAGAATAATCGATTTACCTAACTTTTCTTTTAGTAAGTGAATTGTTTGACTGGTAGTGTGCTAAGTGGCACTGACTTCTTGAAACCACATTTTGTCCAAATTGAGAGCATCCAATTCGGGCATCCCATTCACAGTAATGGGGTTGCTAGCATCGTTAAAAAATCAGTAAAATACATACACATCATACAAGCAGTTAAGAAAGACGCAATGATTCTTCCTGGATTGCTTCTGGCAAAACCATTAAATCAGAATTATTTTCAAGTTTATCTAAAGCCCAATTACTGAATCTGCGTCGCAACTAATGATCGCTTGTTTTGGGTTCTTAAGTTAAAGTAATCTTGGTAGCACGCGAGACAACATTTTTTTGCATAATTTGTCACAAATTTGTGCTGGAAATCCTAATGCCTGAAATCGACGAGGAATTAACACTTTGACACGAATATTGACATGATGTACAGTTGCCATTTTCTTTTCACTTCTTGCACTTCTTTATTTAGCGACATGGGAACAGTATGAAGTGACAGTCAATTGTTTCCAATTCAATTCTTACTTTCTTTTAGGCAATAATGTGCAAAATAAGCACCTTTTTATCTGTGACATGTTTGATTATACCTATTTCTGTAAAGTCTATAACTTTATTAGTATACTTAGTATGAATATTAGTGAATATAAAAGTACAGAAACAAGCAATGCATACTACAAAGCTATAATAAATAAATGAACTGGACAACGGAGGTTTCAAAAGTGTCGTTATGGGAACGAGCTACTCCAAAACTAACTCGACGTTGGGCCAACACCACAAGCAACAAAGTTTTAAGGATAGTGTGAGAAAAGAATCTCATAATTTACGTTCGAGCAAACTTAATGTTGACGCAAACAAAAAGTTTTCTAATCACACAAAATAGCTACAATTATACTTGTTTTTAGTTTATGTAAGCAGTCATTCCATAACCTAATTTAACGTTAAATTTATTTAAAAACCATGTTGCTCTATCTTTGAATGTTACTGATGGCAAATTTAGTTAAAAATTAGCTGTAAGTATATTACTAATATAAAAGTTCTTATTATTTCCTGAAAGTAGGACATTTCTTAGATTTAGAACGATGATCTGAAATCAAATGCAATAATAAATTATGAATATGAGTTTAATAGTCCGTGCAATGAAAATAAAGAAAAGAATCTTGCGGTTTGAAATTGCGTCTATTTCGCAACACAACCTCTTGAATAAATTTTGGTCATGTCTTGATAAAATTCAGAGTTCTTAAGTTCGTTAAAATAATCATCCACATCATCGTTGATTGCTCAAAATTTTTGAACTGTAGGGTATTTCTTATGCGCGGAAGAAGATGGTAATCCGATGGTCGTAAATCCGGAGAATAAGGCGGATACGGCAACAAATTGAAGCCTAATTTGTTAATTTTTGTCAGCAATAATACTTGTGTGGAACCATGCATTATTTTGGTAGAAAATTATTTCCTTCTAGGCTAACATTTTGCTTTAGTTTGAAACTAATCACAAGAAGAATAATTTTTGCATCCCAAAAGAATGGAAGTCATTACCCTTTCTGCAGATGGGCTATTGCGTTTTTGGGAAAGGAGAGTGTTTTGGGCGTACAATGATGGACAGAAGTCTCATCTGTGGTGATAATCGACGCATAAAGTCTTTTATTTTTTCGAAATTGCTCCACTCATAAGAAATTTGCAGTCGCACCAATTTTTGATCAACATTGAGCAATCGCGGGATCTAGCTTGCGGACAACTTTTTCATAACTCTTAATTTAAAATATATGTTACGCAATTTGATACGCAGACTTCCGCGGTCGTGGTCTATGCTATCTGCTGTCTTCTTCTGAACCGCGTCACTTGTATATCTGCCGACGTTTCGTACCCCTTTGCATGGGACATCTTCAGGGCTTAACTGCACGAAAACTGAGTTTCAGAAGACCAGGTCTAGATATACGAGTATGTTACGCATTCTATAGATATGTTTATTGGCTGTGTTATCTTAGAAATTTTCTAAAGACGGTTTGTTAGTACCATAGCATGCACGTTTTCAACAATTTCTGGTATAGTGACAAATTTCGAATGTCCGCCACGTAGTACATCTTTAACGAATGTACGGGCACTTTTGCACATACGAGCGCATAATTCAAAAATGGAAAATGAAGGAGTCGAGTTCTTCAGACTATTCTACATCTTTTTATCTCCTCAATGAAACTAATAAACGTATGCTCTGCTGCGTTACAAATGTTTTGTCAAATCCACCCGTTATGAAACTGTCCTGATTTAATGAAACCCTGATATAACTGTTAAAAAATAAATGTTAATAAAATAGATACCCAGTTAACAAATTTACGATTAATTGAAGATAATGTGTTCCTGATTAGCATTTCTTTTCTCGCATAATAATGCATTTAACGCTAACATAATGAATAAAATAATAATAATATTATAGTCTGTAATGGGTTAATGTGCAAAATCATACGCCATTACGTTGGAACTTTGTGGAACATTTAAACAACTTCTTACGAGAAAGTTATAAAAGAAGAAAGAAAGATCAATGAAATATTAAACGCTTCTTTGATATTTCATATATATAAACCCGAGTCTACTTGGATTTGTTAATAAAAAGTTTGAAGAGAAAATACTGAAGGGAGAAGAGAACTCGCTTTGGTCGCTTACAGATTATCTTCCAACACCCGCATCCTGTACACATCTATAACGTTCTCTCGGGCTCTGCTTAAATATAACCATAATAAATTACATTTTGTATCCTTTCAAACATTGCTTAAGTAAGAATTTTTTAATTAACAAGTGTTATCTTTTGCAAGCGAAATTATTTAAAAAGGCACTTTGTACCATTATAACTTGTGAACTAACGAATATATTAAATTTCAGAAATTAAATTCACCATTAGCTACATGCAGTTAATGTTTTATTTAATTTTATTAAATTAAGATTCATACTTGTATTCACTAACCTCATTTATCATCCATAGATGTAAATTTTAAATTATTTAACACACTTTAAGTACATTATCTAATCTCTTTTAAATTATTAAATAATTTTTCATTTATTTAAAATTGCTTTCATTATTTATAAACACTTAAACACTTTCAAAAATTACTTATGTTCTGGTTTTCAATTCACAGACGATTTTTATACTATCATCATTTAGATGAGTACAAGTACAGCCTCTACTAGGTTATCTACTTTTTATCCTAAATTTTTACAAGAAAAATGATGTTTATGCTATCCAGACAAATTGAGAATTCCCACAAAATCAAATCGATGTAGGATAGGAATTTCATTACAAAATAATTTATTTTTAAAATTTTAAATTAACATTAATGTAATTAATGTAATACGACTGAATTAGTATCTCTTATCTTTTCTTTTGAAAATATTTATATTTTTGTTAAGTTAACTCTTTTATACATGATCACTGAAGGTTGATATACAATATAACCCCTTTCCACATTCATTTTCATATTCTGTATACGTATTTCGACAACTATGTTGTCATCATCGGCAGATAATTAAACAGTGTCGCACCTGGACAATTACGGTAAAAATACCCGTACGAAAACAAGTTCTGCACGCGATACACTGAGTGTACGTTTTGGCTTTTAGCGGTACGGATCGCGTGCGGAATTTGTTTTCGTATGGGTATTTTTACCGTAGTTGCCCAGGTGCGACACTGTTTAATTATCTGCTGATGATGATAACTTAGTTACATATCAACCTTCAGTGATCAAATTAATCAACCACAGGCTTCTTTTATACATGTCGAACTCACAATTTCTTTCCAATTTTCCTTTTTCCTGTAACTTTTAACTAGGAAATTCCTTTTTAAATTTAAATACACCATTTTCTAATCTTGTAATTAACTTTATTTACTATTTCAAAAATTTTTATGGCTTTACCACTAATCCATTAAATGATACCGTTCTACTCTAATTACATCAAAATTCTTCACGTACCTATCTACTTTTAAAATATATAAATAATTCTAAACAACCTTTTCCCTTAATATTATATAATTTATTATAATTTTACCAGACGCCTTCTTCATCTTCGAATATAAATATCCTACTTACATTGACAAACTCATCTTTAAACACCATTTAATGACCCATTTCTTTAACGGTCAAGTAGAATATATTACACGGGGTAACAAAATGAAAAAAAAAATCTGGTGCTGGAAATCTAACATCTGATTTTAGATGTTTTTAATGTGCTGATTCCAAAAATGCCACCAGATTTTTTCTATCAGCTCTAGTTTTTAAGATACAGGTTACAGGTTAATTGATATTTTTTTCTGATAAAGGACAACAAATAAAGAGATAAATATGTACTTAATCGTCAAAATAGAAATTTCCCAGAATGTAATTAGCCAAATGGAGACCTGGAATTGTCCCTGACCCAATGTTCCTATACTAGGAACTACTCAATACACTGCTCTTAATTATTTTTATACCTGTAATTGCCTATGGCCCGATCCTTCTATACCTGCTTGGCTGTAATCGATTTAGTATATTACTGAGTTTTCCCAGGTAAAGTTGTGCTATCATTTTGTGTAAATTTTGGTAGTTTTGTAGTATCAAGACACTAAACTGAAACAATGGCATCCACAAGCAGACGTACCTGTGTAAATCATCCCGATGTTTTTTGTTATGTGTGTGGTGAATACACTTTGAAAGAGAGCAGAAAAACGATTTCTGACTTTGTGAAAAGAGCTTAGCTTGCCTATTTTGGCGTTCATTTAGGAGATCAAGATAAATCTTGGGCCCCCACATTTCATATGTAAAACATGTGTTGAACATTTGCGACAGTGGACAACTGGAAAGAGGAAGTGCCTAAAGTTTGGTGTACCAATGGTTTGGAGAGAACCGCGAAATGGACATATCCTGATCTAGATTCTGCAAGAAGGCCTGTAGCGCATTCAGAAGAAATACCCGTTCCATCATTTAGCAGTCTACCCGAACTGACAGAAGATGATACAGAAACATCAACGTCTGACGAAGTTCAAAGAATTCAATCAGAAAACGACAGCAGATTTAGCAACTCCGCAGTGTTTCAATCAAGAAGAACTAAACGATCTTATAAGAGACCTGAATCTCTCAAAGGAATGTGCTGAATTACTGGCATCCAGATTAAAAGAAAAAAATCTACTTTGTCCAGGTATTAATATTACATTTTATCGTAAAAGAGATAAGGATCTGCTGCCTTTTTTCGCTCTGGATAATGACTTGGTATTCTGTAACAATATAAAAGGGCTCTTAGAAAAAATCGGTTTGCCTGAATACACTCCAAATGATTGGCGCCTTTTTATTGACTGTTCAAAACGTAGTTTAAAATGTGTTCTTTTACATAACGGTAACAAATATGGCTCAATTCCTATTGGTCATTCTACTACCATGAAGGAAGAATATGAAACAATTGCATTAGTTTTAAGAAAAATCAAATACGAAGAACATCAGTGGGCAATTTGTGTCGATTTAAAAATGGTTAACTTCCTCTTTGGACAGCAGAGTGGTTATACAAAATATCCTTGTTTTTTGTGCCTTTGGGACAGCAGAGATAAAAATGAGCACTGGGTTAAAAAAAATGGCCTTCAAAAGATGTCATAATTCAAGGAAAACAAAATGTGATCAACGAACCTTTGGTTGCAAGAGAAAAAATCTTACTTCCGCCTTTGCATATCAAGCTAGGCTTAATGAAGCAATTTGTGAAGGCTTTAAATCGAGATGGAAATTGTTTTGGGTATTTATCACGTAAATTTCCTGGCATTAGCACGGAAAAACTAAAAGCTGGTATATTTGATGGTCCTCAAATAAGGCAACTTGTTAAAGATCCACAATTCACCACATCAATGAACGAGACTGAATCTAACGCTTGGTGTTCATTTGTTCAAGTAGTACAAAATTTTCTTGGCAATCATAAAGCAGAGAATTACGTAGAATTAGTGGAAACTATGCTTTCAAATTTTAATATTCTCGGCTGTAACAGTATAAAAGTTCACTACCTCCACAGCCACCTAGATCGTTTTCCAGAAAACTGAGGTGATTGTAGTGAAGAACAGGGGGAAAGATTCCATCAGGATATTAAAACTATGGAAGATCGTTATCAAGGACGATGGGATAGCCACATGATGGCGGACTACTGCTGGAGCCTTCAGCGAGACTGCTCTAGTAAACTCCATTCTAGAAAGTCGTATAAAAGAAAATTTTTATGTGATTAGTGACTAATGTAATTATGTAAATTAAGTTTTTGCAACAAATACTTAAATTCATGTGTCTTTGTTTTTTTAACTGTCAATAGTAATATTATATATTATAACAGTTATAACGTGAAATATATACACAATTTTTTTAAAAAATCTCAAAAACTAGATCTGATAGACCAAATCTGAGAATTTTTTTACATTCTGCATCCAAAAGTTACCCAGGAACAGTTAAAAAATCGCAGGCACCAAAATGTGTGTTGGCCTGTGTTCTCGGACTCCGGCTCGCATGGATCACGTGGTTTTTATTTTCCACAATAGAGATGCTCTCATAACTGTCTAATTCACGGTAATTGTTTATATTTATATACATAGACAATCCGCGATTACAGTATAATTAATATTATTAATTATTATTATTATTGATATATTAGTATTATTTTCTAACACATGTTTTGCTAAACTGGATTTCTCAGGCCGATTAAATTTAATGTGCCACATAGGTTTTCTACTGGGTCGCTATTGAGCGTTTTGTTGATCTATGTATGCAATTTTGACAATTTATTTCATATATCCTGGATTTCTGATTTAACTCGACTTCAACATTCGCATTTCCTAGAAGAGATTTTATAACCTTTCTTCGCCGAAATGTGACTTAAAATTCTGATTTCTTAAAAATCTTAAATTTTTTGTAACTCTGTGAAACGGTAAGAACAAAAATTGTTTATGGCTATTGTTTTGTGTGACAAACAAGTGGTATCATGGATTGTTTGCTTTTTTTTAGCTTTCCTAATTAGTCTCATGATTATTTTCGAATCAATACAATTGAATCTCGCTATGTTTTTAATAAAATTAAATTCCTTTTCGTATTATTTTCTGTTATTCCGTCGTTAATTAATTAAAAATTTTTGCGCTGGAGAAGGACTCGAACCTCTATCTGCCGTTTTCTAGACGACTGCTTTACCAATTAAGCCACCAGGCAGTGTAACTTCGAATCCTTTAACACGCCATAAATCGTACTATGGAACAGATCTAATATTTATTTAAAACCCGTAGTCAGGTTATTATGATGTCAATAATTATGTATAAACATATAATTAAGGTTTCACGATGGGAAATTTAATGAAAATTATATTATTTTCTGCTATTCCATCGTTAATTAAATACACAGAAATTAATTAAAAATTTCTGCGCCGGAGAAGGACTCGAACCTCTATCTGCCGTTTTCTAGACGACTGCTTTACCAATTAAGCCACCAGGCAGTGTAACTTCGAGTTCTCTAAGACGCCATAACTCGTCGTCTTAATTATATGTTTATATATAATTATTGACATCATAATAACCTGTGTGCGTGTTTTAAATAAATATTAGATCTGTTTCATAATGCGATTTATGGCGTGTTAAAGGACTCGAAGTTACACTGCCTGGTGGCTTAATGTGTACAGCAGTCGTCTAGAAAACGGCAGATAGTGGTTCGAGTCCTTCTCCAGCGCAGAAATTATATTATATATATATATATATATATATATATTAAGTTGTAAAATATTTTTTAGATACCCTAGTAATTAGAAATATTGGTAATTGAAAGAAACAATAAAATAGAAATCGAGATTTTCCGAAAGAAAGCCAGTAGTAGCAGGATTATCACGTCGGATTCAAATCATAGCATACAACAAAAGATGACTTCTTTCAACTTTCTTATTAATTGTTTGCTAAGTCCCCATTAACAAAAATACGATACGAAAAGGATGTCAATAATTATATATAAACATAATTAAGTTTTTCACGATAGAAAATTTAATGAAAATTATATTATTTTTTTGCTGTTCCATCGTTAATTAAATACACAGAAATTAATTAAAAATTTCTGCGCTGGAGAAGGACTCGAACCACTATCTGCCGTTTTCTAGACGACTGCTTTACCAATTATATATATATATATATATATATTATATAAATTTGCTATACATAGTTATTGAAGCACATAAGATTTATTAACTCGATATAACAATAAATTAAAGTTTTATTAAATTTGAAAGAAGTTATTACTAATAGAATACTTAACAATGTTTGAATTCATCTGTGTAATATATTTGATGAAAAATTAAAAACGTATTTTTCAGTAAAATTACATGAAAATGCGAGTGTTCTTTTAATACTCGATTTATGTAGGTACAATTTTTAATTTAATTCTGAGTTTTATAATATCCAAAGAATGAATAAAACATTCACGTTGAAAAAACAGCGGGCTATTGAAAAATCATCCTATATACATAAAAACCAAATTAGTTCCGCCATCAAGAAACAAAAATGTTCCATGCAGTAATTACACAAAGGTGAAGTCATCGATCATGGTCCCATTTGCGCGTCTACTTTTTACATGAAAGTTAACAAATAAAAAACGGACGTTTTGATTAAAAATTAAGTTGAAATTTTTTACAAATACAATATTAGCGATTTATATAATTAATTATATTATACAAATTTAATTTAGTTGTGAAAAGTATTTAATTTTTAGATATGAAAAAACAAAGAAAGACGATAGTAATGATGTTGAAATCAAATACTGAGTTTTGCAGATTATTTCTAAATATGAATTTATTTTTAAGAAAATTTAGTGAAAAGTTTTAATCTTCTTGTTTCGTACAAGCGCAATACACGAATCATACTCATTATAACGACTTTAAAGAAGAATTACTATAAGTCCGGATAAATAAATCAGTAAAAAAGGTTCAACATATAAAAACAGAACTAAAATTCCATTGTTTACCAAGTAATTAGTTTGCCATCAGCCAACTATTATAGTTTTTCTTTTAATTCGCTTAAATGTTTGCTCTTGTAACCACAGTCAAATTTTACATTTTGGCATTTCATTCAGGATTTAAATAACTATTAATTCAGTTGTAAGCTGAACTCTATTATTCTGTGTCATTTATTGCAATTATTTTGTTTGTGCTGTATTGTTATTGGGAAGCGTCCAATCAGGGGCACATATACCGCTGTATTATTTTGTGTGAACCAACTATACGTATTGGGGAGGGATGAATATTACTTATATTTATATATAATTTATATTGGAAATTCGAACTGTAACGCAAGCGTTTCTCTTTTTTTACTGAATTACTTATTTAATATCTTCTTTCGTACCCTGTATTACCAAAAGTTTTGAATATACAATAAACTTGTGTATAGCCTAGCTTTTATTTTCTTTTTTTTCAAAAGGAACCGTTTGTCTTTAGGGTTTTAGTTAACAGAAGAACGAACGTACTTCCTTTGATCCATTATTGCTTCAATATTGGCATAGGGTCTTTCAGGGTAACAATACTGTGGCATCCTATTATATCTAATTAACAAGGAACCCCCTCTCCACTCTCCGAATTTAATTTTGAGCTAGTTTAGCACCCTGAAAGTTAAACGAACGGATCGCTGGTTAGGTAAGGATACTCTGTTTTTTCAACGTGAATGTTGTATTCATTCGTAATTTTACTGAAAAGTACGTTTTTAATTTCACATAAAATATATTACACACATGAATTCAAACATTGTTAAGTATTCTATTAATAATAACTTCTTTCAAATACATTATACGAGTAGATAAGAATTATCAATGATTTGAGATCAATATTTTATGTCCAAACAGAATCTACATACGTATATAATCTACTTACCATCTACAATTTAAAAGCCGAAAGAAATTGGACTTACCTAAAAATAAAAGAAATAGTTAAAAATATATACATTAATTTATTCACATACTACACAAAATCTTTTAGCCTTAAGTAAGTTTGTCAATAACTTTACTGTTTCTGCACTATCTGCTTCTGGGCTTCCAGTAGCAATAATTGAGCCCTGAAGACGTCCCATTCGAGTGGGTACAAAACGTCGGCAGTTATACCAGTGACGCGGTTCCAGCCAGGAAGCCCAGAAGCAGATAGTATGGACCACGACCGGGGAAGTCTACGTACCAGATTTACTGTTTCTGTTTAGAAAATCTATTAAAAGCCTATTTTGTTATGTTTTTAATTGTTTGATTCTTTATAAATCATTGTTATACGTTTCCTTAACAAGAGACAATCAAAAAAGGCAAATAAAATCTCTTTCTGTAGAGGCATTTTGACAACTGAATTCGCGGTAAAACTCGCACAGAAACAAGTCCGTACCAGACATTGAACACACTGTAAACACACTTGCGAACCTTTTATAAAAAGAAAAATATGACCATTAAGGTCATATTTTTCTTTTACAGAAATTCAAAGAGACAATAGTATATTATTAAACCATTTTCGGTGTTTAATACATGGTTTTTGTTTTTAGAAATGTATATGCTTTGATAGCTACACAATTCATTGTAATTATTTATATTTTTGGTTAAATGTAGACAGTCTACTGATTATCTTCTAGCACATGCTTTGTTAAACTAGATTTCTCAGGTCGGTTAAACTATATGTTACATATGTTCTTTATACCGGATTCCTATCGAGCGTTTTGTCTGCCCATGTATTGTTCATTGCAATTTAGACAATTTTATTTCGTAAATCTTCAATTTCTGATTTAACTCGAATTTGTCTTTCACATTTCCTAAGAGACTTAATAATTACTGAACCGAAATGTAACGTTGATATTGAAGAAAATTGTTCAAAATAATAAAAAAACTTAATCATTCGTGTACACCACTGCTTTCGGAAGTTTGGCTAAGGGAGAAAAAATATGATTATATCTTAATTTAGATTTAACTGGAGTTGTTTGGACTGTTTCTATCGTTTATGGAATATAAGTACTTTGACGTTTCACGTTCCATCAGTTACTTTATCTGCTACCTTCAGGGTAATCCTGATAAAGACTGTTTTTGCCAAACTCATCACTATATATCTGCTAATTCGTCTGGCTTATACCCATGTTTCTAATTTTTTAATCACTTGAAAATGTTCTGCGTGAGGTTTAAATCCGATCTCGATATTTCGAATATTTATAGTCCACACACTTTACCACTAAGCTATCCGGGAGACAGCAATTATTCCTTTTAAATCTGCATTTATGTTACACTTGAACTTCATGTGTCTTTTTATTTTGTCTCTATAATTGTGGTTATGGCTGATATTTTCTTGAATCATAGGGACCCAGACATTTTTAATATCAAGGCTTTGTGTATTTATAGAATTTGTTGTGACCATGTTTGCTGTTTCTATCGGCTTTCGTTTAATGCAATGTTCCTGTTCTGCCCGGATTATAACTTCGTTCCACTCATATGACATATATGACATATAAGATAGCATGTTTTGCCCCATCCATTACATTCGTTCGACGCTGCACCGTTTAACTACTATACATTTCTGTGTTTGCGGAACGTTCTATTGGGTTGGCAACTAAGTACTTTCGGTTTCTACTGAGAGCGTTGCTTTATTTTTTGTATAACGTATGTTAGTGCCGTACTTTACCGTTTGTCGCGTGATACTAGTCACATTGACGCAACTTCAGAAGCAAGTAGTGCGTGATTTTTATTAAAGCTATTAGTTGTGGGTTAATTTTAAATGGAGTGCAGAAACGAACATTTTCGACATATTTTACTATTTTATTTCCGTAAAGGAAAGAAAGCTGCTGCGGCTCACAAAAAGATATGTGAAGTTTATGGTGCTAATTGCCTAACAGAACGCACGTGTCAGAATTGGTATAAAAAATTTCGTTCTGGAGATTTTTCCCTCAAAGATGAGCAACGTTCTGGTCGGCCTGCTGAAGTTGATGATGACCAAATCAAAGTCATAATTGAAGAGGATCGTCATATAACTGTTCGAGAGGTTGCGGAGAGGCTACATGTATCGCACAAAACAATTGAAAAACATTTAAAATGTCTTGGGCTAGTTAAGAAGCTTGATATTTGGGTACCTCACGAATTGAAAGAAATTCATTTAACCCAAAGAATCAACTTTTGCGATATGCACCTTAGACGAAATGAATCCGACCCTTTCTTAAAAAGAATCATCACTGGTGATGAAAAATGGGTCCTGTACAGTAACATAGTTCGAAAATGATCATGGAGCAAACACGATAAACCAGCTCAAACCACATCGAAAGCTGAATTGCATCCAAAAAAGATCATGCTGTCAGTTTGGTGGGATTACAAAGGTGTTGTGTTTTTGAGCTGCTTCCGAGGAACCAAACGATCAATTTTGATGTTTACAATCAACAATTAATAAAACTAGATGAAGCAATCAAAGAAAAACGGCCAGAATTGTCAAATCGGAAAGGTGTAGTTTTCCACCAAGATAATGCAAGGCCTCACACATCTTTGGCAACTCGTGGGAAACTATTGGAGCTTGACGGGGAAGTGATGCCACAGCCCCCATACAGCCCTGATCTAGCACCATCTGATTACCATTTATTTCGAAGTTTGCAGAATTCTTTGAATGGTAAAACTTTCACAAATGACGATGACCTTCACTCGCACCTGGTTCAGTTTTTTGCTGATAAGGACCAGAAATTTTATGAGCGCGGAATCATGCAGCTGAAGGAAAGATGGCAAAAGGTCATTGAGCAAAATGGAAAATATATAATTGATTAAAAACTATTCTTTGTTTAAAAAAAAAGTGTTTTATTTTGTACTACAAAACCGAAAGTACTTAGTAGCCAACCCAATAGAATTTCGATTCTTTGAGACCTCTGCAAAACTACTTGGATCAATTTTTTAAGGAAACGAAATCAAGACTTCACAAAGAGCAAAAACGAAGTTTTCAGAAAGATGAAAAGAGATCATAGATTATGCCAATAACACATGGATCAATAAGTCCCGAGACTAACAATGAAAACAACATTTTTTTTTGTTTTCAATACCCTGTTTATAGAAAAATTTATCTTTCGCTTCAAAATAAGCTTCAGTTTCAGCGATGACCTCCTCATTTGAGCCAAATCTTTTTCCCTGGAGCATTTTTTTAAGATCAGCAAAGAGCCAGTAGTCACTGGGGGCTAAATCTGGCGAATATGGGGGGGGGGGGGGGGAGGAAGCAGATCAAAACCCAATTCGTTCAATTTTACCATTGTTTTCATCGACTTGTGGCAGAGTGCATTGTCTTGGTGAAAAAGGATTTTTTTCTCTGCATGTGCGGTCGTTTTTTTGCGATTTCCTCCTTCAAAAGCACCAGTAAGTCAATATAATAATCACTGTTGATCGATTTACCTTTTTCGAGGTAGTCAATGAAAATCACGCCATGTGTATCCCAAAAAACTGACGCCAGGACTTTGCCAGCTGACTGCTGCGTTTTCGGACGTTTCGGACGGCTTTCGCCAGCTGTGCGCCACTCGGATGACTGCCGCTTCGACTCTGGAGTGTAGTGATGTATCCATGTTTCGTCCATGGTCACGTAACGACGCAAGAAATCTTTTTTGTTGCGAGTAAATAGCGATAAACAGCTTTCTGAATCATCGACTCGTTACTGTTTTTGTTCCATCGAAAGCAATCGCGGCACCCACTTGGAAAAACCCTTTTTCATGCTCAATTTTTCGTGAAGGATAGTAAATACACTTCCATATGATATCTGTGTCATCTCAGCAATCTCCCGGAGCTTCACTTTACGATCTTTCATTATAATTTTTGTCACTTCACTCACATTTTCCGGTGTAACGGCTTCCACAGGTCTACCCGAGCGTTCCGCGTTATTTGTGTCGGTACGACCACGTTTAAACTCGGCAAACCACCGACAATTCGTTGCTTTTGATGGACAAGAGTCCGGGTAACATTTTTCAATCCATTGTTTTGCTTGCGTGGTGTTTTTACCCATTAAAAAACAATGTTTTATCAGAACACGAAACTCGGTTTTTTCCATTGTTTAAACAAACTACAAAACGACTTTACTCCAACCTCGATAACTCAGCTGTTTTTTGTCCGATCGACTTAAAATTTTGACACGTTTCAAGCAAAGGTTAGTACTCTAGAAAGACATGGTTACTGGTTTACTACGAGCGCCATCTATGGGTTAGTCTCGGGACTTATTGATCCATGTGTTATTAGACGTTTTTCTCGAATCGTTCAGTATAAAAAAGAAAATTGCTTATATGTAATACAGTTTGTTACATTACTTTTCTCCATACTTTCAATTTTCATGTTAATTAATGATATTCTCTCTTCGTTTACGAAACGGTTTTTAAGTTAATTTTAAATATAAATTTGTACAGTATGTACTATATTTTGCTGTTGATTGATTGATTACTAATGATTGATAGATCGCGACTGATACTGTCAGTTTTATTAAGCAATATATATTATCGCAACTCTATCCGTTAAAATGTTAATGTATTTGTTAAAATTAAACTCTTTTTTAAGTACCAGAAACATCAGTTAGTGCGAATTACAGTATTAAATGTTGCCTCTACGTCCAAATATATATTTGTAAATCCTAAAACTTTCGAATATCATGTGCACAATTCGAAATAAATTATTCAGTGACAGCACCAGTACAGAGTACGGGAAACCTTTTTCATTCAAATGAACATTGAATTTTAAGGATTCAAGAGATGGATCGTTTCGTTAAACCCATTGTCTTCTCCCATTTTTCATCTCTTGCAATCATGAGAGAACAAAAAAGGTTTCATTAATGTGTTTTCGAGGGAATTCAACCATATTTATTGTTCATTGATAAAATACTTGATAACCTTTTGTCTACGTTTAATTCGATTCAAAAACCAGATCTCCAAGATTAAAATAACTACACACGTAATGAGCTTAATTTTCGCAATTTGAAAGGCTAAATAGGAGACGTTTTGACAATTTTATTCAAATGAGTGCGTAAAATAATATAATAAAAAGTGTATTTTAAAAGATGGTAGGATTAAACAGGACCATATTTTGGTCATTAATCATAACATAAATATTAAATATGCTGTTATTTCCTCTTTTTTTTGTATTTTGCAAAATAAAATTTGTTACATGCATTATTTTGTGAAAATGGTAAATAAAATTGTATATTTTTTGCAGATAATGTCACAAACATTTGCATATTTGCTTTTTCATATACATAGGTCCAACACAAAATATACATTATTTTATTAAATATTTTAAAGAAATTATAAATATTCAGTTATCGGGAAAGTTATAACGTATTTTTTTTTGTTTTTCATGTCATTCATTAACATCAAAAAAGATTAATAACAGTGGTGTGCGTAAGTAAGTGGCCACTATAGAAATTTTATAATTCTGCATCATTTTCAAACGAATAACTAAAAGAAACTGTCTTCTACATAGTAATTTTTTTTAATATTAATATTACAACAAAAATACTTGCACATGACTGAAAAATTTGGATAATAAAAATAATAATACTGATATATGCAAATGATTATATACAAATATACAATCAAGCACTTTACGATGGGAAATTAGTGAAATTTAGTATTTTTTGTTATACCATCATCGATTACAATCACAGAAATTAATTAAAAATTTCTGCGCTAAAGCAGGGCGCGAAACTGTATCTGCCATTTGCTAGACGGCTCTCTTTCCAATTAGGCCACAAGACAGTACAATTTCACATTATGGAAACAGATCCAAGAGTTATAACCCCAAATAATTTCAAAACGATATCAAAAAGTTGATTGGTATTAGTTGCCAAAATAGATATGGAATTTTACTTTCCTGGATTGTTTAATATGTTTCTACCCTAGAACAGGGCTCGAAACTGTATCTGCCATTTGCTAGACGGCTGCCTTACCAATTAGGCCACAAGACAGTACAATTTCACATTATGGAAACAGATCCAAGAGTTATAACCCCAAATAATTTCAAAACGATATCAAAAAGTTGATTGGCATTAGTTGCCAAAATAGATATGGAATTTTACTTTCCTGGATTGTTTAATATGTTTCTACCCTAGAACAGGGCTCGAAACTGTATCTGCCATTTGCTAGACGGCTGCCTTACCAATTAGGCCACAAGACAGTACAATTTCACATTATGGAAACAGATCCAAGAGTTATAACCCCAAAAAATTCCAAAAGGATATCAAAAAGTTGATTGGCATTAGTTGCCAAAATAGATATGGAATTCTACTTTCCTGAATTGTTTAATATGTTTCGTATATCTTGTGAACAATTTTTAATATTATATACAGTAGTGCGGATAAGTGACTATCAAGAAAATCTATCGTTCTGCATCATTTTCAAAAAAATAACTAAAAGAAGCTTTCTTCTACATAGTAAATTCTTTTGATACTATTATTAGTAATACAAAAAAACAATTGCATATAATTCAAAGCTATTAATAATAAAAATAATAATACTGGTATTTAGTATGACCATGTATGACCGCCTTCACCACTCACTTCTCAAGCCTTTGGGTTAAACTATTGAACAGTTTTGTCAGAAATTCTTGTGGAATGTTATTCCATTTTTCTAAAACGATATAAAAAAACGCTGAATGACAGTACTTGGCGATCACTATTGCTTCGCATAATCTAAATAATCTCACTCATGTTCGATAATATTCAAATCTAGACTTTGTGGTGGCCAGATTAGAGTTTATGCAACTTCTTGCTGCAAAATTTCATTTAAATAATTCTTATCGATCTCAGCAGTATGCTGTGGATCGTTACTGTACTAGAAAATGTTATTATTCCCAATTGTATTCCTGCTGGTGCAGCATATTGCTGAAGAATCTCTAAATATTTCGCTGACGTCAATTCTCCAGCAATTTTAATCCATGTTTTATTTTTGACTATATACATGATGGGTTATACGTTTCTCCAACCCTTCTACGAACGTACTGTTTCCTTTTGGACGCGAATATTTCAAATTTAGACTCATCTGTCCAAAGTACGAGTCGTCACTCATCGAATGTCAAGTAGGAATGAATTCGTGCGTATTATAATCCTTTCTGTTCATTACACGTTCACAGTAATAGCTTCCTTCTTGCAACATGTCAATCGCAAATGTTGAGCATGGTCTTCTTTTCCTTTTCTTGGCCTTCTCGTCCTTTTTTTATTAGTCGGCAAAGCGGTTGTTTCTTGCTTTTTGATTATTTTAAAAATTGAAGGTTTAGAACCTCTCTCCACTGATGAATGTCTGTTTCCGGTGACATTTGAGGCAACTCTGCAGATTCTGATCAAAACCCTTTGCGCACCATCTTCTTCTAAATAATCCACTTCTCGTCATCAGCCATCAGTTGCTTCAAAAAGGGATCGTTTGCTTCATGTTTAAAGAACATATTGTAGATGTTTAGATACGCCTTTAAGGGAACCCAAATATTCTTGTTAGCGTGTCCTAGTTTTTTGATGTGGTTGTGAGCACTTAAATGATAAATGTTTGATGTGCATGTAATTTTTCGTGTCGTGTGATATGAGTTCCTCTCAATTAACGACTTTACTTTGTTTTCATCAACATCAGTATTTTCCGGCAAACTAAGAATAGCTACCGGTGGAAAAACGATTGAAAAAGTCCATTAAATCCTGATGAATAATCGCTGAATAAAGTTGATAGGGAGAGCAGAGAAAGTCCGCATATCATACAACCGCGTACATTGCATCTTACATCGATATTTGCACATGAGAAGGCTAATGCTTAGTTAATGTCGCGTAAATTTAAACATGTCTAGACATATTAAAACATAATGAAAACGACTTTTGCGTTTGCGACGTTTTATAACTGTTCAAACGTGGATACATGACTATACTCCGGAGATCAGACAGCAGTCAAAACGGTGTAGAAACCGTGGTGAATCTACTCCAAAGAAGACCAACAATTCCTCCTGCGGAGAAAGTGACGGCTACCATCTTTTAGGATTTCAGAGGAATATTTTTTATTGATTACTTGCAACACGGGAGGACAATAACTGACGAGTATTATGTGCCGTTATTAGATAGATTGAACGAAGAAATTAAAATAAATAGATCTCTTTTGCTAAAGAAAAAAGTATTGTACCACCTGGACACTGTTCCGTTCTACAAGTCGACAATTACGATGGGAAAACTGCACGAATTCCTGTTAATTGAACCGTATTTACCGTATTTACCGAAGTTGGCACCATCTTGGCACCATGTCTTTCTTTTCCCAAACCTGAAGAAGTAATTGGTCGGAAAGAAATTTATATTGAATACTGTAATATCGAAGCTGTAAATGGATATGTAGACGGTACATTTTTCAAGGGTTGAAAGGTCTTGAAACACATTGGGCTAAATGTGTAGAGATGAAAGGAGACTGCAGAAAAATAAATACAATTTTATATGAGTATAATACTTATGAGTATATTTAATTATTTATAGATAAAAGCATAAACTGGTAGTCTGTTAAATTTAATATACATTTTTCAACTTACTGGTATTCTTAATACAATGAAAACGCTTTTGTATGAAGCTTTTTGTTTAAAAAAGAGGCTTTTGATAAAAAATTTAACAAAACCATAGTTATTTATATCAGTATATGAAAGAAATTCTTATAAAATGATTTTTAATATCCGAAATGTACGTTACACTTTGATCTTTTGAGTGCAGTGAGAGCAAAACCTTTTGTTAATATGAATTTTTGATGGGCTTTATGTACTATAAAGACTTCGCTTAATAAGAGGATATGGTACGTATAAGTGTAACGTTGTTTAATGTAATGTATATAAAAGTCCAAGAACCTGCGAATTTCGTCATTGTACACAATAAAAAATGGAAATGTTCAAAATAACTTTGAGGAACTAAAGTTAAGTTGGATATTTCCCCCCCAGGACGAGAAAAACAATTACGGATGGGGATGAAAGGGCTTTTTCGTGTTTGTTTATTACCGGAATTAGAAAATTGTTTATCCGTTTTATTATTGGTGAGTGTAAATTCTTTTCGAGATTTTAGGAAATTACACTATTATGTTATCGTCAGAACTGAAGTAATCCTTTCTTCGAGCACTTAGCAGTTTTCTTAAAATATTCAAATAAGTTTTTATGTAATTACAAATGTTTTTAAGTAATTCAATTACGAAATAGATATTAACATTCTGTTAGTTCCGCTGATCGTCCGCTATGTGCTTTCGAATACGTGTATACAGTCAGAATCAAGTCATTCGGCGGTGAAACTGCGCTGGTACTACACACCCCTATCGCCTAGTAATTGGCTGAAAAAAAAGGTATAAGGTACAAGGTATAACGGTACGCGTAATTTTTTGTATAGAATATTTTTATTTTCCATTTTTGCTTTTAATTTCATTCAAATGAAGACGTTATTAATGGGTATTTCGCTTAAGGTATTATTAATGTAATTCTCAGAGAGGATCTAATTTCCATAGTCGGAATGCATTTATATTTCTGTTATAGATTTAATTTTAAAGAGTAATGAATGTTAAACCTCTAAATACAACTCATATTCCTTCCAGGTACACTTATTTTGCCTATTAGGTATTAAATATATATTTAATCACTGAAGGTTGATATATAACCCCTTGCCACATTAATTTTCGTATTATATAATTATAGATAATTAAAAAGTGTCGCACCTGGTAAACTACGGCGAAAAATTACCCGTACGAAAACTAACTCCGTACGCGATCCGTACCGTTGAGAAACTTAATGTGGCAAGGGGTTATATATCAACCTTCAGTGATTAAGTGTATCAACCACAGGTTCCATCAAACTTACCATTAAATATATATATTTGTATTTTCCTGAACGCAATCGCGGATGGGTTTTATTGATACATTTATGGTTGTTGTATATTCTATTTTGTATATTGTCGAGTTTACGAGAAAATAAAATACGTAGGTTGCTCTAAAAATTTCGCGGATGATATAGAAAAAATAAATTATTATAAGTAATTTCTTTGTGTTTTTCAAAATATTCGCCTTTTTGATCTATGCACATTTGCATTCGGTGAAACCAGTTCTCACAACATTGGGCCCATTGTTCTTCAGTCACCTCAGAAACGAAGATTTCATAGGCTTCCACATTCGCCTCTGGGGTAATAAATTTCAATCCCACGCATTAAATTGTGTGGTATCATAATCATGCAGGACAGTTCTGATTTGGGCAATACCTATGCCCAATGATGCTCAAATATCTCTCTATGTGCAGTGGTCGTCTGTCCTTATCAAGTTCTACACAGCGTCGATGTTTTCTAGAATGATTGCAGAGGCAGGCCGTCCCTCACGATGCTCGTCTTTGAGCGAAACACGTCCACACTGGAACTCGTACCACCGTTCAACAGTCGCCAAGGGTAGCACTTTATCGCCAAACAATTACTTCTTTAGCGAACACTCTTGTCGACTGAGGCCATCTTTAAAACCGTAGAAAATCATGGTTCGAATATTTTTGCACGTTAATTTCATTTTTTTCAAAACTCACATTATGTAAAAATTACTAAAAAGAGACAACAGTATCTGCTAGTAATCTGTAAATGTTATTTAGACTAAAATATCTCAGAGAATACGACAAAAATATTTCCGACAGCGCTACCTTACGGGAAGTAGTTAAACCACAAAACTTTTAAAGCAATCTATGTATACGTAAGTTCTAAAAAGATCATATTACAAATAAATATGAACAAAAATTGTTACATAAATACTAATATTACAGTAATACCGTCGATACTTAAACACACTGTCGACACTTAAACAATACTTTTTCAATTATTGTAAGAGCATTCATAATCAGTACTATAATCTCTGTTATTATTTTCATTACCTACTTGTATAATTAATAATAATTCTTCGGCTCTTATATCCATAAGAGTTTCATTTTCTAAATATCCATATTCTGTTTTTATAACATTACGGCAACGTCTTTCTGTCTTGTAATTTTCTCAAATTTCTCTTTTACTAAAATTTATACATCGCTCAATTCAAACATAATATTTCTCGGCCCAACATTGTGCTTGACAGTAGACCATATTAATTCCGGGTGATACGGGTTGTCTTAAAAGTGTGTATCCATGTTCACGAAGTAATTCGTCAAATTTATAAGTTATATATTTACTTTTATTTTCCTTTTTCAACTGGTAAAGTTGATTCTAACATATTTGGATGAAACGTTTTTTACTATTTGAATAAGGTGCGCAATCTATTAAAATAGTATGGTACAGTGTATTATCTGTTATTACTTTGTTATTACCTATTATGTACGTTGCAATGAAAAATTTATATTAATGGATTAATAACATTCACTTATACACACTGTTACTGCTACAAAGGTTAAATAATAATAAGAAAATCACCCTGTCTGTAATGCCATTAATATGTGTTTACGGAATACAGCTCATCGTTCTCACCATCAAGTTAAAACGCCTCAGTAATTTTTAAGCATTCCGAAGATTATCGTAATATGCTTAGATTTTCTATCAATCAAAATTTTGTAAGTCGATTTGGCGCAGATACCAAATGTACTTTCCAAAAATCTCAGAGATATTTGAAATAATAGTATATTTGCAATATATTGTTATATTCACATCTCCGCGGGTGGATTAATAATTAGTGAGCCTGACGAAAGAGGGTAGTACTAATAAAAATTTTCTCATTTGCTTTTCAACTTGGCAATCCTGTAAGTAGTAGTAAGATATAAGTAGCAGGTATTCTACACATTTCATATGGATCAGTGGGTTTTAATATTTCATAATAAATTTAGTACAAAAAAAAATTATGTGTAGGATGCGTGCCGCATTTTTTTGATCGTAGACCATAAATTCGAACGTGAACGCATTTAAGTCCTTACTTTAGCGAAGTTAAGATATAATTCGAAAAAAAGTCATTTAGTGGTGAATAATAAGGTTGGTGAAATCGAGATACGCTATTATACACTTGAAAAATGGATTAAAAGTTTTTTTTACCTTTCTGATTAAGTAATTACAATAAATTTACCATCAACGAAGTGATGAAAGATTTGGAGGTATAATGAAAATTATTATCTTCTGCTATTCCATCGTTCATTAAAATCAGAGAAATTAATCAAAAATGTCTGCGCTGCCTTACCAATTAGACCACCAACCAGTATAGCTTCAAATCCTTTAAAACACCATAAATCGTATTATAGAAACAGATCTAATAAGAGGGTAGCGTTTATATTTCGGGGATAGCACACAAAAAAAATTTTATATTATCGAAAATAGTTTTATTGCTTTTCAAAATATTCTCCTTGAAAATCGATGCACTTTTGCATTCGTTTAAACCAATACGAAAAGTATTGCTGCCACCGTGAAGGGGGTATCTCCAAAATATGAGTTTTGAATGCCTCAACTGCCTCTTCCGACGTAGAAAACTGTTGATCACGAAATTTATTCTTCACGTGTGGAAACAAAAAGAAATCATAGGATGCTAGATCAGGGCTGTACGGCGGATGGCTCATCAATTCAATGTTTTGCCCGGTCGAATATTCAATTGTTTAAACCGACCTGTAACAGCTCGAATCGTCATGGTGGAGAATGATTTGTCGTTTTCGATTTGTTTTCCTTATTTCTTCAAAAACTTTTAGCAAACAAATAGTTGTGTGCCATTCGGAATTGACCGTTCTACAACTCTCTAAAGGCACCGTTGCAACGTGACCGGTTTCTCCGGAAAAACAGGCGACCATTTGTTTTGATGTGCTTCGAGCGCGAACAATTTTTGTTGGTTTTGGCTTATCTTGGAATATCCATCCAGTCGATTGCTGTTTAGTATCGGGCTCATACGTATAGATCCAAGGTTTATCACCTGCGACGACTTTATAAATGTTCTTTGAAGCACTGCCATTGTATTTTTTGTGCATTGTAGTTGGAGGTATAAATTACGAATATTTTTATAAAAAAATAATGCACTAAAATAGCATAACAAATCGCCAATTTTCAAAAATTGGAAAATTGTCCATTTAAAATTAAAATTTAATACCAATAACCGCAACATAATAATAATTATTCAAATAAAAAACAATTAAAAATTAATTAAATTTTATTACAATCGCTTTCATTATATGAAATAATCATATTATAGATCTTCACTGATAATTTTATTCTAGTAACCAATGCATACTTCGCAAATGAGCTTAATTGTCGCCTTAAATATGAACTCGAAATAATAAAGGACCAGACGTAATTTTATGAATTGTTTTTCTTTGGCGAAGGAAGGAAAAATAAAACGGAAATTATCATTTTATGCGAAAGATTTTCTCCTTTGGTTCCGTCTTCAGCAAACTTTGAAAATTGAAGAAAATAAGAGATCCCTTATAATTGAAACAATACTTTATTAAAGTTAATGACACTGTTAAGCACTTCGCTGCAAAATTCGGTTATTAAAATCGTGTTAATTATAAATTTCGATATTCATTTCCATTTAAAATATCAGTATAAATGACAAATAAACACGGAACTGTGAAATATATATGTACGTAACAGAATATTTTATTACATTAATGTGTTTGATTGTTTTGTGTTGATTTGCAAATATAAACACACATGTATCTATAAGCATGCAGAAGCAATAAATACTACATGGAAATATTTAAAATAAATATAAAACATTTAAAGTGTAAACAAAGTAAAATCGATTGTTTAATAAAAAAATAATAAAAACAATAGTATATATTTTGTAAAGCAGTATCTTCCTGAAATAATCCATGTAACAGCCATTCATTTTGTTTTATTTTTTTAACCAACATCGAGTTGAACGTTATGTACGTTAGAGTTCGATTATTTAGAGAAGAAACTTCAAGCTCAATGCGCTCGGACGAAATTTGGTTTAGGACAAGTCAATCATGCGCTGAAGGGGCGACCCTGTTTGCAGTGATGTCCATTGTTGTTCGTGTGTTTATAGTGTGTGTGCTGTTTTCGCTGTTTTTACTTGTTAGCTTCATAATTTATATAAAAGACTATTTTTTCAAAACCACTTTATCAGTTCTACCCTTATTTAACTGGTAAGTAAAAAATTATTACGATTAAAGTAAAATATATATATATATATATATATATATATATATATATATATATATACACTGCAGGCCATAAGTTTGGAATCACTTGCATAAGTTAGGAATCATTTCTGAATATAATGAAAATATTGTAGTGGCTTTAACGAACATTGTAAAAATAAAACAATATTAATATACCAAAACGTTTTATTATAAAATAAGCAGGAAAAAAAGCAAATTTTATTTATTTACATCCACTTATTTTTATTATCAACTAAACGGACTTTTCATCGAAATACCCTCCTTTTGCTTTAATGACGGCAGCACACAATCGCGGTAAACGAGGCACTAATTTTGTAAGGGTTTCATTGGGTATATTTGCCCAAGAATCTTGTATAACTTGCCACATGTGAGTCTGGGACGTCGGACACTTTTCACGCACTTTTCTATCCAATTCTTCCCACAACAGCTCTATTGGATTGAGGTCTGGCGATTGTGCCGGCCAAACCATGTTTTGTAAAACACCGTCAGCTTCCTGTTGTTGGAGATATCCTCTACATAAATGAGAAGAATGTTCTGGGTCGTTGTCTTGCATGAATATAAAGTTTTCTCCAAGTAATCTCAGACCGGAGGGCACAGCGTTGTGTTCGAGAATCTGTCTGTAACCCTCCTTTTTCAAAACTCCGTCGATTTTCACCAGATCTCCTACACCAGCCGAAGAAAACCATCCCCAAACCATTACAGAACCGCCACCATGTTTTACCGTGGGCACCACACATTGCGGTAACATTTTTTCCGTAGCAGTTCTTCTTACAAATATCCGACGTCTGGAACCGAAGACCTCGTACTTTGATTCGCCGGTCCATAGTACTTTTTCCCACTATTCTATTGTCCAATCTTTGTATAATTTAGCCCATTGTAGCCTTTTTATGTTATTTTGCGGACGTAAAAGCGGTTTGCGAACTGCTACACGTCCCATCAGTCCAGCCGCTCTGAGCCGCCTTTTTACTGTGGTTAAAGAGATCCGAGTTTCACGCTCCCTGTTAAACTCACCGCGGATTTGCGAGGCCGTTAATCTTCTATCTCTTTTCGACGTCAATATAATTGTCTGATCTTCTGCAGGAGTTGTAATTTTTGGTCTTCCTGATCGTTTTCTGTCCGTATACCCTCCAGTAGACTGGTATCTTTTAATTGTATTTTGTACACCTTTGTACGATATCTTCATTCTTTTCGCGATATCCCGTATAGAATCTCCCCGATTATGATGACTAATAATTTCTACACGTTTTTCTAGCGATATCTGCTTTCTCTTCGCCATAATCAAACGATGTTTACTGATTCTCTACACACTTTTATGTGTCTACACACTTTAAATGATACGAAGCAACTAAAATATTCTCATTACTTCAAAATGTATAAATACTTATAAATATAAAAACTAAATGTAATTACAAAAGGTTTATGCGGAAGGGTCTGCAATAAAATTTGTCCATTCCAGGTAATCGTTCATTATGCAGAAATATTACCTGCTCGAATAAATAATACCGCACGCAGAATTTCCTTAATCTCTGGTTATTTTCCAACTATTAATGCATTTAAAACTACATCTTTTATGTAAAGCTTTATAATGTACTTAAGAATAATCCTTTGTACTTATATCAAAGTAATACGAACGTAACATAGATAAATTTTAATTTTTATGAATTTACTGGAACTGATTCCAAACTTATGGCCTGCAGTGTATATATATATATATATATATATATATATATATATATATATATATATATATATATATGTATATTCCTATTCGAGCCACCGTGTTACGCCTATGGTAGAATCTCGTCGCGCAGATTTTGATGAGTTTCTTCTCTAAATAATAGAACTTTAGTACGTAAGATATAAATTTTAAAAAAATATATCCTTTTTTGCAAATACAATATATATATATATATATATATATATATATATATATATATATATATGACTTAAAAATTTATAGCACTATAGATACAAAAGCAGACTGTCTTTCATTATGGTGTCGATTGAATGGGGTCCACTTAAACGGTAATAAGTGTGCAATTGTCTCATACACGCGTTGTAATGGTGTGGTGAGGTTCAACTATTCTGTGGAAACTCAGCCAATCTCTAGAGTATCACAAATACTTGATTTAGGAGTCCTTTTTGATTCCAAACTTACATTTACTAGTCATACACTCTCTTTATGCTCTTCCGCTTCAAAGGTACTTGGATTTATCATGCGATCCGCTAGGGTTTTAATAATGAGAAAACACTAGTAACATTATACCATACGTTCGTTCGAACCAAGCTGGAATATGCGTCCGTTGTTTGGACGCCTTATTATGTTTAGCAGGGGCTTCTTATTGAGCGAGTACAAAAAAGATTTTTTGTCTTTTAGACAGGACAGAGAATATCCTGTTCGCGATTTTGATTATAATACCTTGTTTGAAAGACACGGTTTTCAAGGATTATCTTTGCGACGTGATATTTCGAGTGCCAGGTTCACTTTTAATTTAATAAATAATATTATTGACTCTCCGTCATTATTGTCTCAAATTTACTTTCTTGTACTCTCCTGCGGGACCTGATCTGGGGATGTACTTCGCGTCCCAAGAGCTAGAACCAACATTACCATTATTTACAACATTATTTACCATATGGCGAAAACCTTCGACGAACGTTTTGGTGATATTTAATTTTGTATATTATAGTTTTAGGTACAATAGTTGGTATTTGCTTTTAATTTTGTTTCACATTTAGAATTACATTTTATTTTATATTATATTCATCTATTCACTTTGAACGTTTTGTCCTGTTAGCGGATGTAATTTGTTGGACAATAAAGGTTATTATTATTATTATTATTTAAATAATTTAATTACTTTTATACAAATAAAAAAAAACTGACAACTTCATTATTAACGAAAAATGAATAAATAAAATGTCTGGGTATTTTTTTTTGAAAAAAGAAAGAAAATCACTATTTAAAATAGTAATGTTTTCTATTATAATAACTTTCTTGAATTATACTTCTTTTTAACAATGAACAAATGAATCGTTAATTTATAACGGACCGATAAGGGGAGCCATTCATATTTTGGGAACTGGCAACACTGTTAGTGTTGCCTCCGATCTGATGATTGCATCGTGAAGTTTGTCAATTTTGATAATATATTTACCTAGAAAGTTTTATTATCCGGTCACTATTTCTATTGCTGACAATAACTTGAAAATTTTTCGTAACTTTCGGCGTGGATTATCTCAACAAGAATGCATCGATGAGCTGAATTCTTTACATAGTGATGAAGCACCATGGAAAACTACAGTATATTGTTGGTATAGTGAATTCAAACTTGGACGGCGTTCTTTGGACGATGAATTTCGTGAAAGTCGTCCCACAAATGTTGTTGTGTCGGGAAACATTAATGCAGTGTCTCAGTTGATAATGAAAGACCGTCATGTGATACCGTGAGATCGAGGCATCTCTAGGTATCAGTAATATCAGCGTGCATAAGATCTGCATGAACATTTAGCCGTTAAGAAGCTATGTTCACGTTGGGTACCGCATAATTTGATAACCGCTCAAAAAAAGACTGGCGTCGATGGTGCCAATGCACAAAAAATACAATGACAGTGCTTCAAAGAACATTTATAAAGTCGTCACAGGTGATGAATCTTGGATCTATACGTATGAGCCCCATAGTAAGTAGCAGTCGACTGTGTGGGTATTCCAAGATGAGCCAAAACCAACAAAAGTTGTTCACGCTCGAGGCACATCAAAACAAATGGTCGCCTGTTTTTTCGGAAAAACCGGCCACGTTGGAGTTGTACAACGGTTAATTCGAATGGTAGACAACTACTTGTTTGCCAAAAGTTTTTGAAGAAATAAGAAAAACAAATCGAAAACGACAGATCATTCACCACCATGACAATGCGAGCTTTCACAGGTCGGTTCAAACAATTGAATATTTGACCGGACAAAATATTGAATTGATGAGCCATCTACCGTACAGCCCTGCTCTAGCACCCTATGATTTCTTGTTCCCACGCGTGAAGAATAAACTTCGTGGTCAATGGTTTTCTACGCCGGAAGAGGCAGTTGAGGCATACTAAACTCATACTTTAGTGATACCGCCTTCACAGTGGCCGCAATGCTTTTCGGATTGGTTTAAACGAATGCAAAAGTGCATTAAGTTTCAAGGAGAATATTTTGAAAAGCAACAAAACTATTTTCGATAATAAAATTTTTTTTTCGTTTGTTACTCCCAAAATATAAACGGCTATCCTAAGGTTAGTATATATATATAACACATGGATCAATAAGTCCCGAGACTAACAATGAAAACAACATTCTTTTTGCAAAATTTTTTTTTATTCATCAACATAATCACCTTTTAGGGTGATACAATGGTTCCAACGCTTTTCCAATTTTTCAATACCATGTTTATAAAAAAATTTATCTTTCGCTTCAAAATAAGCTTCAGTTTCAGCGATGACCTCCTCATTTGAGCCAAATCTTTTTCCCTGGAGCATTTTTTTAAGATCAGCAAAGAGCCAGTAGTCACTGGGGGCTAAATCTGGCGAATATGGGGGGGGGGGGGGGGGGAAGCAGATCAAAACCCAATTCGTTCAATTTTGCCATTGTTTTCATCGACTTGTGGCAGGGTGCATTGTCTTGGTGAAAAAGGATTTTTTTTCTCTGCATGTGCGGTCGTTTTTTTGCGATTTCCTCCTTCAAAAGCACCAGTAAGTCAATATAATAATCACTGTTGATCGATTTACCTTTTTCGAGGTAGTCAATGAAAATCACGCCATGTGTATCCCAAAAAACTGACGCCAGGACTTTGCCAGCTGACTGCTGCGTTTTCGGACGTTTCGGACGGCTTTCGCCAGCTGTGCGCCACTCAGATGACTGCCGCTTCGACTCTGGAGTGTAGTGATGTATCCATGTTTCGTCCATGGTCACGTAACGACGCAAGAAATCTTTTTTGTTGCGAGTAAATAGCGATAAACAGCTTTCTGAATCATCGACTCGTTGCTGTTTTTGTTCCATCGAGAGCAATCGCGGCACCCACTTGGAAAAAACCTTTTTCATGCTCAATTTTTCATGAAGGATAGTAAATACACTTCCATATGATATCTGTGTCATCTCAGCAATCTCACGGAGCTTCACTTTACGATCTTTCATTATAATTTTTGTCACTTCACTCACATTTTCCGGTGTAACGGCTTCCACAGGTCTACCCGAGCGTTCCGCGTCATTTGTGTCGGTACGACCACGTTTAAACTCGGCAAACCACCGACAAATCGTTGCTTTTGATGGACAAGAGTCCGGGTAACATTTTTCAATCCATTGTTTTGCTTGCGTGGTGTTTTTACCCATTAAAAAACAATGTTTTATCAGAACACGAAACTCGGTTTTTTCCATTGTTTAAACAAACTACAAAACGACTTTACTCCAACCTCGATAACTCAGCTGTTTCTGGTCCGATCGACTTAAAATTTTGACACGTTTCAAGCAAAGGTTAGTACTCTAGAAAGACGTGGTTACTGGTTTACTACGAGCGCCATCTATGGGTTAGTCTCGGGACTTATTGATCCATGTGTTATATATATATATATATATATGTATATATGTATATATGTATATATGTATATATGTATATATATATACACATTTTTTCCCTTATTTTCAGTGAAACAAACAGGGAAACAAATTTTACTTGAAATATTATCAAAGCAGAACACTACACTTTTAATGATTATGGGGTATTTCAAAAGAATTTAAAAATTCGCTGCGAATATTAACAAAATAAAACAACATGCCGTTATAGGAAATACAGCAAATATTCTTTTTTTACTCAATGCGAGCGATGTAGTGTTCTGAGAAAGAACCAGTGTCGATCGATAGGTAATAGATGTAAAAAAATGGTTCTACATTATTCTCCTAAGATATTTCATTTAATCATTTCGTCCATGCATCGTAAAACTGTTACATTATTTTTAGAATAGATATAAATCCTCACGACCTTCGGGAATAGACGAATAAAACAAGAACGTATATCTTCGATGATATGTTATAAATTGTCAGTAAGAAATGTTCCATGGTCCCCAATTCTCTTTTGTATATAGGACCACTATTACTATGTCCATCAAATTCGAATAATTTGAAATAATGTATATGATTTACAGCTGACAACAGAAGTGTTCAACAAGGGATATCGCATTGTAATGTGTTGAATATTCACTATTTTCAAATTTATTTACTGCTTTTATATTAGAAATAGTTCTAGATTTATATGTAGGGGTTGGGTTATCGATAGTTTGCCTCTGAATTTTCAGAAAGTCTTAAGACCAAGTGTCGATTTTGGGAAATTAGCATTATATAGATGTTCCAAAGAACCCAAAATAAATAGCAAACTACTTAGAAATATGTATATACGATATATATAAATAAATATATATACGAGGGAGCGTTTTTATATTCGCGGAATGGGGGACAAGGGGTGGAAATAAAAAAACCAAATTATTTTTCTTTTTCAATATATTCACCTGCAAGACGGATACATTTTTCACATCTTTCAATTAATTTATTTATACCCTCATAAAAAAATGATTTCTCTTTATCTGCAAAATACGCCGAAACTGCCTCCTTGACTTCATCATCGGCAGTAAATTTTTTACCCCGCAGCTCTTTTTTCATTTTCGGAAACAGGTAATAATCACTCGGGGCCAGGTCTGGGCTGTAGGGTGGGCGATTCACAATTTCGAATCCCACCTTATGCAGGGCAGCTAACGCAACGCGGCTCTTGTGGACGGGCGCGTTGTCGTGCAAAAGCAGAACACCTTTTGTCAATTTTCCCCGTCTTTTCTCTTTAATAGCTTCTTTTAGTCGCTCTAATATTGAAGCGTAATATTCTCCGGTTATAGAAACACCTTTATCTTTATAATCAATCAACAATATTCCTTCCGAGTCCCAAAATACCGTTGCCATGAGTTTCCCAGCTGATTGTGACATTTTAAATTTCTTGGGAGGTGCTGTGCCCTTTTTATGCCACTGCATGGAGTCTTGTTTGGACTCAGGTTCATAATGATGAACCCAAGTTTCGTCTCCAGTAACAATTCCACTCAATACACCATCCTTGTCTTCATTACAGAGGTCCAAAAATGCACGCGAACACTCTACGCGCTGTTGTTTTTGCGGTGGCGTGAGCATTCTCGGCACCCATCTTGCGCTGACCTTAGACATGCCCAGATGATCGTGTAGGATTTTAAAAATTATTTTATCGGATACTCCAACCATTTCTGCGAGTTGTTTCTTCTTTAGTCGAGCATCTTCGAGTACAATTTGTTCAATTTTTTGGATAAGTGCTGGCGTGGTCACCTCAATGCTCCTGCCCGGCCTCGGGTCGTCTTCAAGGGATTCCCTTCCTTGTTTAAATAAACTATGCCACTTGTACACCATGGTTTTTCCTGGACAAGAGTCGCCGTAAACCAATGACATCTCATTCATTATGGTCGCGACTGATTTTCCTTGCCTGGTAAGGAACTTTATAACGGCACGATATTCGATTTTTTCCATATTTCACTTTTCACTCCTGATTATGTTACTTGGTTGACGATAGCTCAAAGACTAACTGTCTAATAACAATGAAACTTCGTATTTATACTAATCATGAGTCGCTGCACAGGCCACGCCCCCAATGCGCCTACTCACCCCTCTACAACCCGCTCATTCCGCGAATATAAAAACGCTCCCTCGTATATATATGTAGATTGCTTTAAATGTTCCGACAACGCCACCGTAAGGTGGCGCTGTCGGAAATATTTTTGCAGTATTCTCTGAGATTTTTTAGTCCGAATAGTATTTACAGACTGCTAGGATATGCTGTTGTCTCTTTTTAGTAATTTTTAAAATAAAGTGAGTTTCATGAAAAATGGAATAAACGCGTGAAAATATTCGAGCCATAATTCTCTACGATTTCAAAAACGGTCTCACTCGACGAGAGTGTTCGCAAAAAAACAAGCGATTGTTTTGCGATGAAGTACCATCCTTGGCGACTGTTGAACGGTGATATGAGTTCCAACGTAGACGTGTTTCGCTCAAAGACGAGCATCGTGAGCGACTGCTTGCCACTGCAGTCACATCAGAAAACATCGACGCCGTGTTCAACATGATAAAGACCGACAACCATTGCTCATACAAAAATATTCTAGCATCTTTGGGGCATAGGTATGACCCAAATCAGAACTATCCTGCACGATCATCTTGCCGTCAGAAAGCTTTGCGTTCCATGGACACCACACAATTTAACGGAAGCTAAAAGAAACGCGTATGGATATGTGCAAAAAAAATGCTTTAAAAATTCAACTCAGGTCGAGCAAAATTAGTGTATGACATTGTTATAGGAAACGAAAGATGGATTTGTTGTTACGAGCCGGAAAGTAAGCGACAATCGAAAACTTCGTATCTAAGGTGACTAAAGAACAATGGCCCCAATGTTTAGAGAACTGGTTCCACTGGATGCAGAGATGCATAAAGACAAATATTTTGAAAAATAATTTTAAAAAAATTGGTTAAAATAATTGATATTTTCTGTATCCGCAAAATTTTTTAAACAACCTACTTGTATATATTCATTCGGAGGTCTTCATGGCAATAACTTGACTTCTGAAATTGACCTGTGTTAACGAGTTCGTAGTTTGACTAAACTTTTGTCGAGCTTACGGCAGACACTGCTGTTGTCATCAGAAAGTTCTTCCCGCGGTGCGGAACCCCCAGGCTATGGGAGAGTTTATTTAGAATAACTCAAGCTCAACCCACAAAAGTTTAAGAAAGCATTCACAAAAATACTTAAATATTATGCTGTATTAAAATATTTGTCGTAACGTAGATTTTGTTCAAAATTTGTATGTACTCTTTCAATAAGCATGAAGATGAGTAAAAGAACGCCGGGCGTATCACTGCAACATGCTAATTCTATGCCACTTTCGTTCGCTATGTGCTTTGGTGCTTTTTAAGACTACAAAATGTACGAGGGCATCTAGGAAAGTTATAAAGCCATGATAGAACAACTAATCAGCGTTGCCTAGTAACATGCAATACTAACATTTTTCTACTCATGTGTCAAATTTGACTTCAATTCGTTACTAATTTTGTGATTTACAGTGTTTAGCAATAAAAGCTTAAAAATACACACATTTGAAAATTTTAGTGAATCCCAGATAGTAGTTTGGTATTGGTATGAGAGCGACAAGGACAATAATTCCCAATCTTTCAATATATAAGGTCTAGTAAAAAGAAATCCATTATTTTTGCATTAAATTGAAGGTTTTATTTAGCATAGTTAGAATGATCCGACTTAGGTCAAATATGCACCGTTTTGTTCGACAACTTGTTGCCATTTTGAAGGTAATTTCATAATGCCTCTCTCATAGAAACCCTCGTCCCTATTGGCAAAAAACTGGGACAGTCGATTTTCACAAGCTTCTCTTGAGGCGAATTTTTCACCAGCAAAATCATTCGCCATAGACAGGAACAGGTAGTAATCACTTGGTGCTAGGTCCGGACTATAAGGTGGATGCATAAGAACCTCCCAACCAAACTCCCGGAGCTTCTGGCGAGTCACTATCGATGTGTGTGGCCTGGCGTTGTCCTGATGGAACACAATTCCTCTCCTATTGGCCAAAGCTGGCCGCTTCTGGGCGATTGCTTCCTTCAGACGGTCCAATTGTTGACAGTACAGGTCCGAATTAAGAGTTTGGCCGTAGGGAAGCAGCTCATATTAGATAATTCCTTGCCAATCCCATCAAACACACAGCAAAACCTTCCTGACCGTCAAGCCTGGCTTGGCCACCGTTTGCGCCGGCTTACTACGATTCGACCACGACCGTTTTCGCTTGACGTTGTCGTAAGTGATCCACTTTTCATCACCAGTAACCATCCGCTTCAGAAACGGATCGGTTTTGTTGCGATTCAGCAGCGATTCGCAGATGGAAATTCGGTCCATGAGGTTCTTTTGCGTTAACTCGTGTGGCACCCATACATCAAGCTTCTTTTTGTATCCAACCTTATTTAAATGGTTCCAAACGGTTTTTTGTGCAATGTTTAGCTCCTGGGCAATCGAAACAGTGCTTACATGACGATCTGACTCGACGATTTCCATTATTTTATCGATATTTTCGACAATTGGCCTTCCAGAGCGTGGTGCATCTTTGACATCAAGATTACCGGAACGGAATCGACGAAACCAAAATTGCGCATGATTGACTGTTACAGTATCAGGACCATAAACACTATTCACATTTTTAGCCGCCTGGCTTGCGTTTTCGCCTTGATCGAAGAAAAACTGTAAAATATGGCGTATTTTAACTTTGCTGGTGTCCATCTTTGACGCGCGCTCAAACAATATTAAGTCAAGTAATCACAAAACTGTCTGAGAAGTTCGTTTAGTACGAAATCTTATCTTTCGAACGCCATCTAGCGGAACGCGATCGCACTTATACAACGCGAGATACAGATTACTAAAGCCATCTATTGGAAAAATAATGGATTTCTTTTTACTAGACCTTATATGTTTATCCCACAGTTGTTAAAATTATGAAAATTAATGTCATTAATTCATAAATATTTAAATGACGTTCTTGTTATTAAGGTATTTACTATATTTCAGAGCTCAGTTCTTTGACCCAATATTGGGTATCTAAATAGAGGGTGGATTAATGCATAAGGTCTCCAAACTCTATAAAATAAGAATAAGAAATACACAATCATTGCTATATACAGCATTCAAACGCCTGTAAATTTCCAAGGGCGCGCAATCTTCCAGCGTTAAAAATTCTGTCACGGATTGTTGCTTGGTAAGCATCTCAGAAATCGACCTCATGATAAATGCCAGTGTAACTCAATAACGACAAACAGGAAAATGAAACTTCGTATGCTAAGACGAGATACTCGAAATTACTGTTTGCAGGCTAGAATTTGTTTCTATCCCCATTATTCAAACAGTGGCGTTGTTGGAGATCTTATATATTAATCCGCCCTCGTTTTCATTCATAATATTATGAAAACTTTAAAATATGTCGCGTATTTATGATGAATTAGCGATGCTAATGAATATCGAACATAATTTTTCTTAACTTTTATTTATTTAAAAAAGCATTTAGTCCAAAAAGTCTGTGTTAGGGATTACAAGTAAACTACTTAAATAAGTAAAACTATTTCAAAACTAAAATGTTATTTTTGCTAACCTTCTTTTTATACATTGTAACAGTTTGTTAATCAAAGCACAAACGGCTGAAGTATAAGTTGGATTCGTTTAGCACAAGTTCAGTTGTTCCATTCGCAGATACATATTTGCAAAACAATTTAAATTCAAGTACGCAAACAGCAAACACGTTTGTGTACTAATTAATGTATTGCTGAAAACGGGGTGCCTAATGTAACACCGTATTTACCATTTGCATTATATTTTCGATAAGAATTATTAAACTCGCGCGAACGTGAAGGTATTTCTAATTATTCATTTATTGTTGAGTATAATATCTTCTGTTTCGAAACTTCAATTCCTCAATCAAGTAATGAATTATTCGTTTTGAATCTATGATTTTTAATAGACCTATAATACAGGAAGTTATTAATTTTATTATTATTATTTTTATAAATATTATATTTATGAAAGCGTTGGAAGAAATGGGATTGTATGTTAAATTTAAAAAATCAACAATAATGATAATAGACGAGAATTGATGAGACAACTGAATTTACAATTAATAAAGGAGCAAAGTAGAGTGATTCTCTATTTAGTCTAGCGTGAGAATAAGTTGTAAAAAATGTAAGTAAAGAAAATCCAAGACCAGGAGATAGTTGACTAATAGTAAAGATAAATGATTTAGAATTAATCACAAAAAAACAAATAATAATTGGAAAAAATTCTTGAGGAGATAACGGTGTAAGGAAGAAAATAAGGTTATAGATAAATCCTATGAACTAAAATTATTTAGTTTAGAAGAAGCACAAAGTCCGAGAAAAGAAAAATAGGAGAACATGAATTCTAGGTAAAAGGCTAGAAATATTGTATATAAGCACTTAGATCATCAGAAATACACGAAGAAATAATAGCAATAATAAAAATTATCGGGGTGTTCAATTCAATGGAAAAATCAGTTTTTCTCTATCGCGCATCATATTCTAGATATTAAGCGGTAATATAAATGATAATAAAAAATATTTACAAACAGGTTATAACACTGCTTCCTTCATAACAATAAAAAAACACCTTTAAACAAAAAATTTAATGCACAAAATCTACAATGTTAATATACAGAAGTTTTGATTGAAATTTAATTTGGCAAAGAAGGGTGTTAAAGCTTTCCTTTTGTAACGATGCTCCATGGTAAGGGTATCTTGGTTAAACGTTAACCCTGTTCATAGCATAGCTCCCAAATCGTTTGGAAAAAATCTAGAGGAGAATGCAAAAAGTGAAATTTTAATGACATTCTGAAACTCATGTTTTAACATCAAATGTTGGATCTTTCAACAATTTCCTGATGTACCAATAAAAATGTCTTCTTTCAACTTTGCTTCACTCAATTTGGAAATCGCTTCCCTCTAATGCCTGAAACTTTGGCCTTCTTTATTAAGAGCCTTGACAAAATTCTTCACCTAATTTTATACGAAGTGGAGGCAAAATGATTTTACTCGATTCAACTACTGTAACATTTAGCACATTTTTCTGTCGTGTGACATATGATTTTCTCACAGGCCAGTCATTGACTTTGTAGTCGTTTTTGGTGTTACAGCTATTCCATAAACACAAAAAACAGGAAAATTTGTTGAAACCGCCATGTAAACCAGTCAAAAGTGCAACTTATGATTTTTATGTTAACTTCTTCCAGCAGCAAAGCCCTGGTTTTATTAGTTTCATGCACGTCCACTGTATGAGACGAAGCTACGAACGGAAGTTTCTTGCCATTATGCAACAGTAGCACTGCTTTCAAGCTAGTTTTAGAGGAATTTTTAAAAATTTGCCAATCATTAGAATTATACTCAATACACAATGTACCCATCGAAACATTCACATCTGTGCAGAAACACACTTCAAATGAAAAATTCACATTTGAAGAAATTCTGATGAACTCCCATTTCTTATCCTAAATATGGGAATCTTTGTACTTTTCGCCAGTAGATTCCACTGTTGCAGTCTAGAACATCTGCTTGCTGTTTAGAAAGTTTCAAATCACGAACCAAATCATCCAATTCTTTCTATTCTGTTCAACTGTTTGCAAGTGACAAGCAGAAACAGGTAAACTTTTCCCATGAGACACAAGTTTAAGTGCCGAGGAAATACCGGGATATTTGATTATATGCTTCGTTTTGTTTGAATGCTCAGCAAAAATAACATTTATATGATCTTTTTGGTCGCGCCAAACCATCGGAAGAGCAAATGGCATACTTTTGCGGTTTCCTTTCATTAATTCAGTAAGTGTATTTGAACAAGTTATGCACGAAATTTGAGATGCCCATTTGTTAACCACATCACTAAGAACATAATCGAAGTACAATTTATAGGTCTTTTTAACTAATTTGATGACTGGCTTTATTTGTATTTTTAAAATAAACTTGCCACATATATAGCAAAAGTATAACATTAATAATGTTTGATCAAGGTAGTTTATGCAACCACGATGTTTCGTGAATACCATTAGGTTACTTCACTATTTCTGCTGTATTCATTTCGAGCAAGAAATGCTTCAAAGTTTTACTAACTCATGCAAAACAAATCAATTAAGACTTCTCCAATAAGAAAAAGAGATAAATGAACAAAACCACTGACAACATGCTTACTGCCATTGCCATCCTGGGATTATATTAAGAAACAAACGCAATTTCACCGGACAGTTCTTTTTTTGTTTTCAATTCATGAACTTTTCAGACCACCCTGGTATGTATGTTTCAAGAGACTCGAGTTCGCATATCATCTATTAAGTTTATATACAATCGGTTAAGTAATATTGTTTGTCAATTTCTCTAAAAAAGACAAATTTAATCGTACTCCAGTCTCCTAGTTCCACTATTTATTAAAATAATATTTAATTTATAAATTTATATAGTTGTACATAGAAATACAGGTGAATTTATTGAGTCTTATATAAGTGCGTTGATATTTTGACGTGTAATAGGAGGGGAATAATTAAGTTAGTAAAATATTCTGTTAACCTAGTTGTGGCATGCAGTTGTTGCTACATTTTCTTTAATTTAGCGAATCCAGTTTGTGGCTTGTGCAGAGTGATAATGGAAAAAGAAAATGAGCGTTTTCGGCATATCATGTTTCCAGAGAGGAAAACACATGACTGAACTAGCCAAAAGGATACGCAATGTCTATACGGGGAATCTGCAGTTACAGATCGTGCCGTACAAAATTGGTATGTCCGGTTTATTGAGCTTAAAGACCGGAAGCGCTCCGGGCGGCCTGTAACGTCCGACACGGACACAATAACGACTGTAGTGAATGAAAACGTCGTTGAAGTGTAACAGTTCAAAGAGATCTTCAGGTTAAAGGGTACGTCTATTGTACTGACGTGTGAATTCCACATAATATTAATGAACGCCAGCTGATGCAGCATATTCTCATTTGCCATAAGCTCATTAAAAGGAACAAGGAACAACCTATGATTATTGGAGATGAACAATGGATTCTCTCTATCAACGTTGTACACCATAGATCTTAGTCTAGGAAAGCCAGCGCTGCTCAGACATCGTGAAAGACTAGCCTCTATCCAAAGTAAGTAATGTTGTGCGTTTGCTGGGATTTCAAAGGCATAGTCTACTCTAAGCTGCTACCGAATAATCAGACGATCAATTCAGTCAAGTACTGTGAACAACTTGACAATTTAGTTTAGTTAATAGATATTTTTCATCATAACAACACAAAAAGCCATACATCTATAACCATCGTACCCAAATTGGTAGAGTTTTCGTAGGGTATTGAGCCTCATTTTCTATATAGCTCAGATATTGAAGCATTCTATTATCATTTGTTTCGTTCTCTACAAAATTCTGTTAATGGGAAAAATTTCGAATCTTTGGAAGACATCAAAATTTACTTTGACAGATTTTTCGAGAGTAAAGACGAAACCTTTTGGAGAGATGGCATTAAGAAATGTCCTGAACGTTGGACCAAAGTAATAAAAAATAATGGACAGTACATTTGTACTTCTTCTCTTTCAGAGTATATATTTCGTTGAATAAACGGTATGAAATTGAACGAACTTATGTAACAACCCGATAAAAGCAAATTTTATATGACCTTCTATAATGTTAAAATTTCAGAAGACACAATACACTTCAATAGCTTACAGATCGATCTGCAGATATATGTATAAAACTTAATATTGCCCATTCTTTCTCTTATTTTTCGTTTTCTATTTTTATTCTTCATTAATTTTGAGACGCTAAAGTTCGCTACCATACCCTTCGAATCCACATCCTTAACAAATTATTCTTGCATATACGATATCATTTCAATCGGGGAATCTTTATATTAAAATTAATGGCCGAGTCCTAGGGACAATTTATCATGACCCACCGGCAGATTATTGTTTTAATGTGTCGTGCATAAATCTCTTTAATTAATTATACCGTGGCAGATCGCCGGCCATAACATATTATTTACTGTGGCCGAATTTGAACCGGAAAAGGTAATTAGCACATAAAATTGGAAATGATAATTTACATAATGGGAAATGCGAAACATCCTATGTTTTATCTACTCGACGATTGCATATTTAATTAATGTAACCGCATATCGCTGTGATTTTACTAGATTAAAAAACGTTTGGCATGTATTCAATCTGCCATAAAGAGTCTTCGTAGTTTTTAATTAAAATAAATGTAAATGTGAAATATATTTATCAAAAAGAAACAGTCATTACTGTATTGTCCTATTTTTGTACAACAATATTTACTCGGTTTTCAAGAAAGATGATTTCAGAAAATATATGAAACTGCAAACCAATGTCTATATTACGTAGTTTTGGAAAGGTATTTGAATCGATATTACTTGATAGGATTTACACATCTGTGAAAAGTATGATCTCTCTTTTGTGACACAGTTTCATGCGTAAACATCACACAATTACGAATTTAACATGTTTTGTGCAGTATATACCTGACGTACTAGATCAGTGTAGATAAGAAGATATTATCTATACTGACTTCCAAAAAGTATTTGATCAAATTGATCACTTCTTTCTTCTGCAGTAATTATCAGGAAATCATTGTATATCAGAGGTTCCCTAAGTATGCGCCGTGGCACCGTAGAGAATAAACAGGGACGCTGCGAGGCACTCTTGCGAACGCAGACAGACATAGTGGTCTACAATATTCTAGAATGAACATTTTATTTTGACACAGCTTGGAAGTTAATGAAATTTTCTAGAACATCTAGAGTAGATCGTTACCGTAGCTTGTAAAAGTTTCTAGAAAGATATGGAACATTCTCGAAGCATACAACCATGCTCAAATGTATTAGACACCTTACGAATTTATGTACATATGTACATACATATATAGTTTATATAGTTTAGTCAAAAGAGAGGTGAGGAAAATAAAACTGTTGTGAAAATTATGTACAAAGTGTTATTTAGTAATATAGTACAATTTATCAATATTTTGTCGCTCCGCCCTTGGCCTTAATGACAGCTCGCACTCGTCGAGGCATACTTGCTACTAAATTGTAACACTCTGCCGGTGGTATTGCAGCCCATATTTCGCGAATTTTTGTTGATAATTCTGCTTTTGATAGGCATTTATGTTCCGTGATCTTAATTTTTAAGATACGCCACAAATTTTCAATGGGCGACAAATCGGGACTTTGTGGCGGCCAATCCAATACCTCCACTGTGTTTTCCTCGAACCAACGCATTACAGCTCCCGATTTGTGGCAGGGCGCATTATCTTGCTGAAAAATGTATTGTGGAATATCCTGGTCGAATAGTTTTAACACAGACGGTTCTAATACTTCCTCCAACATGGCTAAATAGCGTTGGCTATTCATCCGTCCATCGCACAGGTACACTTCTCCAACACCGTATGCAGACATACAACCCCAAACCATGATACTATCACCTCCAAATTTTACTTATGGGAATGATACATTGTGGTTCATAAGCTTCCCCTTGCCTAGGCCGAACGTATAACGTCCGAGGTAGTCCCCAACGCTGCCAGGCAAAAGAAGAAAGTTAGCACTTAGACAGGATTAATTTTGTTTAATGTTACATGTAGACTGAATTGCATACATGTCGATTCATCAGACCAAAGAATCTTCGATCACTTCTCGATTGTCCAATTTTCATGTTGTTTGGCCCATAAATACCGCTTCTTTTTATGAGCGTCAGTTAAAAGCGGTTTACGTCGCGCTTTACAGCCTCGTAAACCAGCACGCTGGAGACGCCTTCTCACTGTTTGCGCAGAAAATGTTACGCGATAACGCTGTTTCAGCTCACTGGCGAGCTGTTTCGACGATTTTTTCCTATCACTGAGACCCAGTCTTTGTAAAATTCTGTCTTCTCTAATCGAGGTACAGGGTTTTCTGCCACTTTTGGTCTGTTAACAAACGACCCACTCTCCTGATAGCGACTAATGGTTGTACGGACTGCACACCGCGAACATTTTTTTTTGCAATTACAGCTATTGATAACTTCTGGGAATGCAGTATCACTATTTGGGCGCGTTCCCCTACCGACAACTCGCGTGTTTTAGGCATTTTTCTTCAACAAATAACTGACACAACGTGGAAAAATAGGATAATCTAATTGATCTCTACCACAAACTCACAAACGGACGTTGCTCACACACTGCTAGAATGACACTAAATTTCTAAAATCCACAATTTCGCCTTTCCACCTATTCTTTTCAATAGGGGATTAACTAGGGTATTCAAAAACGCATTTCTGTAAATACCATTAACTATTTTTACAGTTAATTTCCGTCAGACTTGGATAATACCGAGAATAAGGGTTTTTACCTGGGGTGTCTAATACATCTGAGCATGGTTGTATAGAATATTCGTGAAGTATATAGAATTTTCTAGTAGACTTATATAGTATGGTATCTGACGCAATAATTTCGTGAAAGTTCTAAGTAGACGGGACGGTGAGCACTTCGGCAAATCAATTCCGTTCCCAGTCGAAGAATAAACATCTTAGAAGTAAAGCGTTTTAAGACGCCTGCTACCAGAGGAACGTCCGCTTTGTGTGTTCGTACAGTCGTAAGAAAATTAAAAGATTTTTATTAAATAAGCAGGTTGACTTAGTGAGAGTAATCAGACATCGACAAGTGGAGGTGTAGCAAAAATAATACGCTGATAAATATTTGAATTTTGGTTTTACTTCAGTAGAAGTAAACAATGGGGAGGGACTGCAGTGTGTGCTCTGTTTAAAAACACAAGCACCTGAGTATATGCTTCCAAGTAACCTAAAGCGACATCTAGAAGACAATCACTCTTAACATAGTTGAAAAATTTTACGAATTCTTCAGTACAAAGTTGCAAGATTTACAAGAGCAGTTTTCTAAACAAGTAGAATAATTATTAAACAAGCCTCGTCAATCATGAATCAAGCAACGCACTGCTAGTATCTTTTAAGAGCGCATACAGAATGGTGAAATGTAAAAAACCTCATACCATCGCAGAAGAACTGCTCTTGACATGGTTAATGTTATGCTAAGAGAATCGGTGGAAAAATTAATATCAAAGGTGCCTTTGTCCAACAACACGTCAAATCGTAAAATACATCATACAGCTCAGGATCTTTGAAGGTCTTGCTGTAGTCAGGTAATTTTCCAGACATAAACCTAATCAAAAACGTAAAACAGTATGGGTTTTTATTAGTGTATGATTTTGATTGTTGGATTGTACTGTAAACATTATTATTTAACATAGTTACATATTTATTTGATTATAGAATATTGCATCTTTATGTCATTTGTAAAATTCTTGTCCTGTAAATGTCTGTAGCTGTTGGACAAATATGCGAGGGAGCGTTTTTATATTCGCGGAATGAGCGGGTTGTAGAGGGATGAGTAGGCGCATTGGGGTCGTGGCCTGTGCAGCGACTCATGATTAGTATAAATACGAAGTTTCATTGTTATTAGACAGTTAGTCTTTGAGCTATCGTCAACCAAGTAACATAATCAGGAGTGAAAAGTGAAATATGGAAAAAATCGAATATCGTGCCGTTATAAAGTTCCTTACCAGGCAAGGAAAATCAGTCGCGACCATAATGAATGAGATGTCATTGGTTTACGGCGACTCTTGTCCAGGAAAAACCATGGTGTACAAGTGGCATAGTTTATTTAAACAAGGAAGGGAATCCCTTGAAGACGACCCGAGGCCGGGCAGGAGCATTGAGGTGACCACGCCAGCACTTATCCAAAAAGTTGAACAAATTGTACTCGAAGATGCTCGACTAAAGAAGAAACAACTCGCAGAAATGATTGGAGTATCCGATACAACAATTTTTAAAATCCTACACGATCATCTCGGCATGTCTAAGGTCAGCGCAAGATGGGTGCCGAGAATGCTCACGCCGCCGCAAAAACAACAGCGCGTAGAGTGTTCGCGTGCATTTTTGGACCTCTGTAATGAAGACAAGGATGGTGTATTGAGTGGAATTGTTACTGGAGACGAAACTTGGGTTCATCATTATGAACCTGAGTCCAAACACTCCATGCAGTGGCATAAAAAGGGCACGGCACCTCCCAAGAAATTTAAAGTGTCACAATCAGCTGGGAAACTCATGGCAACGGTATTTTGGGACTCGGAAGGAATATTGTTGATTGATTATAAAGATGTTTCTATAACCGGAGAATATTACGCTTCAATATTAGAGCGACTAAAAGAAGCCATTAAAGAGAAAAGACGGGGAAAATTGACAAAAGGTGTTCTGCTTTTGCACGACAACGCGCCCGTCCACAAGAGCCGCGTTGCGTTAGCTGCCCTGCATAAGGTGGGCTTCGAAATTGTGAATCACCCACCCTACAGCCCAGACCTGGCCCCGAGTGATTATTACCTGTTTCCGAAAATGAAGAAAGAGCTGCGGGGTAAAAAATTTACTGCCGATGATGAAGTCAAGGAGGCAGTTTCGGCGTATTTTGCAGATAAAGAGAAATCATTTTTTTATTAGGGTATAGATAAATTAATTGAAAGATGTGAAAAATGTATCCGTCTTGCAGGTGAATATATTGAAAAAGAAAAATAATTTGGTTTTTTTATTTCCACCCCCTGTCCCCCATTCCGCGAATTCGTAGATTATTATTATATGAATATATGAAAACACAGTGTCTCATATGAATACGATATAAAATCAAAAATATATAATGATGATAAAAATCTATTTTGCGGTAACCACAAGTGTCGTATAAGTACAATAAGAGTTGTATAGACATGAAAACAATAGTAATAATCAAATATTAAACGTAATAGAGAATTTTTCGAACTTCTAAGATATACGAGTGTAGCTAATTGTTTATAATCTTTATCATGTCGATATTTAACAAAATAATGTACTTTTATTTATTTTCTATGAATATAATAATATTGTTTATTAATGTTTGTCTTATTGTGACTCATTTTTTTGCCTTAACTAAAGTAATCAACATTTGTGACTATTGATAGTCTTGAATGAAGATCATTTATCAGGATGACATATTAAATTTCTCCCTCACCCAGGACGGGAATGTGTATATAGAGGTTGCTCTTCTTACTGGCATTTTTAGACCTGTACGTCAAGTAAAAGAGATCGAGTACTGTAAACTAATATTTATAGTTCATTATACTGTGTATAAGTTAGCAACTACCGTCAAGATGAAGTCAATAGAATCTATCTAATGTTAAATGTAATAAATAGCGGATATTATATAAAGATGTATATAAATTAGTAGTAATTTGTAATTGGTCGCTTGCTATTATATATTCACTACACTATTTAAAGGGTTGTAAGTTAAACCTGCAATGTACAAGTTTCTATTTTAAAAAATGTGCAGATTCTTTGCAAGGGAAGTATTTTGTCTGTTTAACTTTCTTAACTTTTAAGTTTTGAATAAAATAATCATTTCTGTTCGTTGTACTGTATTCGCTACTATAATGAAATATAATGTAAAAATAACGAACCGAACGGATATCAAATATAACCACAGTTAAATCCAAAAGAAAGTTCCTCTCATCGCTGATACAGAGGGCTATTAAAAAGTATGTTCCCAGATTGAAAAGGCTTCATCTTTCGTATATATTGACAGTTTGGTTTCATATAGATGCCATTGTGTTTCGAGAAGCTTTATCAACCTTTCTCCATTTGCGACACAGCTGGGAGCGACAAGCCATTCATGCGAAGCCGGATTTGAAGCTAGAGCTGTGGTAAATATCGCTCAACAATCGCCGTGGAGGGAAAAATGAGAGTGACAGTATCGAAACTTATTCCGCGTTTTGAAAAAATGTCTGGCGTTCAGCAAGGTCACCCGTTATATTAACTTACTTGTCATTAATGGTTTTCACCATTTAATTCATATTTTTTTGTATTTTCATATTTTTTGGTTTGATGGTTATTGTGATTCAGATTTAAAAGACGTGAGAAGTTTTTCTTAACAGTTGTTTTCATTTCTGTACCCGATTTATGTCATTCTGCACATATTTTGACAAGGATGCCGGGAAAAAATACTAAACCTTAAGTTTGTGGCAGACTAATAAAATTTGGGAATCCCTGTTGTATATGTATAATTATGCGTTTTTATGATATAAAACTGAAAAAGTCTAATTTATATTGCGTTTTTGCATCGTATACATGTTGCACCAAATTTTTGAAAAATTTTACTGCTCTCTGGTCAGATTCGAACTCATGATCTCTACCTCACATGTGTCTAGACTACTCGGCCACAGAGAACGGTGATATTCGAATTTATTAATATGCCATGAATTACATTACGGAAACAAACATCTTATATAATGTAATACATGGCATGTTAATGGATTCTATTACCGTTCTCTATGGTCGAGGGTTCAGACATATTTCCAACAAACACGACATCGTGAGTTCGAATCTCACCAAAGAGCAATAATTTTTTCGAAAAGTTTACTTCAACGTATGTATATCCGATGTAAATAGCAGTAATAATTAGAATTTTTTCATTACGAATTTTAATGCTTTTGAAATTATGCATCTACATTGTCACCTGACTTTCGTCCAATATCAAAACACAAGAATCCAATTTATATCCACTTATATTTTACGAGGCTAGTTTGACAATTAGTGAAAATGGAAAAGAAAAACGAATTTTTTAAAAATAGGTGTCATAAATTGGAAAAATACCATAAATATTATATAGCCTAATCCCTACAATATTAACAGTTTTACCTGCATTTCCGAAAGGTATTACCAATATTGTGTTATTGTACTAACTAATTACAATATTAGGATGTGTTATTCAAAAAGGAAAATAAATTTTATGTCAGTCATCGTTCATCTTTTGTTGCGAAAACAGTGAAATAGAGAGTTATTGTGAATATTTTAATGCAATGCCGAAGACGAAGGAATTATCTGTTGAAGTGCGTGCTGTGATAATTGCTTATCATCGTACGGGTTAAAGTAATCGCGAAATTGCAAAAGAATTAAAATAATATTTATTTTTCAATATATTCTCCTAAAAGAGCAATACATTTATTCCAAAGGTGCTCCAATGCCCTTATGCCATCTCTAAAATGCGATTCCGGAAGGCTTGCGAAATACTCATTTACGAAGATGATAAGCTCGTCCTTAGACGAAAATTTCTTTCCACCTAGTGCCGTTTTTAATTTTGGAAAAAGGTGGAAGTCGGAAGGGGCTAGAGCCGGCGAATAAGGCGCATGCGGTACTAATTGGAAATGCAACTCGTGGATTTTGGACAACGCAACTGTGCTGGTAGGCGAAGCAGCGTTGTCTTGGTGAAACAGAATCTTTTTCTTTGTCATTCCTGACCGTTTAGCACGAATCTCAACATTTAATTTTTGTACATGTTCTGCATAATATTGTCAGTTTATTGTGGCACCTTTCTGAAGGTAATCAATGAGTAAAATGCCCTTTGAATCCCAAAAAATTGATGTCATCACCTTGTTTGCCGATAAAGTGGTTTTCGCTTTCTTTGGAGGTCCAGAACCACGTTCCAACCATTGTTACGACTGTTGTTTAGTTTCGGGTGTATCGTAGTCTATCCAAGTTTCATCGCAAGTAACAAATCGCCTACAAAAATCAACCGGATTCCGCTTATAAAGGTCCAAACACTCATTGGAAATGCGCAAACGAGTGAACTTTTGATCAGTCGTAAGAAATCGCGGCACCCATCTTGCCGCAAGCTTGGAAAGGCCCAATTCTTTCGTTAAAATGTAGTGTACGCGTTCTGTTGAAATGTTTACCATGTCTGCTGTCTCTCTCACTTTGAGTCGTCGATCTTGCGTAATAATTTTATGGATTTTTATAATCATTTCCTTAGAAGTCACGATTTTGGGTGCTCCAGAACGCGCTTCAACAACACAGCTTGTTCTACCACGTTTAAATGTGGCGGATGATGGAGTAGATTCACCTAATGTTTCCCGTAACTTATCTTTTATTTCGGTAGTTTTCATACCCTTAATTACGAAGTATTTAATCACCGCACGATACTCTGCTTTTTCCATTTTAACAAAACGACGTGTTGCTTCTTTTTCAATCAGCTGTCAAAAATAAACTGATCAACCGATTTATCTAAATATCGGAATGTAAACATATAAATAGACAACCTAATTTACAGTGCATTTGTTTTACCAATTAGGGCGCCACCTATGTGTCATTCTCACTACTTGTGAAACTATCCTCGTAATATTCATTAATGAAAGGTCTACTATACATAAATGATATGAAGATTTTTTCGTCAGATTATTGATGTCCGAGATTGTTTGATATTGTAGACGGATATCGATTGCATTAGTAATTATAAGTATTATATTGCGGATAAACTGTGTAGAATATAGTTGATGGATTTACAGATTACTTTGCAAACGTATACATATCCGGAAGGAATAACAACAGCAGTTGCGAAGCTAATAACATTCCTACTGCGAGTGCCTTCTCCCTGTCAGAAAAGATGTTGACAGGGCAATAAGAAAACTGAGATAAAATGACGGCGGGACAAGATTGCATACCTAGCTTTTTGAATCGCGACTGTAGGATTCTTTAACATTTCCTTTAATAATTCTGTTCAACTTGACCTTAAAAATCAATACCTTTCCCGAAATATGTAAAATATTATATTCTTAAGAGAAGAAGGGCTCGTTTTGTTATCACATACCGATTGAATGCATGCGAACAAGCAATCTAATTTATAAATAAAACAAACTCTACCATCAATATATTTAGAAAACGTAGAAAATGAACAACTGTGAAAGAAGACAGGATTCTGCATCGTATCTCGAACGCCAACCGTCATATGACAGCTAGGCAGGTTTTAGAAGAAGCTGATCCAGATATCGGCAGCAACATTAATGTTTGAATAGTGCAAAGAAGATTGAACGAATTCCATGTAATAAGTCTAGTAGCACGCAAGAAGCTTTCAATATACGTAATCGGAATATGCGTTTAAAATTTGCAAAAGATCATCGCCAGTGGACTTTGGAGGAATGAGGAAAAGTGACTTTCACAGATGAATTAGTTTAGTAGACTAGGCTCGGATGGTAAGTTACACACCTGACGACGTGTGAATATTCCAATAAATGCATAAAACCGACTGTGAAAGGTAGAGGAGATTCTGTGAATGTTTGGAGTGGCATGATTCTGGAAGGCGTTGGCCCGATCACAGAACAATAGGTGAGGATGAACACACTAAATGGCGTCCTATTGTCATTTGCTAATAATCATATGACTAACGATTGGTTATTACAAGTTGGTAATGATCCGTAATGTAAAGCACGCAAAGTGAAACAATTTTTAAATGACTACTCTACAAATATTTTGCCATGATTTCCGTGGTCCTCAGATCTCAATCCGATTGAGATATTGTGGGCTAATGTCGATAAATATATTAAAAAAAAACAAATTCGGAACAACTATTAAAGAAGGTTGTTGGCGTAGTATACCTGCCGACCGTTGTTGTGAGTTAACAGAATCGCTACCACAGCGATGTGAAGAAGTCATTCGTCAAAAGGGAGGAACAATCCCTTAATTAATATGTTTCTAAAACATCCAATACAAATTTATTTTTCTTAGAAAGTTGCAAAAACTACAAGTGGTCTTATGTATGTGTCCAGGAAAAAGGAGGAGTTATATTTATTAAAACGAACTATATGTACTGCGTTAAATTTAGAATTGTTTTAGTTTTATATTATATAATGTTTAACATGCTTTTAAAATAAATTTAAACATTTTGTAATAAAATATTCCAAAGATAATTTCTTTAACTCTCAAGATTACTGTCGGTCTTAAATAGCTGGCCGCCACTGTATATATGTTAACGAATTTAGAAAATTAAAATTATCAGATGCAATATTTTTTAAAATTTTAGTTGATTACACATACGACGTCGCTTTAAAAGTTTTGCGGTTCGGCTATTTTTCGTAAGGTTGGAAATATTTTTGTCGTATTCTCTAGATTTTTTAGTCCGAATAGCATTCACAGTTTGTTAACATATGCTGTTGTTTCCTTTTAGTAATTTTTTAAATAAAGTGAGTTTCGTAAAAAATGAAATTAACGCACGAAAATTTTTAAGCCATGATTTTCTACGATTTTAAAGACGGTCACACTCGACAAGATTTTTCGCAAAAAATCAGGCGATTGTTTGACGATGAAGCACCATTCTTGGCGACTGTTTAACGGTGGTACAATGAGTTACAGCGTGGACGTTTTCCGTTCAAAGACAAGGATTGTGAGAGACGGCTTGATACTGCAGTCACTCAAGAAAGCGTTGACGCCGTATACAATATGATAAAGACAGACAGCAACTGCATATACAGAGATATTCGGCCATTATTGGGCATAAGTATGACCAAAATCTGAACTATCCTGCATGATCATCTTGCCTTTTGAAAGATTTGCGCACGATGGACACCACATTGGTGCAAAAAAAATGCTTAAAAAATTCAACCTAGATCGAGCAAAACCAGTGTATGACGTCGATACAGGTGATAAAAGTTAGATTTACTGTTAACGAGCCAGAAAATAAACGACAATCGTGTCAGTTGGCATTCAAAGACGAAGAGAAACCCACGAAAGTGAGACGCGGACGAAGCTCTGGCAAGAAAAAGGTGGCTCCTTTTTTCGGACACACGTCATCTTGCTACTATTTTACTAGAAAATCGTCGCACAGTCAATACTGAATGATACACAAGCATTTGTTTGCGAACTGTGTTCCAAAAAGAGCGTGAGAAACGACCGAGAGGACGAATCATTCTGCATCGAGACAATACACCATCGCGCAACACTTCTCAAACATCAGTGTTTTGAACCCCTTCACGAACGGAATTGATAACTCATCCGCTTTATAGTTCCGACCTGATACTTTGCGACTTTTTATTATTCCCACACATAAAAGACAAAATGCGTAGACTGAAATTTAATACCTAAGAAGCGACTGTGGAAGCCTACGGAAACTTCGTATCTGAGGTGACTGAAAAACCATGGGCACAATGTTTCAGTCTGAGAACTGATTGTACGATATAAGTGCATAAATCATAATGGTGAATATTTTAAAAAGCAATAAAAAAATGGTTGAAATAATTGGTTTTTTCTGCATCATCCGCAAAATTATTAAAGCAATCTACCTATACTTCATCCTAAAAGTGGAACATTCTCTATTTCTTAAATAAAAACTAAAATAAATGCTAACTGTATATCCCGCAATCTTACATAATATTCCTTAAGTGAGCGTATTTTCGTGTTGAACTCTTACGATGTGCTACTTTTATTGTCGCAGCTTTTCCCAGTTAAATATATCCGCATTCCAACCATGCACATTTTTATATTGCATTTCTATATTTTTAGAAATAGCTACTGTTTTATTCTAAACGACCCCTATCGAACATTCTGCCAATGCTTTCGCAAAATGATTTACGAAATGTTATAATACATAAAAAGAAAAAGGTACATGAACAAAATTCAAGTCGAATAAATAGGCAATATATGGTATAGAACAGAAGTTTATCGTGAAATATTGTCAATAATTTCAAGATCAAGCCTGCCATATAAAGAACTTTCAACATAGTTTGCTTTTGCATTTCTCGTTGGGAATACTTTATGTTTCAGATCAATGTAATATTGCATATATATTCGTAAATTATTACGTAGTTATCATATAAACGTGACTTTTGAGTTCAGGAGATTAAGAAAATGTAATTTCACATTCAAAGAGTTTTTGAACACTTGTTTAGATAATTATTGAAATAAAATGAGGGACGTAGTAGCTAATCAAGTATCTAAGAATATTTATTTTCTGAATTTATGATAGCATTAGAATCATATTCTTACAAACAAAAGAAAATTTGGGTACTGGTATTTCGAATTTTTTCTATAACTTAATATTCACAATATTGTCATTTTTAACCATATATTGTGACTTCTTTTTATTCTCATACATAAAAGATTGAATTTTAAAATTTAATACTCCAGAAGCGACTGTGGAAGCTTATGGAAATTTCGTGTCTGACACTTATTGTCTATTCTAAGTTAATACTATTGTAAGTAGAACTGGATAACCGTGTTTGCCTGGAACGAAAATAATAAATTTAATGTGCGATAAAGTATTGCAGACTAAACATATATTATTTAGTCCGCATATTCATGTTGATTCAAAAGATAATTCACCGATAAACTTTTTTACTTTGTCGGCCAATTGTCGCTTTTTAGTTCTTCACATTTTCGACATAATTGTTATTATTATATTACAGATTACCATGGAAGCATTGTCGGAGTCGCTAGCATGCATTCATTCGTGCTAATTGTAAACGTATTAATGGTAAATGATATATGCACGAGCGACCTCTCTTACTACACAACGCCCCCTAGCGGGCTGATATTATATTACAGATTACCATGGAAGCATTGTCAAATTCGTTAGCATGCATTGGTTCGTGCTGATTGTAAGCGTTTTACAAGCAAATGATATACGTACGGGCGACCTCTATCATTACACAACGGCCAGTCCTTGCGACTATCTAGTTCTAATTACAAATAAATGTTGAAGAAAGTGATTTTAAACAATATGAACATACGCCTTTATCTATAAATATATACGCTACACTAAAATTGTACAGTTTTAGTGTAGCAGTGAAATTCTTTGTACAGTTTCGACTGTTGATAATCTTCTCTTTGTCTCTCTCTCTCTCTCTTTCTTTCTTAACACCGGTTTTGAGAATTTCACTTATAAGTGCTAGTTTGAGACGTGATTCCAGCCGGGAAGCCCAGAAGAAACTAAACACTATTATAAATTAACTGAATTTTGACCACTCATTTTCTGTCTTTGGCCTTTTAATTTGCTTCATTCACCTTCTTCACACGTTTTAAACTTTTATTAAAGTGTTGTTCCATTCTTCATACTTCAACCTTCCCCTGTCTCTTTTTTACACTGTTGCTTCCCATAGGTTTTTATCGATATTTAGTTTTTCATTTTTTCATATGCCCCACCAAATGTGTTCTTCTATATACTCTAATGTGGGTGATGTTTCTCAAGTTCTCCCTTTGTTACTGAATTTGGTATTGGGTCCCTCAGTCGTTTCAACACTTCGTAAATATTCCATTTCGAGTACTGGTATTTTACTCGTCATAGCATTTGTCAGCAACTATGAGTTACGCCAGTATGTTTTACTTATTAATGCTGTAATTTCAGCGCATAAAAAGAATATTTATTAATGAAAAAAGTTTTGATCAAAAAGCTCGTGTCGATTATCCAGTTTAGTGATCAATATAGTCAAGGATGTTGAGACACCCGAATACTCTATCACAATAATTATCTACACAATATTAAGAAGTACAACGACGAAAAGCCTTACACCATATGACGTAATGAACAGGTTCCTTTAGATCAGGTATGGGCAACCTTTGACATGTTGTGGGCCAAATTTTAATGTGCAAATACGTTCGCGGGTCGCGTTTAAAAGTAGTGTTCATAATTTTTAGCGATAGGTATCAGATATGAAATAATACGATAATGTCTCGCGGGCCGGATCAAATCTTACAGCGGGCCGGTTGTTGCCCAAATATGCTTTAGATAGTAAGATATTTATTTACGCAAAGATGTAAAAATCTTACATAAAGAATTAAGTAGATTGACTCATTCAACCTATATGCACATATGTAGTTATGATATACTCTGTGAGTTTTTACTTAGCCTCGTGCTTATTTAGGAGTATAATATTTTTTAATTTAAGACCCTTTTGTGATATCTTTTATGAACTTTTAAGGGTCGAGCTGGGTTCTTCTGAACCAACTAAGCCTACCATCTAGTTAAGCACAACCGTCATATAAAGAAAGCGATTGATTACAATTATGATTTATTAAATTCAATATTATTAAATAACTACATTTGTAGAAAGAATTGAATACATATTCGAAAAAAATTCTGTAATCTTCAAAACAATTACATTTTAAATAAACAATATATTTGAAGTTGAAAGTTGTATCTAATAGATTTTCGAAAGACCTAGGTTCAACTTGAGTCCAAAAACGAAATTTACTAAAACAACTAATTATTTTGTACATGCAATCACTTATCATAATCATGGTCTTCTTCGATATACTCATATGACTTATGATTACGTATATCTTATAACACATTAAATTAATTTTGAAATAACAACTATAATCCAAAATAAAGTAAATCACGATTTCTTATTTGTGTTTTTAGAATACAATAAAAGTACTATTACATGAATAACAATGAATTTGGCACACATGTAGCTCTCATCCGCCTAACAGTGTACATAAGTCCACACTCGAGTTTTAAATAAAAATTCAAAATAACGCAGTTCAATATAAACCTTACATTACAAACTCTATGGCCATCGCTGACCTACTTAGTTTGCTATCTCCATTCACGTATCTTTAATCAACATTATTAAATTAACTTTGGTAAAATTCAAATAAGATGTCAATTTAAAATTTTGAATTCAAATGAAACTAGAACATTTTTTAAATGTTGTACGGATACCGACTGAAGGATAAGCGCCTCGACATTTCACTATTAAATATAGCTGAATCAATTAAACAAATTTTTACGAGAGCAAATATTTAATATTTTTAATACATTGTTGTTGCTTGTTAATACATTATTATTGCTTTGAGACGCATTCGTATTCTGTCCGATCGACCGTGTCTCGTAACAAAATAGGTGTACTGGAAAAAGTACCTGGTATGGTAAATTAGAGCTTGTTGTAAAGCACTTTAGTTACATTAAAAGGATAGTTGTGTAAATCAATTTAGTTTGAAATTAAACGCTTCTTAAAAAATTATAAAAAAAATATTTTTGTTACTAGTAAAGTTATAGAATATTGTCAAATAATTATAGTGTAATAGTATAGAGATAGAGGGTTGAAATACGGTTTTACATATTACATAAAAGAAAAATTAGATTAAATAAGTACTGCGAATAGTGCTCGATAAGTCTTAACAGACGAAACTAGTGGCAGTAAATATATACAAAGGGTACTAGGAAAGTTTTGCAATACAGCTTTGTTTATTTAATTTTTTCAAAGTAATTTCCTCTACACTCAATACACCTCTCCATCCTCCGAAACCAATCTTTAAACCAGTTCTGCCAAGTTCCACTAGGGAGTAAAGCACACTCGTTGTCCCAAGCCCGCAGAAGGCCCTCATCACTGGAAAACCGCCTCCCTTTTAGCTTCATTCACAGTGCAAAGTCACAGGGAACAAGATCTGGACTGCAGGGAGGGTGCTCGAGAAGTTTCAATCCTGTCGTGGTCAAATATTCGGTGCAGGCTTTGACGCGGTGAGCTGGAGCATTATCGTGATGGAGGAACCAGGTGTCCATTCTTGAATTTAGCCGCAGGTTCTTCATAGATCCAATGACTTTAAGCAGGCACTGTTCAGTATACCACTTAGCTGTGACTGTCTTCTGCGTGTCCAAAACGACGTGTTCCACAATTCCACTCGATTTAAAAATACAGCTTCATTTTCTTCTTCGCAGATCGGGATTTTCTGATAACTAAGGGTGTGTTCTCATCATCAAAGACCCAAACTTTGTTTTGTGCTTCGGCACATCGTAATAGTGCAGCCAAGTCTCGTCGCCTGTCCCAATGTTGTTCACATACCGAGATTGGCCCTTATTAAACTTTTTTAGCATCTCCCGGCACCAAATCACAGGTCGTGTCATCTGCTCCTCAGTCAGTCGATGCGGCACCCAGAGAGAACAAAGTTTCTTAACGTGCAAATGATCATGCAGAATCGAACGAATTGCTGATGCATTTAGGCCTGAAGTACCCTCTATCTATTGGTAGGTCACTCGCCTGTCCTCGCCAAGCATTTTCCTCACAGTAGTAACGTTTTCCTCTGCAACTGGCGTTCGTGGCCTTCCCGGCCTCTAAGCATCCTCCACATTAAAATTTCCCCTTTGGAATTCTCTATACCACCTGAATATCGTTGTGCGATGTGGACAAACATCACCTAGTGCAAAAGTCATTTCTTCGAAGCACTGGTCTATGTTTAAACCACGCACGAAATTATAACGCAAAACTGCCCTCATCTCATTTCGTGACCACGATGCCATCGCAAGCACTTTACACTCTCATTGCTAATGAATAACTGAGCCCATCGACATAGCGCGGCAACTACTATGCACGTATGAACATGTCTCAACATGCAGCAACAAGCAGCTTCCTACGATTCATTGTTGCGTCATATTGCAAAACTTTACTAGTACCCTTTGCAATAATATGAAATTTAGATAGTGTTCTTATTTATTCCGTTGTATATATATATATATATATATATATATATATATATATATATATATAGTGTTGTATAATGGTAGATTGCTTTTCCTATTGGCCAATCTGGATATTTGAACTTACTACATACAGTATTATAGAACAATTTAAATTCTCTTTAATAATTCAAATACAGAGTGTTATTATGGTTTGAATAATTTGTGCACTGATAAGGTCGAATATTTAACTTCGTTTAACTTCGCAATTCTTTTATTTGTAAATAAAATACAATATTATTTTCTTTGCAAAGGTCACTTAAAATAAAATGTATATTTCAGTGTTTCCTGTTTTTAATAATTTGTATCATGCACTATACACATATGTATGGATACTATTCTACAGACAGATTCAAATACCGTTTTCATCATGGGTTGGCAACACTGCATATGTATTAATTCTTAACTTCGATTTATTCGCCAATAAATCTTACAGGACTATACAAGTTACGTCATATGCAAGTATATATTACTTGCGCATACGTTTAACTTAGCACGGATCGATCGTGTTTAATCGTAGGTACATGTTTCTTAGCTTAGATATATTTCAAAATGTATCTGAGGATGAACGTTCAGGTAAGGAAAAGACAGCAAAGTGAAAACCGGTCCCCTCATCCTGAAAGTTATTATATAACTCACGATATCCCGAACGTTATGTGCCTTGTATTAACTGCTCTACCTGCAGACTTTATACATGGCGAACTGTCCGACATCGCGCGTTGTGTAGGTGAAATATGATACGCCAGTGAAGATGCAGGTATAGCTGTCTGAGGTCGGCTAACGGTCGCCCTAGCTCCAAAAACAAATGTTGTGCATCGGTACGTACGAGACGTTGCAAATTACCGCATAACGCAGACGCTACGAACTATTTGGTCGAACTTATGTGATACTTGAAATACGTACGTATAATTTAAATGCATTAAAAATGATGTATGTCATTAATTTGTACAATAACTGAATTATATAAATATAAGCAAGTATACACACATGAAATATTAATAAGCTAAATGTAAATTGTAAATAATGGGTGAAGAATAAATATTTAAACTCTTTAACAAAGGTTCTATCAAAATGAAGTGTTTTTTCTATTGCAAATTTAATGTGTCTGTACTCGCATCAAATTTCTGATTCTATATTTTCTATATATCTAAGTGATTTCCCATATGCGTATTTTCAGAGTTCGAAAAACTTCCGCTGCGATTCGTTATTTGTCACTTCTCCGATGATGCATTTTATACAAATGGCAAATATTTTTGAGCACCTGCTATTCAATAGAGATTAAAAATAATATTTTTATTGTATCTTGCCAAATCCACAATATTCCATAGCCTTTCTCAAAATTCTAAATTACCTACTTCTTCCAAGTTTAGTTTATAGTACTTTTAAAGTTTATTTATAACAATAGGCACTACAAAATACTATATCTATTCAATAAGTCCTATCGAAGACTTGATCTTGATACTTTCTTATGATGACTAAAATGCTTTCTTACCTACTTCTAAAATGTCTACTATGTGGACCATCTTTAGAAATTATAAGGCATTTTACTCAAAAATATACGTATATATGTATGTGAACTCTGTAGAACTTTTATCGAATACGATAATACATTACTGGCTTTCAGTTACCATTCTTAGTAAAGGATGGGAGGCAATGATTTCATTTGATTTTATTCAACATTTTTTCGTAAATCTTCAAAAACTAGTGTTCCACAAATGAAATTAGTTTCCAAACGTTGCAATTTACGATTATACTACAATTTGTAAGAACATTACAAACTTGTCTTCTAACTTCCGTATTGTTGTCTTTTGACATAACTTTAGATCATCTTCTAGTGTTATTTCGAAAGTTGGGTGAATATAGATCTACAATATTTCCTTCTATTTTGGGTATAACAGAATTTTCTTACTAAGCTTATACTTCTAAATACAGTCTGTATAACAAGAAGAAAGGCGTAGAACTACATCAAATGACTTTATTTGGAAAATTTCTACATAGATTTAACTTTGGTATATAAAGTGCATTATCTCCATACTTTGCGCAAATTAATTTTAAGTTGCTTCAATGTGTAGCGACATTTTTTAGGTAGCTTTTCCTTCAAAATTGCTCACACGTTTTCTATTGGATTCGTATCTGGGCACTGAGAGGATCATTTCATTGATATTATTTTTCAGCTTCCATGCCGTATGTTTGTGTTTACTGTCCTCCTGCAAAATCTACTGATGGCTGTGTTTCCCAAACCACTTTCTCGCAGAAGACACAAGACCTTTTTGATACAATTTGGATTTAGTACAAACACACCTACCATGAATTGTTAATAGGTGTGAGCTGAATTATTCGATATTGTCGTGTAGACCAGATTTATTTTTGTTTATGACCATGCTCGAAAAGATGCTTCGTCTATGAATACAAAGTCAGACCAATCCCTATCAATGTTGTTGTTTGGCATTTGCCCAGATGCGGCGCGTTTCTCGATGGCGGCCCGATAACAACGGTTTCATTATTGTGTTGCAGTAAGCAATTCCCCTCTCACGACTTATAATAGTAATAATAATAATCGTTAAACTAACATTAGTTTTTTTGCCAAGTCGTGCTGGCTCTAAAGTAATGGGTATTGTAGTTTTCTTCTAAATAAATTTAGTATGGCCTTATCTTGAAGATCATCAACATTTTTTGTCGCTTTGTAGCGGTACTCACAATTGTACGAATCCATCTGACATATGCAGGTACCTCGCTGTGGCAGATGCAGATATTTTTGGTCCTTTGGCATGAATACAAAGAAACACCACTCCATATCTTTAAAAAAATGTCTCTCATTCCGTTATGCCCATGAATATTTTATTGATTTTATCCTTCGTAGGTAATAGACCTTTTTCTCTTCTGTTATATAGACTAATAGAATAAAACGTTAAGAACTGAATTTAAGATCCAAATCCTACATTTGGAAAACAGAAAGGATTATTTTCTAAATTGAGAGTTTTAAATTATTACTTTCAATTAAAAATTCATTGCCTAGACACAAATATAAGTTATAAGAAATGATGTTTCAAAATAATAAAGTGTTAATAACATATGTACATTGACTATAATTATATATTTTAAAATATAATATGAAAATTACATTTTTCGATAATGTAAAAATTGATTTTTGCGTCAGAAAAATGATAGAGTAGGCAAGGACTTTGTATTATGAAGTGTTGTGTTAGGCAGATGGTAAAAACATGAAAAGGTAATGTCTGCTGTCTATCACGCTTCGCTTCCAGTGAAATGAGGTGAGCAGAATAGACTGAAATATCATCGGCAGCAGGGCCCTGGACCAAAATCTTGTGTATTAAATAGTAGCACAAAAAATATAGCAAAGTTATATCGTGTAGAAATAAAATATAAAGTTGTTATTGAAGAATGTAATTATAACTACAAAAAGAATCCTGAAAAATGTTTTCTTTAATATGATACAAAGAATTAGATATTAAAAGTAGATAGTAACACGGTTGAAAGAAGAGATTAATGCTTATTTTCGAAACCAACAGAAATCATTTTTTTTGAATGGAATGAAGTCATTGTAAACAGATTACACAAATGCGTTAAAGTTAAGCGAACTTGTGTTAAAAAATAAAATTATTAAAAAAAACGTGTGCCTTTTGTTTCATTTTCGGTAGAGAACTTTTCTAGTTCCCCTTGGAATAATAATATACCATGCCTTCATATTCCTCATCGGCTTAACTTTAATTACATATGGATATATTAATAGGTCATGAGTTATTATTGCGCTCGCGTTAGAAGAACGATTTGTGATATTTGGCTATTGAAAAACCGCACAATATCAAAAGCTCAAAGCTCAAAATCCACACAATAACGTAAAACAAAAAACAAGTATCCTTTCAAACCCAAGCGATTTATCAGATGCTAAAGAAAGTAGTTTATTAAAAAATGATTTGATTTCTTTAAAGATTAGGACGAGTGGAAATTATTTGTGTGGCACTCTATTTTAATTTTCGAAGCCAGAAATTTGTTTTGCAGAAAGTCAGAGACCTTTGGTATGTTTCGCTCGATGTAGTGAATATGAAGAGATAAATTATTCGATTCGCTAAACGAAAATAAAAATATTCTGGAAAACATAAAAATCTCTAGAAGACAAAAAACGTGAAAATAATATAAAAATCTTTTAAATATTTATAAAAAACTTTGAATTTAACGTGAAGATAAATATGGTAAAACAATAAAAAACAGATCAATATCTTATAAAGGAAAAGATAATAGTTGCGGAAGCGAGAGAGTAGATAGAAATATCTTCCTTCTCATATACCTAGTCTGTTTTAGTTTAGCTATCCGTTATATATGACGCAGGTAACAGTTTTTGTTGAAATGAATGCAACGCGCGCAAAACGTTTGAAGCAGTATTTTTGTGTGAGCACAGTAAAGGTCCTAAAATGGCGATTGCAGCGACAATTAGAAACATACGGAAGACTTCGTCAAACGATGAATTCAGCTTTTTCCGCGCCCTGGAAGGCCATCTACAATTTGGGTATGTCGATAACGATAAAATGTAAATGTTTTTTCAGGACGCAGAAAAAGTTGCACTAAACACGGCAAGATAACTCTATTAATGTTAACTTAAGAAACAGTCGCAAATCTTCGTCAAGAACAATCTAAGTTAAGCAAGTACATAAATATATTGGTTTAAGAACAATTAGAAGTAGGGTATGTGAACACGATATCGCTTACCGAAGCATAATTATTAAATCGTTGCTGTCCGATAAACATCGCCAGGCGCGCACTGTCTGGACACAGAAAACTCCAACAGATTTTGGTCCGATGTTGTATTTACAAATAAAATGTTCTTTCTGGGTCTGGTCACCTGGAAGGAAGGCTTGGTCAACGGACAAAGAACATACAGCCCACTTTAAAACACTCTGAGAAGGTTCATGTCCGGAGCTAATTTAACAAGCGCGATTTCGGCGCGTGTTTACCAGTATTTTAAATGCGAAACAAATCCTAAAATTCTACCAAAAAGAGCTCCTAAGATCGATGAAGGTGTGGTTTAAAGAAAACAATGTAGATTGGATCCTACAAGAAGACAATGATACAGAACATCAAAGCAAACTGTGTAGAGAGTGGTAAGCTGCAAATGGTATCACATCAATGGATTAACCTTTGCAGTCTCCACTTGCAAATATTTGGGTTCTTATGAAGCAGTAAATTCGCGGAAACGTGTACATAAAATTTGTCAATTATCTCGCCCTCGGTGCTCATTACTCGCGAATTATGCGGAAATTTTGGTCGCAAGTATGAGAAATTGCTGTGAGTCAATTAAAAATAATGAAAACTGGAGGTCACATTAAATATTAGCATATTAAGTATAGTTTATAACAATACACCTATTTTTTTATTAGCTCTTTTTTATAGAAATATTGTGTTTCTTCTTATACACTTATACAAATAGCAAATACTAATATATGCGTGCTTTAAGAAAGTGAAAAACTAATATGAATAAACATTAGGTTATATAGTAGCATAAAAAAGGAAATCTCAAAATAAAAAAAAAGAATAAAGAAAAAAATCTTAATGAAGAACTTGGAAAGACAATAGTCAAGTTAGAGGCAAATTAAAGTAAAATAAAACATAAACAAGACTGAAAGGAATTAATAATGAGAAGCAAAACAAACGCGCCTAGAATAAGTTCCCTGAATGTTTTCAATGCAAATTTTTCAGGCAGAGGATTATCAGAGAAACGTTTATAAAAATGTACGAAATTAACGACAAACACTGCAAAATAAAAATTTTCCTCAATTACTTAATACTCAAAGTAGATTAAGAAGTACTACAACTTTCAAACAATTACGGACGTAAAAATGGAATTACACGTTTTTCATTGCCTAAAGAGCCTATTAAATTTCGTCCATAATATCAAGAGCTTAACCTAGATTTAAAATTCACCAGGCAAAACTGATTTGAAAGTTGATCGACCGACGAAGTTTTAACCATTTTCAATCGGAATTATTGCACTTCACACACATACGCACCCGGTAACAACTTCGGATTAGGAGTTCATTAGGTGCTTGATCGATATATCGCGCGCATAGCAATTTCTCGCAACGACTTTCTGCTATTCTGAGAATTACTCTTAGGAATCTAATGCTAGTACAGGTTCCAATCTTGAGGTGTATCCTTAACTCATTGCGAGTGACTAGTATTGCACCAAGAAAATAATTAAGAGCTTTACTTAAAATAATAAACATTTAAAAATTATTGAAATTATTTCCTCTAAAAACCAGATAAAAAAGGTAGAATTATTTTGCTTAAAATTTTAATGTGTGAACATTTTATAGTAAAGGTGTTTCAAATTTGGCCGTTTTTTTAAAGAATAAATAAAACACATAATTTGCATTCGCTTTCAAAAACTTTTTATTGGTAATTGAAGTATCAGTTATAACATTTATATGCGAAAAGTAATATCTGCCAAATGGCCTCCTCTTGCAGCTCCACAGACGTCCACTCTTTTGTAAAAATTTTCAATGACATTTTGACATAACTGAGGCTCTATTTCACCAATGACACGAATAATTTCATCTTTCAAAGCAGGAATTGATTGTGGATAGCTTTTATAAACCTGACTTTTCGCATAACCCCAAAGAAAATAGTCTAACGGTGTCCAATCACATAATCTTGGTGGCCAATTAACATCACCATTTCTTGAGATTACACGTCCAGGAAATTTTTCTCTCAATAAATCAATTGGTTCGTGTGCAAAGTGAGGTGTAGCACCATCCCGTTGAAACCACATATCCTCTAGATCAATATTCATTAATTCAGGTCACAAAAATTTGGTTATCATCCGACGATATCGATCACCATTAACAGTTACAGCTTCACCAGTAGCATTTTCAAAGAAGTAAGGTCCAATTACACCACCTGACCATGATGCACACAAAACAGTAACTCGCTTAGGTTGCATAGGTTTCTCATGAATAATTCGAGGATTTTCCTCACCCCAGATACGGCAATTTTGTTTATTAACATAGCCACCAAGTTCAAAATGTGCCTCATCGGAAAACATTATTTTTTGAGAAAAATCAGCTGGTTGTTCATTGATAAAATTGACAAATGAACGACGTTTTAAATGATCTAATCGCTTCAGTTCCTGTGTTATTTGAACGTTATATGCTTTCAGAGCTAAATCCTTGTGTAAAATACGCCATGTTGTTGATCCACTAAGTCCAAGTTGTTGTGAACGTCGTCTAATGGACATATCAGGATCTTCAGCAACACTTTCAAGAACCAAACCAATTTTTCTTGTGAACGACCTCCGCCATGCCGTCACAGCGGTACATCCGCATTGCAGTAGATGGCGGATAGTTCCACTTATATATGAGACATTATATGAGACTGCAGTGTGAGTAACGACACAAGGCAAGGCAAACCGCGTATAACACAGAAATATGTAACATCGGGGGCCCCACAAGTTGCGAACGGGCTTTCATTTAATTGCAGTCCGTTCTCCTAACGTTCGTGCTCTAACGCTTTGAACTGTTTAAGCGAAAAGCATACATAATTAAGCAATTCTCACACAAGTTAAACGTATGCGTGATAGATTCTTACAAATAGCACAATATAAGACTTGTCGATGGATGTATCGAAGTTATGGAAGATTTTTTAAGTTTGGTTTTTATATGTAAATAAATGTATTAAAGAAAATTATATTATTTTCTGCTATTCCATCGTTAGTTAAATACATAGAAATTAATTAAAAATTTCTGCGCTGGGGAAGGACTCGAACCTCTATCTGCCGTTTTCTAGACGACTGCTTTCCCAATTAAGTCACCAGACAGTGTAACTTCGAGTCCTTTAACACGCCATAAATCGTATGATGGAACAGATCTAATATTTATTTAAAACCTGCAGTCAGGTTATTACGTTACTTCGACAGGTTCACTGCCGTGACTCACTTTATTCACTACTTTCGTCAGTTCTTTTTCGTTTTCTGCAGGTTGTTGCAAAGGCATCTCATCTTCTTCATACCAGTTGTCATTTTCCATACTAACACATATTATTACTAATTAACTCTTACCGTGACTTTTTAATTGGATTTACTGAAACGTCAGCCCAAGATTCAACCAACTAAGAAATTCTATTTTTTAGCGAAACACTTTTAAAACATTGAACGATTCCATCATTTTCTTGTAAAAGAACTTCAGCATTTTTTTTCTTCACATTTTGAATTACATTTTGGTCCATAGGTTGGAGTATGTATGTAATTTTTGGTGGCAAAATTATACCGACAATCTGGTGTTCGTCACTTGAGCTGTTCGTCTATTTAATGGGCAGATGCGTTATCTACAAAGAGGATGGCTTTCTACTCTAGATTATTTTTCTTTAACTCTCGTCTTACTAGGAACAAGTTCTTTATTGAACCGTTCTCTAAAGATTTCTTTTGTTACCCATGCACTTTTTTGGCCTCGGTAATAAACAGAAAGTTGTATATTTTTGAGAGCCCTAGGAGTATGAATGTACATCTCGTTCTTTACTTATCTTACGTCGTGGAGCTCCTTTTCTCCAGTATGTATGAAAGTTTTTTTCTGGTAGATATCTCCAAAACAATGCTGATTCGTGGGCCTTATAAATTTGTTCGCTACTTAAATCTATAGTGTTTATTCATTGTTATAGCTCATTTCGAAATGGTAAGTTATCTTAAAGAATAAATTCCACAACGGTGCTTAAATCCTTCGAACCAACCCCTGTCGACTTCAAAAATATTATTCTCGTTGAAGTATAATTGATTAAAAAAATATTTTACTTTTTCCAAAATTACTACTTTCAAAATTGGAACATGCATTTGCCTTTGTTGCAAAAATCATGTACGTACTGCTTCTTCTATTCCAGAAAATTCTACTTTACGAAACATTTTTCGCTTATTTTGAGCTTCTTCTGTCTACGAAATATGCCAAAGAATTTCAGCTTTTTTATTTTTTATATCACAAATTGTTAATTTACCAACAGTGAAACATTTACTTTTTGCACTGCACGATATATTAGTGTCCAACAATGAATCATTATACACTTATCAGTTGAATTTGATGGAGTCTGTGGCTGATTAACTTAATCACTAAGGTTGATATATAACCCCTTTCCACATTAACTTTTGTAATTCTGTATATGCATTTCGACAACCAAGTTGTCATCATCAGCAGATAACCGCAAAGTGTCGCACCTGATAAACCAGGGCGAAAAATACCTGTACGAAAACACACTTCGTACGCGGTACACACCGTTGAGAACCTAAACGTACACTAAATGTTCGTTTCACAAGATTTTTAAAAATTGTTTTACTTAAACTAAGATAAATGACATTGGAAAAAAAGGGAACACACACAACAATGTCATTCATCTTAGTTTAAGTAAAACAAGTTTTAAAAATCTTGTGAAACGAACATTTAGTGTACGTTTAGGTTCTCAACGGTGTGTACCGCGTACAGAGTGTGTTTTCGTACAGGTACTTTTCGCCGTGGTTTACCAGGTGCGACACTTTGCAGTTATCTGCTGATGATGACAACTTGGTTGTCGAAATGCGTATACAGAATTACAAAAGTTAATGTGGAAAGGAGTTATATGTATATCAACCTTAGTGATTAAATACACTTATCAGTCAAATAGAGGATAACAAGCTCTCTCGTTGCTGCCATTTTACACAACTAGGTTGTTCGGATTATAAATGAGGTTGGTGTACACGGGGTTCGAATTATTAATACATTACAGTATTTTCCTGCAGTAAAAATGCAACATTTTATACTCTCCCTACAAAATTTTCCAAACTTGTTCAAACAAGTTGAAGTACAACAATGTGTTTCAGACATTTATTCATAAATGTATTGAAGCCAACAATTGACATTAAATCAACTTTTTGTTAAGTTTGTTATTATTTTTTATTTTGTGAAATTATTTTTTTCAACACAATCTAAAATACAATGCACATCTGTCCATAAAATTTGGCTTTAGCAACATGATCAGACTAAATTAATGTGGTGCACGCAAATGTTGTAAATACTGTTTAGGAGAAATTCAAAGTTTATTTACAATTCCAAGGCACTGTTTATCTTAATATACGTTTACGTAAAAAGTAATTGTCTTATTTTAACAAATGTGCTTCATTTTAAGCGCGAGAGCTTTGCGAGAACAAAGATATTTAGGAGGATGAAAAAGCAAGGTGTAATCTAGTACAATTGGTAAGGATAAAGAAAACAATTCACAAAATGTAAATTACTGTACTTAAAATGTACATAAATTTACATTACTCTTCCACAAAAAATAAACCCTCAATAATAAACAAGTCGTGTGCGCTATATAAGAGCTTTCCGTAAAATTTTAAAAAGAAATGGAAATCGAAGGGCGTATAAAATTATACTTTAATATACATAGACACTCGGCATTTAATAGTGGTAAATAAGAAATCTATTTGACGAGAAATGAGACTGAAAATGAAAAAGCGAATAAATTACAGCAGTTTATTTGCATATTGCACTTCGACCAATGATTATTAACTACCGTCATGACATTTTTGTTACAATTTTTCTCAAGATTCTCCGTTTCTGTAATAAATTCTTTATTCAACCGAAACTTCTTTCCATCAAGAAAGAGTTTGGGTTTTTGAGAATAAGAGAATGCCATTTGGAGTTCATCTTCTCCTCTTGCACACCTTTGAGCTTGTGTTACTGCGATATATTCACTGGTGTGATTCACTTTAATTACCATTTCATCAGTTCCTTTTCGTTTTCTACCAGTTGTTGCAGATGCATCTCATCTTCTTCATCCCACTCATCATTTTTTATACTAATATATACTATTACTAATGAACTTTGACCATGGGTTTTAATTAGATTCACTGATTCACTTCAGTCCAAGTTAAACATTTTTTAAATATTGAACGATGTCATCATTTTCTTGTAAAAGAACTTCTTGCAGCATTTTTTCTGTAAGAAACCTTCACGTTTTGAATTATATTTTGGTCTATACGATGCAGTGTGGATGTAATGATTAGTGATAAAAAAATACCGACAATCTGGCTATTGTCACTCGAGTTGTTCGTGTATTTAATGGGCAGATGCGTTATCTACAATGCGAATGCTTTCTCTTCTAGATTGTTTTTCTTTAACACTCGTCTTACTTGGAACAAATTCTTTATTGAACCATTCTCTAAAGATTTCTTTTGTTATCCATGCATTTTTGGACTCGGTAAAAAAACAGAAAGTTGTATATTTTTGAGAACCCTTGGATTCCGAAATTTATCAATATCCAACATTTTTAGTTACTGAGTTCCACTTGTATTGGCACAAAGTATAAATGTACATCTCGTTCTTTACTTATCTTACTTAGCTCCTTTTTCTCCAACATGTATGAAAGTTTTTTCTGACAAATATCTCCAATACAATACTGATTCGTGAGATTTATAAATTTGTTCACTACTTAAATCTATAGTGTTTATTCTGGGTATTCTATTGGTAAAAAAATACCGACAATCTGGTTATTGTTACTTGAATTATTCCCCTAATTGATGGGCAGACGCGTTTTCTACGATGGGGATGGCTTTCTCTTCTAGAATATTTTCCTTTTACTTTCGTCTTACTTGGAATAAATTCTTTATTATTTGCATATTGCACTTAGATCTATGATTATTAACCCATTAAACCCATCATGACATTTTTGTTACGATTTTTCTGAAGATTCTCCGTTTCTGCAGTAAATTCTTTATTGAACCGAAACTTTTTTCCATCAAGTAATAATAAAAGTTTCGCTTTTCGGAAATAAGAGGGAGTATTCTGGAGCTAAATTTAGTGAATAAGACAGACGTTGCACAATGCGTCTTCTTAGATCAGTCAAACTAAACCAATTGGATCTATTGGTATAAAGTTAACTGATGTAAAAAGATACACTGTTGTGATGAAACAGAATTTATAATTTGCCATTTCAGATAATTTTTCAGAAATTGCTTCTTTCAATTTATCTAGTAGAATGACATAATGCGACCCCTTTAATGGTTTAATCCTTTGCAAGATAGTCTATGAAAATTATCCACTTCATTCATAACGGTGGATAGAAATGCTATCGCTACAAATAGGTTGTCGCGAAAATCATGTCGTACTTTTACACCAGATGGCGCCACTTCATTTTTACTAGCGTTGAAGTCATTTTCGCATTTTAGTCTTAGAGCGTATAAGAACTGACAGTTCTGACGCCAATTTGGCAATAAAAATTGAATAGTTTAGTTGAGTCCTCGAAATTTTATAAAAAGTTGAAAATGGAAGATCAAAGTGTTCGTTTTCCTCATATTTTACTCTTTTCCTTCTGTAATGGGAGCATAGTCAGCGTCAAGTGAACTTCTTTGAGTTAATAAGGAATTCAAATATTGAACTTGCTCTCGTTTCCTAGTTTTTCCATGTAGTTTTAAACGCTTGAATGATCGCCGTCGTCGTATGACCTGAGTTTGACTCGAAAAATTTGCCTTTATTTTGTTGTCATCAGTCTCAGTGGGCTTCCATAGCCGAGAAACGTAGTTAAAATTAGAATTACCAGTTACCAATTTGTGAAAAATTGCGCAAAGTTTACTCTACAAAAACGTCAATGCCAAAGAAATTCCATGTGTTTCTTTAAATCTAATTGTCTTGTCTACACATAACCACAACTTTTTTTGCCAACTCGGATATCGTTTTTGTTTTAATTTCTTCGAGCACTGTTGAAGCAGTTGCTACAAATATTTTGCTCTGTTACTTGCACAAGTATTTTTAAACTTGAACTTAATTTTACGATTAATAAAATTAAAAACGATAAAATTTGGGCTATTCCTAGGATATTATTTTAACACAATCATGCAAATGTATGTACATAGATTGCTATAAATGCTTTACGATTCAGCTACTTCCCGTAAGGTGGCGCTGTCGGAAATATTTTTGCTGTATTCTCTGAGATTTTTTAGTCCGAATAGCATTTACGGATTGCCAGCATATGCTGCTGTCTTTTTTTTGGTAATTTTTTAAATAAAGTGAATTTTGTGAAAAATGGAATTAACGAGCAAAAATATTCGAGCCGTGATTTTTTACGATTTTAAAGATGGACTCACTCGACAAGAGTGTTCGCAAAAAAAGTAATTGTTTGGCGATAAAGGGCCACGGTTGGCGACTGTTGAACGGTGATACGAGTTCCAGCGTGGACGTGTTTCGCTCAAAAACAAGCGTCATGAGAGACGGCCTGCCACTGCGGTCATTCTAGAAAACACCGGCGCCGTGTACAACGCGATAAGGACAGATGACCACTGCGCATACAGAGATATTCGGGCATAATTGGGCATAGGTATGGCCCAAATCAAAACTGTCCTGCATAATCATCTTCCCGTCAAAAGCTTTTTGCTCTCGATAGATATCACGCAATTTAACGGAAGTATGAAAAAAAGCGCGTATGGATTGGTGCAAAAAATTCAACCTAAGTCGAGCAAAATCAGTGTACGGTATCCTTACTGGTGACGAAAGTTGGATTTATTGTTTTGAGCCAGAAAGCAAGCGACAATCGGCACAATGGGTCTTCAAAGACGTAAAAAAACCCACGAAGTGAGACGCAGACAAAGCTCTGGCAAGAAAATGGTGGTTTCTTTTTTAAAACGCACCAGTCATCTTGCTACTATTCCGCTAGAGGATCGTCGCACAGTCAATGCTAAATGGTATAAAACCACATGTTTGCCAACCGTGTTCCAAAAAGTGCGCGAAAAACGACCAAGAAGACGAATCATTGTGCATCAAGACAATGCCATCATACGCATCTCAAACAAGAGTTTTAGAATGGAATTGATGACTCATCTGGCTTATAATCCCGATCTGGTACCTTGCGACTTCCTTTTATTCCCATACGTAAAAGACGAAATGCGTGGATTGAAATTTAATACCCCGGAAGCGACTCTTTGGAAGCCTACGGAAATTTCGTATCTGAGGTGTCTGAAAAACGAGTCCAATGTTTTGAGAACTGATTGGTTCCACCGAATGTAGAAAATCATAAAGACGAATATTTTGAAAAACAATAAAAAGAAATTGGTTAAAATAAATGATTTTTTTCTGTATCATCTGCAAAATCGTTAAAGCAACCTACGTATTCCTGCAGCAATGTAAAAGTAAATATGGAAAGCTTTGCCCTCTTTGAATTATAAACTAAAACTATTTTAGATTTATTAATAATTTAAAAACCTTATCTAGTTATTAAATTTACAAATCTGTGTATTTACATAGACGAAAATATAAACTCTGCTTCCGATTTCACGGAGGTGTTCAGCAAAACGAAACAGTGACTTGTAACGTCCTTCCTTTCCCTGTGATGTTACCTTTTATTTATTATTTTCCCCACTTCATTGTGTTTCCAGGCCCTAATAATTTAAATTTGTTGGCACAGACAGACATATATTTAAATTTTCCTTTCTCATTTCCCGACTTCTACTTACATTCCAGTTAAATATGTTTGTAATATGCTATACCTGCATTATTAGAGATATATCAAAAAAAGTAAAATGTTCCTTTTAATGCAATCTTTTTTTTCATTTTGAATGTCACCAAAAGTAACTAGACAGTCTTATTAAAACTTTAATTAATTTTATTAGCAAGGAATCTATATTGGTTCTTGACTGACAGAAACCTTGAAAAGTACGCATCATCGGGTTAATGGAAGAATGATATCCGAGACTAAATCTTGAAAGAAAAACTCTTAATGAAGTCTGAAAATTTATTGGCGTTATCGGATGTATTCTGTGCTAACAAATAAATGTGCTATTCAATTTCATAATAAATCGACATTGCTCAATGTGTATACGGGTAATATTCACTTTTGTTAGATTTTTTTTTACTTAAAGACAGTTGGTCGCCTATAACAATAGGTCTCAATATACGGAACAGCTATTTTACAGTGCTATGACTTATCAAAATATAATAGGTAATGAAAATACAAAAACCTACTTAATTAACTTACTTATTCGTCAATATTTTCAGAAATTTTAAACAATAATATCGTAAAACTAATAAATTTAAAAGATTAATTTGCAAGTTATTATCTTTAAAAGATTTATAAATGATATAAACGAGTTTTCGCGAAAGTCCCATCCACAGTTATTCTTGCAACAGATGGCAGTAGCTCATTTTTACAAATGCTAAAGTCATTCACATCTATCTTTAAGTCGGCTGATAGTTCAGTGGTAAGTTACTGGCTTATCACATGTCAGGGATCACGGGTTCGAGTCCGGGAGAGCTTTTCGTGGTTTTCTTATCCCGTTTAAGCGAATACTGATAGACAAAGATGTCAAGTCGAACCAGATAGTATGCCAAGGTCATGGTGCTAAGCCGTTCAAATGTGTACAACATCTAACCGACGCAAGCACTGAAAGAAATGTGGATTAGGTTTCAGAGAACACAAAGTTTAATGCTGATATGAAACTGACATTGAGTGATTAAGCTAACTTTCACTTGAGTGGCTTTGTTAATCGTCGAAATTGTCGTATCTGGGGTAGCGAAAATCGACATGTTATTCAAAAGAAAACATTGCATCACAAAGAATTGTCTGGTATTCCCTGTGGACTGAGAGAAACATTGGCTCGTACTTTTTTGAGGATGGCAATGGCAACGCTGCCACTATAAATGGTTTACGCTATCGGGAAATGTTAAACGAATGGTGATTTGAACATGAATGACATGTGATTTCAACAAGATAGAGCCACGCGTCACACGATAGAGCCACGCGTCACGCAACACATGAAACAATCACATTATTTCACACTAAATTTCCTGGCCGTTTTACCTCTTAGAGAGGCGATGTCGATTGGCCACCTAAATCTTGTGATCTAACCCCACTAGACTTAGTCTTGCGGGAGTATCTGAAAGGCAATAAACCTGTTACGCTTCCAGGCCTAAAAGAGAACATCAAGCATGCAATTGCTGAGCCGCAGTTATTTTAAAGCACTATGAAACATTTCAGTAAAGGAAAGGTGTCATGTCAGCGAAGTCCTAGAGGGCATTTGGCTGATATCATTTTTCCATATCTAGGTGCTCAGTCTGTACTTTACATTGATAGCAATAAAATTCTAATTTATCCAATATTTTGTTTAATCGGAATATAAATCCTGAAGTTCAATTTGGTCATCTTTCATTTATGCTATGCCACATGACAGCCCTTAGGTTTAAAGTTCTCAATGAAGACAGATTGATTAAATTAATCAATTAAAGTTAACATAACCGCTTTCCACAATAATTGCGTTCTGGAGCCGATAGTACAAAATTTCGCAACGTTTTCAAAATGGGTAATTCAAAATTAACGTACTTATTCCATAATGAATAAAAGAATGTGCTATCTAATAAACAAAACGGTAGATTGCACACCGTTAGTGATAAACACAAATCGAATAAATGTTGCTCATTCAATCGTACGCCAGTTTTTTTTTTGTGCTGGTCACTATCCACGTGATTTTTGCAGGCATATTTCGTCCATCACATGATATGTCTATCGCAAAGTAAGCATTTCATTTTTGGGCCATCGTACATTAAATCTGGAGTAATAGTCGTTTTTCAACCTATGTATGTACATAGGCGCGACATAATTCCATACAACGTACAAAACTCCATAATGCAGGTGAATACATCCGAATAAAGACGCACACACGTATCAGCAACAAAACCCCTTCTACAGGTTGGTAGAAAAGTTTTGAAAGCAAAAATGAAACAATTTGAATTTTAAAATGAAATTAGTTTTTTTATTCAATGTAATCTCCCTCAACTTCAATACATTTATTCCAATGATCCTCCAATAATTTTATAGCATCTCTGTAATGATTTTCTGTACGCTCTGCAAAATACTGTTTCACGGCTGAGACAGCTTCTTCATTCGATGAAAAACGCTTTCCACGAACGAATTGTTTCAAGTTTCTGAAGAGGTAATAATCACTCGGAGCCAAATCTGATAAATACGGTGGTTGTTCAAGCAATTCGTACTTTAATTCATTCAATTTAGCCATCGTCAAAACACTTTTGTGTGAAGGCGCATTATCTTGATGACAAATTATTTTTTTTTCGCTAAACCAGGTCTTTTTTCACGAATTTTTGCATCCAGTTGATCTAAAAGGTTACAATAATACTCTGAGTTAATTATTTTACCTTTTTCAAGATAATCAATCAATAAAATTCCTTTTGCATCCCAAAACACTGATGCCATAACCTTTTTTGCCGATCGTCCTGACTTCACCTCTTTTGGAGTTGAACAACCAACCGTAGTCCAGTGTAATCGTTCTTGTTTCAATTTAGGATCATAGTGGTAAATCCAAGTCTCATCCATAGTTATAAAACGACGCAAGAAATCGCTTGAAACGCACTAAGTTACGCTGAGAAATTTGTTTTCGATCCAGTTTTTGTTGAATTGTTAACGAATGCGGCACTAACTTTCCAAACAGCTTTTTCATATGTAATTCTTCATGTAAAGTATGGAGTACTCGTTCGTCTGAGATGCCTATGGTATTAGCAATTTCATGCTTAGTCAAATTCGGATCTTCACTAACCATATTATGTACTTTCTCAATGATTTCTGCTGTTGTTGCAGTTTTTGGTCGTCCACTACGTGGTTCATCTTCAACGCTTGTACGACCACGTTTAAACTCTAAAACCTATCCATGTACTGTTGGAAATGAAGGAGCACATTCCTTTAACATGTTCACCATTTTTGTATGAATTTCTGTTGCTGATAAACCTTCCAAAACAAAGAATTTTATCACAGTGCGATATTCAGTTTTTTTTCCATTGTTAAAAAATACACCGACACGTCTAATTCAAATGGATTGCTAACAATGAATGAATTGAGAGATCGAGATAAAATTTTTAGTGTGTACATATGACACATGAAATATTAAAATGACGTATGAATTTTGATTCCTCTGCTGCTTAATAGGTGTCGCTTTCAAAACTTTTCTACCAACCTGTACGTTGTCGGTGTAGGCCTAATGAAGCGCCGACCGAATTTCCGCACTTCAGTGATTAAGGTATTCGTATTAAAATTATTGGCAATATCAGATCTAAATTTCAAATATTCAAATATTAGACTGACTTAATTATTAACGATTAATATTTAATGTAATTAGGGGAATTACAAAAATTGTGGAAAGTACGAAACTGGGTAACAAAGGTCTATCCACAATTTTTGTAATTTCCCTAATTACATTTTTTCGTACTTTCCACTAAAATATCTAGTGTATTACAGTATTATATGTATGTCAATCTTAACAAAAAGTATTACTTGCTCATACTCACATTTTTATTAATTACTCACTTATTTATGACGCATTTTATGCAATAGGAAATAATAATGAATAAAGAACAAATTTATCAGCTCCAGTTGCCATTACTTTGAATATAATTAAATGATTAAAATTCTCAACAAGAAATATATCCGCTCAGCGAGTTACATCAAGTTTGTAATAAATTATTTTGCAGTAAACTTATGGAAGTAAACATTAATCTTATCTAAATGGATGTCTCCCCCTAGTGAAAAAAAGGAGGAATTAAACGGAAAATGCTTTTTTTATTTCGAAACAACTTCTCTCTTAAATAGCTATTCTATATTTTTTTGTCTTGTAAAAGTCTGCTTTACATTCTTTGCGAATCATCTTTTATTTGTAAGACGTAACGACCGATGTATTTTTCTTTTTCGAAAATAAATGCTTAAATACACAGCATCCGTATTTAGAACAAATAAATACGAGAAACTTCCTTCTTCTCTATAAATTATTTATTTAATTGTTTATTGAAAAATGCGCGCAGCCCAGGTCTGCAATAAAATTAATATTTAGCGAAAATGTTTGAACAGGTTGATTTTTATTTTTTCTTTCGGATCAATTACTGACGAAAAATAATATCTTCCACTATCTCGTGTAATACTAACTAATCTAGCCAGTAGACTTTCACGACGGATGTCCATGGTTTCTTCATATTGACTTTCGGGGTGCAATCGCTTCCTCGATACTTCTGCTGTCGACGTTTCGTCTTCACTTGCGAGAGACTGTCATTGCTACTAACACACACTGTAGATTCGTTTCATATAATTTAAGTTATATTCTAGTCTTAAAGTGTCTTGTTTAAGACAGAGTGTGTTTGACGGTATAAGTCTAGTGTGGACTTTGTCTTTGTGTGGATTCTGCCGTGGTTCCAGATGCGACCCTGAGATTATCTGTTGATGATGACAACATAGTTGTCGAAATGCGTATACGGAATACGAAAATTATTGTGGAAATGGGTTATATTAACCTTAATTGATTAATAGAAAGATTACAATAAAAAAATGTATTATTTCAATGCTCCGACCTTCGCCTTTTATAAATTTTCTTTTTTTTTATTTAACTTCCATCATGTGCGGTATGACGTTACTCATAAAAAAGAGTATTATCCATTTTCCATAGAAAAAGATAAGTTTGTGATTGTTAGCGACGCAAGGTGACGAAAGAAGAAATTTTTCGTCATTAATAGAACCACTAGAAAAAATAAAAATCAAACTGTTCAAGAAAATGAATTTTATGCCAAACTATTGCCGCGAACTATAACGTTGAAGAAAATGTGAAAGTATCGATTGTATTCGTTAATACAAAGACTATTGGAAATATGTACATCAGAGTGATCGGTCAGTTAAGGAAAACTCATTTTATTCATTACCGTATAATATTTCATTACATTTTAAAACTTAATCAGGAGCATGAACTAGAGTTACTTTACTAATGAAAGCTGTTGAATATATATATATATAAATTTAATTTTGTTTTGATTTACCTCAAAATTGTAAGTGAGGGAGTGTTTATTAATGTACAATAACTTTTTAAAAATACCAGTTTTTGCTAGCCCTGAAAAAATAGCTTTGAACTAGTAGAATACAAACTCACAACTTTTTGATGACAAAATCTTTGAGACAATACATCTGCACATTAATAAATTCACATTTTAACATGATTTCTCAAGTTTTCTTTACTGTATCAGGACTAAAGCAAAGTATTAAATAAATTTTGATATCGAAATCGTTTCAAAAATATCAGCACGCGAATATTTGTTAATATACAATAACACTTGAAAAATATCAATTTTTGTAGAAATAGACATTTGAAAAAATTGAGATTTTTCGTCAAAATAAAATAGTTTTAGAGTCAGCTTTTGTTACAAATAAAACAGTTTTGTCCCAGCAGAATACAAGAATACAAACTCAATACTTTTTATAGTAGTCATTCAAACTTTAAAAATAACCTAGTTCCACATTAAAAACATCACATTTTGACATGGTTTTTCAAGTTTTCATCTTTGTGAGGATCAAACTAAAAGAATCAGACAAATTTTATCATCAAAACCATTTCGAAAATGTCAGTAAGTGAGCATGGGCTAATGCATAATAACTTTCGTAAAATATCAAATTTTGCCACGATCTGAAAAAGTTGAGTTTTTTCGAATTAAAAAACTTTGAATTTAACTGTAGCAGTTCATAAGAGAGTAGCTTTAAACTAGCAAAATATAAACTTTCAATTCTACATAGATAATTCGTTTGCACATTCAAAAGTTCTCATGCTTTTTCAAGTTTTTCATTCTTTCAAGTTTGAGCCAAAAGAGTTAAATAAATTTTGACATCAAAATCGTTTTTAGGGTCTTCCAAAATGACAGTTCGCGAGCATTTGTCCATATAAAATGACTTAAAAAACAATTTTACAAGAATACTTCTTTGAAAAAACTGAATTTTGACATCAAAATCGTTTTTAGGGCTTTCGAAAATGGCGGTACGCGAGCATTTGTCAATATAAAATAACTTAAAAAACAATTTTGCAAGAATACTTCTTTGAAAAAACTGATATCTTTATCAAAATAAAAATTTTTGAATTTTGCTTTTGCGGTATGTAAAACAGTATTGTCGTAGCAAAATACAAACTAAGTGTTATAGCAAAATTATTCAAACTTGAAAGATAATCGATTTACAGATTAAAAAATTAACATTTTAACAATGTTTTTCTAATTTTTTTTTTTAGAATTAAGACAAAGGATTTAGATAAATTTTGGCATCAAAGTCGTTTTCAGGAACTTTTAAAATCCCAGCGTATTTACGAAGAGTATTTACGAGTGCTTAGTAATTTTTTTATAAATACTAACTTTTACGAATGGAAATGAGTCCTCTAACACATTTTATAATTGATATTGGTTAACATATTCTACTCATCTCTGACCCTGCTTAGGCAATTGATTTGTGATGAAATTGGGTCTGGTATTAAATCGACTTAGTTCCCTAATTCAATTAGAGATTACATATCAGAGCAGCAATAAATAATGATAACATGGTAGAGCAGCAGGTCCTTAAACTTGGTTATTTAATCTCTTAAATGTGACCGTTCAACGTTTAAATATACTTTTTTTTACTTTATCAAATTCCTTTATTTGCTCTACAATTGAATCAATAACGGACATAAATGTGATTAAAAACTACAATCAAGTTAGGTTCCAAAAATTACTAATACAGTCAAAGCGATTGTTACTGAAGTAACGAGAACTACCGCGGCCAGGGCCGGATTGCGGGCATATAATTTATTAAATTAAAAGTTTAGTCGTTTGTACCGAAATGTATATATATGACAACCATGTGTAGCCGGTATATTTAGTGAGTCAGATTTCCTAGAAGACCGCTACGTAATTTATTGAAATAAGTCGCACACGACGCAAGGGTCTGCAGTAACTAGATATTTGCAAGCAATCAACTGCAAATCACTGTATGCGTAGACTAACTGCAATCTGATACGGTGAACACTGCGCCGTCAATGTGTATCCTATTCAAATGTCGAGTGCGATGTATTTCAAGAAAATGACGTAGCAGTTTTCTAGAAATTAATTTCGAAACAGAACTACATTGTAGCTTAATTGGTTGGAGCGACCGTTTAGAGAATGGTAGATACAGTTTTGAGTCATGGTCCGATGCGGAAAATTTTGTGCTAATTTTCGGTAATTAATGCAACGGTGTAATATCAGAAAATGTTAATTTTCATAAATTTCACATCGCGAAGGGCTTAATTATATTTGTATGTAATAAATAAACGTATATTGTTCTTAATTATAAATTTTAAAATAGGTAATGTAGATTGAGTAGATTTCTTTGATGGCTCAAATAAACTGATAACCTCCTTATCGCATGAAATTTGCTAGTACAATCATTTTTAATTACACGTTTATATACTTTTATTCTGGGTTATTTTCAACGTGTTTATAATATGCAAAGATGATTCGATGAAACGTGATACTCCAAATTAAACAATGAGTTTAGGTCTTTAAATTTTTTAATATTTTTTCAGCACATTCTCCTTTAACCTCATCAGACTTGAAACAAAAATGTTGAATTGCCATTACGTCATTTGGTAACGATTTTCTGCGAGCTTCTCAAAATACTTCCTCACTGCGATAATTAATTCTTCATTCGTTGATAACTTCCTTTCAGCAAGGAAAAGTTCTGAGTTTTGGGAGGGGTAGATAGGAGAAATTTCAATTGATTCAATTTTTCACGAACAATCTGAGTGATGAGAGAGACCCTCCTCATGATCTACTCAAGATTATTTTTAAGAAATTGCTTTATTCAATTAGTCTAGTAAAGCGGCATAATATGGCCCGTTAACGGTTTGACGCTTTGCAAGATAGATATTATCTATAAAAATTATTTTTTTCGAATCCCAAAAAAAGTCTCAGATATAACCTTATACGCTGCAAGAAATATTTGTACTTTCTTGGGAGAGGCGTACTACGATATTTACTGTTTAAATTGTCATTTAGATTTAGAAATATAGTGTTGAATCTAGGCTTTAAATGCCTAACAAATACTTGGGAAAAAAGCAGAACTTGCTAAATAACTCGAAATTACCAATTGACGTTGGCAATCTTTCACGTTTTGGATCACAATTCAAGATTTGCAGCATCTACCTAACTGACAGTTTAGCCATGCCCAATTCTACCCGTAAACAATAATCCACGTATTCGATACGTATTCTCACAGTGCTAGATATCTTTATTGACCATTTCCGAATTTGTTGCAGTTTTGAATGAACCTAGTTGCACACTTTCTTCAATACTCAATATTACATCATCACTGTCCATTGTTAGATATAGATCATGATACTGTCCAAACTTTAGTTAAGAGGTAGGCCATTTTCTTCCACGTTAGCTTGACCAGTTGAAAGATGATAGGGAAGGTATAGAGGAAATAGTTTGTGAAGAAATTTCACACCCCGCCATCAAGAAATGGGGTCGAATTTCCATTCCTATCAATTCATCTTTGCCTAAATACATGCTAGGATATTTCCTAAAAATAGATTACCATAAATTACGAGGATGGCTTGATAATTACGTGGCCTAACAAAGAAAACGCAACTTTTTTAAACAATAAAACATTTTATTTTTCAATATCGTCGCCTGGCCCTTCACCACACTTATCCGAACGATACTTCAAATTAGCAATACCTTCAATGTGGGTCGATGAATCCAAGTCAAAATAGCTTTAGAGCAGCGACTACTTCGGAATTGAAAGAAGATTTCTTTCCGCGAGCTATTTTATTAATTTTGTAAATAGACGATAATCGTTGGGAGCCAAATTTGGGGAATAAATTGAATGAAGTACTAATTTAAATACCAATTTATGAATTTTGGTCACAGCGACCGCGGACTATGGACAGACTTGTATCTTGATAGAGAAGCACATTCTTCTTTGTCACATGAGGCTATTTCTTTGTGTACACACTGCTATTTAAGGTACTTACTATGTATGCTATCTCGCGCACTTTTTCCCGATAAGTAATAAAAAGTAAAGTAATAAAATCCGAGGGATTAGCGATTTTTGGACGTCCAGAATTCAGATTCTGAAACTCAGTTTTTAAGTACTGAAAACGAAAGGGCGAATTGTAATAGTGTCACCTTGATTTCGGTAGTGTTAAACCTTTCAAATAAAGTACTTCATCACTTCTCGTAACTCAGTTTTTTCATTGTTTTCTAAGTTACAATAAACATTCACTTTGGTGCACTGTTAAACATAAGCCAATTGACAGATCATTCTGTATTGTCATATTTTACCTAAAAAAGGATGGTTCTACAGAACAGCGAGTATTCCGTCAAATTCAGGACATCTGCATTAGGATGCGTAATTATTGAATCATCCTCGTGTGATTAATAAAATGTCATTTAAGCCGAAGTTTGATAGAATAAGCAGAAAAAATTAAAGAGTTGGTAAAGAAGCATTATTTTTCTAAATGAATATAACTGTAATTAGAAGCTAATTAAATAAGTAATGTGAAATTAAATATTTTTAGATTTACAGAGAAAAATATTTTTAGCTTTACAAAGAAAAATATTTTCTTGCTACAATGTATTTCAAGATACTTCTCCCAATCATAAAACTGTAAAAGACGGGGAACAAAATTCTATAAAAAGAAAGCATATGCGTATCAGAAAGCGCAATTTTCGAAGACATCACGTTAAACTGGCATAACAACCGCATAAATCAAAGAAATAGGTGCCATTATCTATAAATTAGGCGAATGAAAACCGGCTCTGTATTCGAACTAAGGCGATAGATACGCCTCTGGAGACGCATCTTCGATCAAACTTCGGCGATTTATTGATGAGAATGCCTTCTCGAAATCCCCTTTCATTTCCAGTTTGTGACGATTTTTAACGTCCGTCCAGTACTGAAACACATCGCCGAGCCTTCACCAGACAATAAATTTTATTGCGTCATAAATGTCATCTGAGAATTTGTAAAGGAAAAGAAGCAGAGCGCAAAGATGTGTGTACCCTGGGATAGACGTCAGTGCTTCAAGTTTTCACATTATTGCCGAAGAAAACCTTGGCAGTTTCCTGATACCATTTACTATTCCGAATGTATCAGAACATGGAAACGGACCAAAATTTATTATTATTCTAAATATATATTAGTTAAAATTTTGCGGGTTGCATATTAGATATTAGAAATGCACGAAAATGCAATATTTTTTATTATTAAATCTTTTTAAATTAATTTAAGATCGTACTTCTCAAAATAGGTATTTGTTGAAGTTTGTGTTTTGTTTCGAACCTTCAAATAATTGCATTTGTTTTTCCTTTTTTTTTAATATTAATAACAATAATAATCGTGACGAAATTTAAATAATTAAAAATTCTTGAAAATTTACCAAGAGTGCATTAATCAAATTTGGCCAAATGATGATGTCAGTAAATCTAGTTTGTAGACTTCCGCGGTCGTTGTCTAAGGTTACTTAATCTTGGCTTCCGAGTTGGAACCGCATCCTGAGTACTTGTGCTGCCGACGTTTCGTCTTCAGTTCTATGAAACATCTTTAGGGCGTAACTGCCGCTACTGCTGCCATTACACTGAAACTGTTTTAGTGCTACAATGATAGCAATGGTAGTTAGCTCTCGGTACTTGTGTTGTTAAAGTTTCGCTTTCAATTCTATGAGACATCTACAAGGCTTAACTACTACTACTTCTGCAATTGTTGTACTCAAACAGTTTCAGTGTAAAAAGAAGAAGAAATGTCGACAGCACAAGGGTAAGAATACGGTTCCAATCCAAAAATATAATTGTTGCACTCAAACAGTTTCAGTGTAAGAAGAAAAAACATCGGCAACGCAACTCTAAGTTGGATTGTTAACTGCGACAGGTGTAAATAAATTTAAAAATAATAATTTTCCTGCGTTATAATACGCAGAAACTATAATTCGCACTTGTTCTTATTACATTTATATAATTCTATTAAATGACTGAACTAAAACTTGTTTTTGATGTTATTGACAACATTATCAATATTTAAGACTTTTGTTACGTATCTGGGAAAGAAATACGTTTTATAAGTAGATTGGAGAATATAGTCGGCGCACCACAGGCGTGCGCTTGAATAAATACAAAGTTATATGTAATTTAAGAACATCCTTTTAAGCAGCGTTTTCAATATAATCACAAACAGTATAAGATCGGTTAAATATTTGAAACATCAGATATATTTGCGAAGTTATTTCAATAAATCGACTTCGCTATGAGTAAAAATTTTTTTTAAGTCAAGAGAGCAACTTTTCGACTTCTAGTAATGTAATATTTGCATAATTAAAGTAATGTTTGTTAATACTTACCGAATCTGTAAATAAATTATTTGTAAATCTGCTTTAACTTCAGCATCTTGGAATTTCTTTTGACTTTCATTGATGACAATTGCTTCGTTAGGATCGAATTGTAAAACAACAATTTTTTGGAAGTGCAGAAAATAGTGAAATGTGGCCTTTAATCATAGTCACCAGCATGGAAGAATCAGCTGCGGAGGTTTGACGATGTCGGGATATTGCCGACCATTTTTGAATACGTTTAGGAGCACGACTTTTGTGTGCAATATCAAACTGTTTTGCTATTTCTGCCACAAGGAGGATGGGTTTTACACGTAATATATAAGAAGTTACTACAATCATCTTTAGAAGTCAGGCCTACACAACGCATAGTTGGGACACCATCAGTCACAAACACTAAGAATTGGTCTTTCGAAAGTTCAAATTTCTCCAATATATTTAGCACCACTTTTGATATGATTTCGGCAGTGCATTCTTGTACTCTTCTGGAAACTAGAAAGATTGAAGATGACGCTTTAACAGCTCCATGGTACGAACTATGACATTAGCAATAGAATTTTTAACAATCTGTCGTTTCGTCTACACATAACCAGAGTTCTTCATTTACCAATTTCGATTTAATTCCATTTTCAATACGTTCGCAAGAAATTGGTATAAAATTTCGTAACATTTTCGAATAATTGATGATGTAGATGAGTAAAATGATTCGTTATCTAATAAACGAAACAGTAGATTGCTCGTAATCAATGTTGAACATAAATCGAATAAAAATTGCTCATTGGATCGTATGCCAGTTTTTTTTTGTGCTACCCACTAGCCACGTGTTTTTTGCAGTCATATTTTGTCCAGCACATGAGTAGTCTATCACAAACTAAGCATTTCACTTTTGCGTCATCATACATTCAATCCGGAAATCCACACTCCGCACTCTATTCATAAGTCGCGGCCTGCCAAGATAACGATAATTTCTGGATACTTGTTGTAATGGCGATAAGCATTAACATGAAAGTGACTGATTAAAACTACAACTAACAACTCTCATGAACAACAGAATAATACAAGAAGGTAACTTTTAGAAAAACACATTTTATTTTTGAAGCAATTAAAACTCGTGGATCACTGTATACGCATCTACAATATATATTTTCTTATTTCACCTTGACCATTTTACTTAGTTCCTCATATTATTTATAAAATAAGGATATAAAAGTTTTAGAGGGACTTACTACTGAGTGGTAAATGAGATTACGCAGGAAAGAAAAGAACAAAAGCCGCTATTTAATAAAGGATAAAATTGTGGAAGCTAAAGATGAAACTAATTTATCAAGATGTGGTATGGGAAAATATATGAGACGTGACATTTAATGAATAAAAAAATACAAGAGGAAATTGCGAGGAAAAATTGCCTCAAACACACCATTCATCATGGACATCGGTCTAATAAATTGCACGATGCGATTTTTTGCACTTCAAGACGTACGTACTTTTTATTGCGAAGTAAATTACGCTGTTGAAAGTTTTGCAACGATGTAAAGTTTCATCATGGAAAGAAAACACCTAAAATTTTGAGCGAAAGCAAAAATTAATAAAAGCATGATATATTATAATAAGGGAGGGTAAATAGAAAATATAAATATCATCCTATATACTGTACACCCTAAAGTATAATGCAAATTGTCAAATTTTACTGATACATCAACCATTACAAAGGGTACTAGAAAAGTTTTGCAATACAGTTTTGTTTATTTAATTTTCTCAAAGTAATTTCTTCTACACTCAATACACCTCTGCATCCTCCGAAACCAATCTTTAAAACAGTTCTGCCAAGTTTCACTAGCTTGTTCCAAGTCCGCAGAAGGTCCTGATCACTGGAAAACCGCCTACCTTTTAGCTTCATTTTCACATGCGGGAACAGTGCCAAGTCGCAGGGAGCAAGATCTGGACTCTAGGGAGGGTGCTCGAGAAGTTTCAGTCCTGTCGTGGTCAAATATTCGGTGCAGGCTTTGGCGCGGTGAGCTGGAGCATTATCGTGATGGAGGAACCAGGTGCCCATTCTTAACTTTGGCCGCAGGTTCTTCATAGATCCAATGACTTAAGGCAGGCACTGTTCAGTATACCACTTAGCTGTAACTGTCTTCTGTGTGTCCAAAACGACACGTTCCACAATTCCACTCGACTTGAAAAATACAGCTATCATTTTCTACTTTACAGATCGGGATTTTCTGACAACTACGGGTGTGTCTTCATCGTCAAAGCCTCAAACTATATTTTGAGCTTTGGTCGGTACATCGTAATAGTATAGTCAAGTCTCGTCACCTGTCACGATGTTGTTCACATACCGAAATTGTCCCTTATTAAACCTTTTTAGCATCTCCCGGCAACAAGTCACACGTCGTGTCATCTGCTCTTCAGTCAGTCAATGCGGCACCCAGAGAGAACAAAGTTTCTTCACGTGCAAATGATCATGCAGAATCGAACGAATTACTAGTGCATTTAGGTCTGAAGTACCCTCTATCTGTTGGTAGGTCACTCGCCTGTCCTCGTAACGTTTTCCTCCCTGACTGACATTTGTGGCCTTCCCGGCCTCTCAGCATCCTCCACAGTTAAATTTCTTCTTTGGAATTCTTTATGTCACCTGAATATCGTTGGGCGATGTGGACAAACAACACCTAGTGCAAGAGTCATTTCTTCGAAGCACTGGTCTATGTTTAAACTACGCACGAAATTATAACGCGAAACTGCCCTTATCTCATTTCGTGACCACGATGCCATCGCAAACACTTTACACTCTCACTCCTAATGAATAACTGAGCCCATCTACATGGCACGCCGCCTACTATGCACGTATGAATATGTCTCAACATGCAGTAACAAGCAGCTTCCTACGATTCATTGTTGCATCATATTGCAAAACTTTCCCAGTACCCTTTGTACAAAGGAGGATTGATATTTGACTTGCTTTGGTTGATTTCTAGTAAAAACAAGGTATTGCAACCATGGCAAAGAGCACAACTTATTAGAAATGTAGTTGGAAAACCTCATTTCCAAAAGTCAAAGCGTAATTGTGTAATATAACTTTTAAAAAAAATTTCGATCGAAATCGTGAAAATTGGACAAATAGAATATTGGTCCATAAATACGTTCATTTGAAAGGATTAAAAGCCAAGCAAATTTACGAAAATATATTTTAATACCCTTGGTCATCGTCTCCCGTATGAAAACTATTGGCCCATAATTAAATTCCTTCATTTGAAAGAATTAAAAACTAAGCAGATTTACGAAAATATATTTTAATATCCTTGGTCATCGTCTCCCGTATGAAAACTATTGGGCCATAATTAAATACCTTCATTTGAAAGAATTAAAAGCTAAGCAGATTTACGAAAATATATTTTAATATCCTTGATCATTGTCTCCCGTAGGAAAAATTTTTCCAGTGAAAAATTGAATTTTGCAAGCTTCAAGAGAGGTACGTTTCGCATTGAAGATAAAGACAGACTTAAAAGACCGGTTTTCGTTTCCGAAAATATCAATGTAGTTCATGACAAGATATGATACGATACCTGAACCACCGAATATTTTATATGAAGATGTGGATTTATGAAAAAATCCTGAAAAATGGATTGCTTTTTTAAATAAACGAAAAGCAGAAAATATGTTCATCAATTACATCTTGCAAAGAATGTGAGACACTGTATCACAAGAAATAAGATACTTATGGGCAACATAAAGTAGATCTAACAATATACCGTACTCTCCGATTTCTGATTTAACTCGATTTTACCTTTCGCATGTCCTAAGAGAGACTATAGAGTTCCTTGACCGAAATGTACCTTGAAATTCGCGTTCTATGGAAACCCTATTTAAATTTTTTGTATGTCGGCGGAACAGTAAGCATATAAATTGTTTTGAGGTAACAAATAAGTGGTATCCCGGATTGTTTTTTCAAGTAAGCTTTCCTAATTAATCTAATGATATTAAATATTTTAAACCTTCGTTCGTGAAAAAATAGACTTCTATTTTTCACGATTAAAAGTGTCAGTCTAATTTAAAAAAGACAATCCGGAATACCATTTACTTGTCACCTAAAAACAATCGAAACAAGCAATTTATATCTTACTATTTCACCCAGTTACATAAAATTTAAATAAGATTTTTAAAGAACGCTGATTACAAGTTACATTTCGATCCAGGAACGACTCCAGGAACAGCATCCAACGAAAGATGGTTTGTTTCAATTTTCTTATACATTACTTAGTTGTTCATTAAAGAAACTGAGAACTAAATTTTATTAAGAACAATGCGAAATACAATGGCTACTGATTTGATTCGGAAATAATCATTAAGATTAATTAAAAAATCTAACTTCAAAAAGATAATCCGGGATACCACTTGCTCGTCACCTCAAAATAATCGAGGCAAAAAATCTATATGGTTACCGTTTCACCCAGTTATAAAAAAATTTAAGTAGAGTTAAATAGGGAACGTGGATTTCAAGTCACATTTAGGTCCAGGAACTCCATTAAATTTCTATTGGGAAATGCAAAAGATAAAGTCGAGTTAAATCAGAAACCTGGAAATAGTAATATAAAGAACATATCTCACTCATCAATTTTAGTTGGCCTGAGAAATGCAGTTTAGCGGAAGATGTGCTAGAAAATAAGCACACATTTAATCAAAAATATAAATAATTACCGTGAATTGGACAGTTACTAGAGTATATTTTTGTAAAAAATAAAAACCAATTCCTGAAAGATAGACCGTTAAAAAAGGTCAAGTGGGAGCGGATGTGTACTTTATTCGGTACGAGTTTTACCGCGGATCCAAGTGTATGTAGAATATATACAGAATACAAACGTATATAGAATACAAACATTGATGTGGTAAGTCGTTTTATTTACCTTTTTTAATTAACATTAAGTTAAAGACTTTTTACTTCCGAAAAAGAATAACTAAAATACGGGTTGTCTTTTAAGTTTTGCATATAAAATTGGAATAAAACAGTAGATAACTTTTAAAGACTTCATTCTTTTTTGAAGTATTCTCCACGAAGACTAATGCACTTTCTCATGCGCTCATACCAACAATCAATTGGTACAATCAAAATTGCGTTCCCAGTCGTCAGCTCCTTCTGACGACTGGAACCTTTGACCACGCAGTCCGTTCTTGATTTTCGTAAAGGTAAAGAAATCGTTGGGACTTAGGTCCGGACTCCGTGGAGGATGGTCTAACAATTCGACGTTTTCTTGTGTTAAAAATTCAATTGTCTTGCGTGCTGCATGCAAACTTGCATTGTCTTGGTAGAAGATGATTTGTCGTTCGGAGTTGGTTCTTCGATCTTGTAGATGAATTGTTGCTACATACCTGCTTTCGAGATAAATGTTTCGAGAAACTTCGAGAACAGATGACTTTTGTCGGCTTTTCTTTACCTTGAAACACCCAAACAAGATTAATCACCACTGACAATGTTGTACACGTTTTTAGAGTTTCCAGCGTTAAAGAGATCTAGAGATTTTTGACACCAATTCACCCTAGCTGCTTTCTGTTCTTCGATAAATAGATGTGGTATCCAGCGGGATATTAATTTTTTACACACAATTCTTTATGCGAAATTTTTTGAATTGAGGTCTTTAAAATCCCTAATACTGCTTCAATTGGCGATATGTCACATGTCGATCTTCGTTGATGATCTTGCGCACAGCATCGACGTTTTCCTTAGTGACTACCGTTTTTGGTGAACCTGCTCTTAGATCATCGCTAAGACTAATCCGTCCAGGTTCGAATTCTCTATACCAACGAGAAATTGTTGACTGACTTGTTGAGAAAATTGTCTTCGAAAATTATAAAAAATTATTCCGCGGAATTGTTCTCGTTTTAATTCCATTGTCAACTTTAACAGTTCGTTGTAGCTATAATACTAGACGTATCGCACTGAAACTTTGGATTTAGGTTAACTAAAGATGGAGGTTAATTCTTAGTACTGACATTTGATTAGTGGCACTCTATATATCCCACTATGCAAAACTCAAAAGATATTTGACGTAATACGTGTTTTGTGGGACGTGTATGACTCAATAGTCGCCATATGTATTTTGGTACTGTATAGACTAGTCCAGGATACGGAAGTATTTGATTGGGTATAATGAAAAATACTGGGAAGATGCATAATAAAGCAAATACTACTTTGCTTTGAAAACAGTAGTGACCGAGCATCCGCCAAGGAAAAAAAATGAGAGCCATGCATAAAGAAGATTTAATAGAAAATAATATTGTAAAAATATTAAAAGAAATTCAGAATTTTAATCAAAGTTACCTACTGCATACAAAGAATAAAAAGTAATATTATCCGACAAATAACCAATATTTATCAAGAAATTCGCAAATATCGTCTTTAACAGAAATTGTCAATTAATATTTTTATGTAAATATTTGTTGATTTTTCTTGTATTTAATATTTGGATCATCTTTCACCTGCAAACTGAAATAAGTTAAATGAAAATAAATGTGGTAAAAGTGGGAGGAGCTAGAATATTGGATTTTGTTTTCCAAATGAATAATAATTCTGAGTAGTATAGAAAAGTGCGTTGACATGTAACAGAAAAAAAATCTCCCGGTCTACCGATCTGGTTACACTTTACTATAAAAGCAGTACAGTATAACAATGCAGTACTCAGAAGTCACGATTGTATGAAGGAAGCGTGTCGAAAAATAGACTAGTCGAAAAATGTGATGAGTTTGATCTTTGTTTTTTATTCTATTATTCGGCCTTCTCTATTTTTTGTTCAACTCAAATAATTTCGAGGGTGATAATTGGTCATCGTTATAAGTAATTTTACTTACTCATATGTTACTCATTCTATTGATGTTAACATATAATTAAATTATCGCTCTCTATTTCATCACAATGTCTTTACAACTCAGGAAAATAGTATATTCACTAGCCTACCTCTTAGTAAAAAATAACTGCAGTTAATTTAAACAAATGCGTTTATTGCTATTATCAGTTTAAAAATATCTTAGAGATTTGTAATTTGATGTGACCTGCTAACTACAGAAAAAACCGGCCTCAGAACTTCCTGAATAGACATTGTATACCTATCAATATAAAAATTATTTGACCTACGAAAATATTATTAAACATTCTATTTATAATCAAACTTTATAGTAGGCCAACGTCTTGACTAAAATCCAAAACGAAAATTAACAGAAAACATATGGAAGTAGTTAAAATTCGACTGCAAAAGATTTTTACATTAGTTCAATAGCCAAACTTATGTGCATTTTATTACTGTTTTATTCATTACTCTAGAAATATATAAATATGTATGTGTAGCTTTGAACACTCGATGTAATTCCAGAAGACTAAATACATATATCTCTTGGTCAGATACAAGAAGTAGAAGTAAATGTCTGAACTATGTAAACTTTGGCGATTTGTATTGTACGGAACGAATGTTTATTTTAGATAGTTAAATAAGCAAATAAGAGAATAACACATAGTTTTCCTGCTTGCGAATTTTTTTTGTGTCTAATTAAAATAGCATTTTTATTCTCAATTAGAAAAATTTTTAAAAAGTTTTATCGGTCCACATTATTTTATTTTAAAAATTCTTGTTTGATTTCGCTCGAAATATATTCTACCGACGCAAATTTGTTCTTCTAACCGGGTAGTTCGGGAACAAACGCTGGTACGGTATTTATACGATTGAAATTTATGTCGCCGTAAAATTCGTAATGCCGTCAATTTGGAAACACCTACTTGAATTTTTCCTGCGCCAGTCTTACTATTAACGAAAAACACTCTCTAATACCAACCACCGTCAATGTTTAGATTTGCCTGAATAATTGCTTGTACTTATTTTGCTTTTTAAGACACAAAGTATTTGGCTTTGTGAATAGTTTAATGTTTTCATTAATTATTCAATTTTTGTACAATTCAGTTACGATGTTCATATTGAATTAATCAGAAAGAAAATCACATAATAAAAATGCTTCTATAAGAAAACATATACAAATATTGATTTTCAAATTACTAAATTCAAGGAATTATTCTTCTTTTCTCAGTGACGCATTTACCAGAGTTTCTACGTCTAACACAGACACGTTTCTTTCCATATCTTATACCTATATATTGCATAGTATTCAATTAAATATCTATTTTTAATTTTATTTAAATATCATTTTATGTAGTCATGTGCACTGAAATAGCAGTCCTAAATTAATACTTATAAATAACATTTCTGATGCAGCTATATTGAAATTATTTAAAATACTGAGTATATAAATACAATATATGGTTTCCGGTAAAATGCGAAATGTGAGGGAGAATTACTGAGTTTTCTAGTCATGCCCTGTTATTTGCCTATGCATTAAAATAGCAGTACCATAGCTGGCGGCACTAAACACAGACGTATAAAGTTCTGGCTGTTGCAGAATAATTCAACAATTATTTAATCATCCATTTTTGTTGTAATATGGGGCGAGTAAAATATCGTTCGTCGGAAAAAAAAGCTATACTCAATCTATTTAATAGAGGTAAAAGTTACAAGTTTATACAAAATACGCTCTCAAAAATTACTGCAAATGCTAAGAACTGGAGTGGAAAAGTGAAAGAAAATCGATGTGGAAAAAGGAAAACTAGTCCTAGAGAAGACAGAAACATTATAATGTGTGCAAAGAAGTTCATAAGCTCAGCTACAATTAAAAGTGAGTTACACCTTTGTATAAGCACTTCTACTATTAGACCAAGATTGATTTAAAGAAATTTGCGCCTAAGAAAACCTAGGAAGGTACCATTATTAAAGAAAAGGTAAATACAAAGTAGATTGTCGTTTGCTCATGGACACGTACAATTGAACGAAAAAAGTGGCGTAATGTACTGTGGTCCGATAACTCGAAAATAGTTTTATTTAATTTCGGTGCACACCAAAAACACGTACGAAGACCACCATTGACAGGCTTTCAATTCCAGTACAACAAAAAGACAGCAAAATTCGGAAGCTCCAGCATCATGCTGTGGCGATGTTTTTCGTGGTATAGCGTAGACCTTTTACACAAGATAGAAGGCTTAATAAATGCCTGACGTCTATGTGAACATATTACAAACTGTGCTTCTACCTTATGCAGAGGATAAAATGCCACTAAGATGATTGTATATGCAGGACAACGATCCGAAGCATGTTTCTCGTAAAGCGAAAATATGGTTTCGAGATAATAACGTTCGTGTTTTGGGTTGGCACAATCGTCCTATTGAAAATTTATGCTAGGCCGCAAAATATTGACGATCTGTAGAGAATATTCCAAGCCGAATGGCAATCAATTGCAGCAGAGACATGTAGGTAACTGGTGAACTCGTTGCCCCACAGGTGTCAAGGGGTGATAAACAGTAAAGGTCAAGTTGAATTTGATGGAGCCTGTGGTTGATTAACTTAATCACTAAGGTTAATATACAACCCCTTTCCACATTAACTTTTGTAATTCTGTATACGCATTTCGACAATTAAGTTGTCATCATCAGCAGACAATTGCAATGACGCACCTGGTAAACCACAGCGAAAAATACCTGTACGAAAACAAACTCCGTACGCGATCTATACCGCTGAGAACCAAGATGTACACAGTGTACATCTTGGTTCTCAGCGGTTTGTTTTCGTAAAGGTCAAGCATCAAAATATTAAGTATTTCAATCCAATTAACTAAGTAAAAATGATATTTGGTTAGTATTTTAGCATGACTGCTATTTTAATGCACAATTATTTTGTTTGTCCTAAAATATAAGCAGTTTTATTTTCTCTTTGGTGTTAAGAAACCTATTTATTTATTGTTATAGTTATGTAATATGAAATAAAGAGTTTAATTAACTTGAATTTCTTTCATTTAACGTATAACTCTTTCAGGGTTGGTGGTCAGTTATCTAACCACCTACTTAAGAGTTCTCAAAACCACTTTTTATGCCGTCTGGTGCCAATTTGCTAAGCAATTACTTTTTTAAAGTCATCGTTGATCGTTTAATACGAAACTTTTACTCTAGGGCGCGCTGGGTAGATTAACAGATTTAATTGAAAATGTGGAAGTGTGTTGTTTTTCAACGGGACTTTCCCGAATGTAATAAAAGTGCTCAGAGTGTTTATTATTTAACGAATTCGGCGTTACTCTATGGTACAGTGTCTGCTTAATTATTTTATAACAAAAGTATTATAATATGTTATATAATCTACGACAAATAAGGTAAGTAACACGATGGTTAGATTACTAACCACTGTGACTGTAGTAGGTTTCATATAATATACATATTTATGTTGTATTATAAGGATGCCGCGTGTACTTAATGAACGTGATATAGAAGATATTTTGTTGGAAAGTATACCTTCTGATTGCGAAAGTGTGTGCAGTCTTAAATCGGATGAAGGAGAAAATTATGAGATGCAAACGGACCCGATGGTGCTCGGTCACATACCTTCTGGGCTCCAGCTAGATCTTGAAGATTAATTTGACTCGAACGATGACATAACCATTTGAAATTTGCCTGACACTACTGGTAGTGCTACTACGAGTGCTTTATCTACTCAAACTGTTGTGAGAGAACCAAACTGGAAAAATTTCAGAATGGGGGAACCGGACAAGTACACTGGAGCTGGGGGTGTACCAAACGATATAATAGAGTTAGAGGACATCACACCTACGCCTATTGTTTAGATTTCGATATATATACTGGCAAGGATAGTGACAAAATACAAACTGATCTCAGTGGTAAAGTTGTTCGACAATTTTGCATGGATTTGAAATTGAAAAATCACAAAGTCTTTATTGATAATTATTTCAATAGCTATGCCTTGCAAGAAGACTTGTACAAAGATAACATATTTGCTTGTGGTACCGTAAACTCAAATCGTAAATATTTACCTATACTAAAAGAAGACAAAGCTCTAAACAGGGGAGAACACGATTACAGGGTCAGTGACATAAATATCGCCTTTCTAAAGTGAAAAGACAAAAGATCAGTTTTCATGCTTACAAACTACATAGATTTTAGAAAGACTGGTAATGTTACTCGTAGGTAACACAATGGAGCCAAAAATGAAACAGCTTGTCCTGAAGCTGTGAGACAATACAACAATTCTATGAACTATGTGTACAAATTCGGCCAGCTAAAAAGCACTAGACCGAAAATCACGTAAATGAAAAATCGAATATTTCTTCACATTTTAGACTGTGCTATCACAAACTCCTACATTGTGTACATGGAACTCCAAAAAAAACATAATCCAGAGCTGGTTCAGCTCGACAACAAAAATTACCACCAGATTTTTTCTATCAGCTCTAGTTTTTGAGATACAGGTTACAGGTTAATTGATATTTTTTTCTGATAAAGGATACAAATAAAGAGATAAATATGTACTTAATCGTCAAAATAGAAATTTCCCAGAATGTAATTAGCCAAATGGAGACCTGGAATTGTCCCTGACCCAATGTTCCTATACTAGGAACTACTCAATACACTGCTTCAAGGAAAACAAAACGTGATCGACGAACCTTTGGTTGCAAGAGAAAAAATCTTACTTCCGCCCTTGCATATCAAGCTAGGCTTAATGAAGCAATTTGTGAAGGCTTTAAATCGAGATGGAAATTGTTTTGGGTATTTATCACGTAAATTTCCTGGCATTAGCACGGAAAAACTGAAAGCTGGTATATTTGATGGTCCTCAAATAAGGCAACTTGTTAAAGATCCACAATTCACCACATCAATGAACGAGACTGAATCTAACGCTTGGTGTTCATTTGTTCAAGTAGTACAAAATTTTCTTGGCAATCATAAAGCAGAGAATTACGTAGAATTAGTGGAAACTATGCTTTCAAATTTTAATATTCTCGGCTGTAACATGAGTATAAAAGTTCACTACCTCCACAGCCACCTAGATCGTTTTCCAGAAAACTTAGGTGATTGTAGTGAAGAACAGGGGGAAAGATTCCATCAGGATATTAAAACTATGGAAGATCGTTATCAAGGACGATGGGATAGCCACATGATGGCGGACTACTGCTGGAGCCTTCAGTGAGACTGCCCTAGTAAACTCCATTCTAGAAAGTCGTATAAAAGAAAATTTTTCTGTGATTAGTGACTAATGTAATTATGTAAATTAAATTTTTGCAATAAATACTTAAATCCACGTGTCTTTGTTTTTTTAACTGTCAATAGTAATATTATATATTATAACAGTTATAACGTAAAATAGATACACAATTTTTTTAAAAAATCTCAAAAACTAGATCTGACAGACCAAATCTACATTCTGCATCCAAAAATTACCCAGGAACCAAAATGTGTTTTGGCCTGTGTTATTAATTGATGTATTCAAAGCTAAATTGCTATATTTTTAAAAGTACGAGTATTTAAAATTACTGTCAAGATAAAATTTTTAAACAAAAATTTTCATTTAATTTCATTGTCAAGTTTAAAAATATAAAGCAATTCAAATACATAAAGCAATGCAACTTTATGACTTGTTAATAAAAAATTTTCGTTTTGTTTGTTTCATAAAGAAAGTGTTTGGATGCATTTAATACCACCATGTGATTTTTTTGTTCACATGCGCTTGTTTTAAGGTTCATATTTTCATTTGATTAAATTTTTCTCGTATATATTCAATATTGCTGGAGCATTTGTAAATGTATTATGGAATAATTTCCAATTTAATGTAATATTCATTTGATTCCCCCTTATATAATTTTACACAAATATTTGCGTGTAAGGAAGCTGGTAAGTTGGTGAATTCCGAATATGTTAACCGAAGAACAAAAGCAGGCTCGGAGACACTACAACCCACTTGCGCACCAATCAGTTCAGACTTAGCCCTCAATATTTTCGATATGATTAAGTGTTTGATGTATGACAAGTTATTTCCTGACGCCAATACGGTAGTTACTAAATTTCAGAGACAGCTTAATTAAAGAAGAAACAAATGTACTTTAGCAAATGAGGATTATTTTGAAAGACAGTGAAATTATTTTTTTTAAATCCCGTTGTTTTTTCAATTCTTTCAAAACAGCCCTCATTCACACACTCCCGTGTAAGTATTGTATGTATCAACATCATGGGGGAGTAAGTTATCCCTTTCTAACACATTTATCCTTAATGTTAACACGTTTGGATATTTAACGGGCTGAAAAGCTAAACAAAACAAACACAATGTACAAATTACAAGTTCGGAAATATATAGCAGACGCGTTAATAATTTTAATCCTGAGACCTTCCCTACCGTCTGATTTATGCGAAAATATTTGGCACAGATACTATAAACTTAAAAACACTTGATAAATCTTTTCTGTGAAAAATACATTATAGATTTTGAAAACGTTCATATTTATATTTGGTACGAAGATAACACAAAAAGATGTTAGTAACTTTATATAAATGTACAAAGTCAACAAAAATAATCGACTAAATGCAATACGTTATGCATACAAAGTTAAATGCTTCTCTCTTTTTGATAATTTAGGTGTTAGCAAAGTGTCATCAAAGCGAAGATATTTAAACACCGTGCATGGGAGGCGAAGGAAGGTGGTGCGAATGTCTCCGGCCTAGTCAAGGCCATCATCGGCGAATATCGGGCGTGTTGTAGAATGTAGTTCAGTTATGTAGGGGTCTTTAGTGCGTTGATAATGATCAATATTTGATATTACATTCTAGCGTAAATATGGGTACAAAATGGAATAACAGGCTGCTGTAGATGGACAGTGTAAATAAATTTATACGACAATTCCCAGATCTACAATACAATGGTGCTAAGGTAATTTGTTTAATGGGTCATACATCGTTCCTCAGTCGAAAAAAAAGAGTGATTAGATACGTAAACACACAAAAACACAAACATTCAATTTCATCAGGGGAATTTGTGTTACATATAATTTATATGTTGACGGCTTATAATCTACCATTTAAGATAGGGGAGAGGAACCATTCCGTCAGTTTTGGAGTACATACATGCAGACTACGTATTGAGTTCGAACGTTAAGAAACTATTTACTTTCTGGACGCGAAAATGGAGATCAGTATTAAATCTGCTCTAAAAAATTTTTAAAAAAATGTGGTTAGCTTGCGTTGAGACTACAGATTAAAAAAATTTATTCTTAGTATTATTGTACTACACTGGAACCTCTTCAACAGTCATCTTAATTTTTATTAACTATAAACTAGTAAAAGGTTGCCAAAGTGATATCAAGTACACTACAAAATTTTGAATATTCAACAAACTAAGTAGTGATATTTGTTACCGGCCCGTCAATGCCTTCTGTGGGACGTCTTCTTAAGCATAAGTACCCCACTTCAGTATAAACAAGGTGTCTATTACATACATTGTATCTAATCGCAGAAACTATTCGAACAAATTATCCATTTGTAAATAGTTTAATAAGCAGCAACAAAAAAGTTAGTGGTCACTGTCCTGATATACGAGAACCATTTCAAACAATTCTTACACACTGGGGCACGTGACTAAAAGCAATCTCCTATTATTCAAAAAAAATTCACACAATAAAATCCTTAGTATTACAGTCCTAATCAAAAGAATAGCCATAAAAGAAAACTAGATAAAATTTAAAAGTGCTGGTGTCACAGGGATTTACGAACTATTTATACAGTTACATTGCGCTATCAAATGCTATAAAAACCCTGTAGAATATACATTAGCATTAGTGGAACAAATGAAAGCGGTAGATGAAATGCAAACAGTACTATGTATTTGGTCGTTCATTAGAAAAGTTTCGTAATGCATTACAAAAAAATCAATATTTTGTCAGATTAAGAGACATTTACAGTAATACTTCTTCCACAGATTCGTTAACTCAGTTCAAAGAACATTATAAATACTCAAATATTACATCAGTAGACACCGGACGATCATTCTCTCCATGCAATAACATTTTTACAACGCGATGAAAGTCACTTAAAGAGAAGACACTAGATACTATGTTGCAAATGCTTAGTCGAGTACATTCAGATTGTTACGATTTCTCTTGTAGGTGGGTATTTAACAACAATTATAACATAAAATATATTGCTTATTATGCTCACACTGTATTGCGGATACTCATTGTACGTCTTTCGGATGTATGCATTTTTGACATCGCGACGCCCGATATACGTCGGCGACGGCCTAGATTGCCGGAGGCATCCACATCCGCCTCGTTCGCCGCAAATGCATGAAGTCTAAATATTCCAAAAATCCAAATATTGGATATCCAAATGCATACAAAAGTAACAATCAGTTAGATGACTGGTGGTGAGCTACTTTCCTCCAAAGAATTGCTATTGTAAATGATACTCAAACTAACCCAGTCAGAGTAAAGTCAAGTGTATTTCAAGGAAGCGGATATCATCTTTTACAAACAACTTGTTAGCTAAAATCAGACGCGTATAAATTGCCACCGATCGAAAACCATTGAAAGATTCCTGGATACTTTCTTAAAAATTACTGAATCACTCAAATATAATTCAAATCTGCGTACAGCGATGTATGAATCAAAATCATGCTATGTTACTTTTTTATTGACTATTCAAAATAACTTCTTAAATTCTCAAAGCGAATTCACCATATACATAACAAAATGAATTTTAGTGCTTACATAATATGGTTTTTAAACACTGTAAGCAAATTTTCAAGAAACATTCAGTGAAATATTATGTAACAAACAACAAAGTTTAAACGAGGCCGTACGAACTGCCAAGACGAGCATCGCAGTAGTCGACCAAATGAGGTGACGATTCCAGAAATGGTGAAGAAAATTCACAAAGCGGTACTAAAAGTGCACGAACTAGCAGATATAGTAGGCATTTCAGAAAGTGCGGTACATCGCAAGATGGTTGCGTGTTTGCTCACACTCGAACAAAAACAATATCGTGAAGATGTTTCAATTGAGTGTTTAGCGAAGTTTCACAGCAACAAAACAGAATTTTTGCACCGTTTCATAACCATGAATGAAACATGGGTCCATCACTTCACATCCGAGAAAAAAGAACAATGAAAACAATGGATCCAAAAGGGAGAACCAGCTCCAAAGTGGGCGAAAACCGTTTCACCTGCAAGCAAGGTCATGGCATCGGTTTTGGGATGCGCGTGGAATAATTTTCATGGACTATCTTGAAAAAGCAAAGACTATCAACGGCGGGTATTATGCGAACCTATTGCAACGTTTGAGTGAAGGAATCAAGCAAAAACGGCCGCATTTGGCTAAGAAGAAAGCATTGTTTCACCAAGACAATGCACCAGCTCACAAATCCGTTATTGCAATGGCCAAAATTAAAGAATTAAAGTTTGGATTGCTTCCTCATACACCCTATTCGCCAGATTTAGCCCCTTCGGATTATTTTCTGTTCCCAAACTTGAAAATATTGCTCAGTGGTCAAAGATTTTCCAACAATGAAGAAGTGATGTCAGCAGTTAATGGATATTTTGAGGAGCAAGACAGTTCTTATTAGAAAAAGGATATCGAACTTCTTGAACATCACTGGGAAAAGTGTATAGAGCTGAAAGTAGATTATGTTGAAAAATAAATATATTTATTTCCAAAATTTTTGTGTTTTCTTTGTTGGGTCGGGTACTTCTGGGACCACCCTCGTAAGGACAAAATTAAAGAAGTTCCTGTCAAAGAAGTATCAACAACCAAATATTAATAGGTGTTTAAATGACATCAAAACGTATAGGGAATTATTAAATGAAAGAGAAAAAAAGCATAAACAATCAATTTAAGATTCATATTAAAAATTAATTTTGTATATAAATTGATTGTTAACTGTTTATTTAATAAAACTTCTTTGTTATGTGTATGTATGTATATACATATACACTCCGCGCAACATGAATAGGACCACCCGACTTGTTGCAAGCTTTCGGTGGTTTGAAAAACAATTCATTTACTAAAAATACAATGCAAGTTTGTAATGGTATGATATGGCAAATAATACGCATTATTGCGCAATAGTGCCTAACGTTATGCATTGGGTGACGTAAGTACCACATACATATAAAATGCACCGCGCCGGTTGGATACGACCAGTATTTAATAGTAAGCTACCGGATGAGTGTCGAGTTACAACGTGTATCCGGATAAACAAACAACTGTAATTAAGGGTATTGTGCAACGATGGGACGACAGAAGTGCTTAAGTATGGAAGAAATTGGAAAAATTAAAGCGTTCCATCAAGAAGGGTATTCCTCAAGGGCTACTGCAAAGAAAATAAGTCGATCACACCAGGTTGTGAACAATTTCATTAGGGATCCCGAGAATTATGGAAAACGTTTTAAAGGGCGAACAACATCCGTTACAACTAAGAGAGAACGTCGAGCCATATTACGCGAAGCATCGAATTCAGCATTAACGGCAAGACAAATCGCGAATAACGTTGGAACGAATGCATCGGTAAGAACTGTACAGAAGTTACTGAAGACCTGTCTGCATTTAAAACGTTTGAAAATTAAACGACGGCCTCCTTTAAGGGAATTTCAGTGCACTGCACGTCTTCAGTTTGCTCAAGCAAAAATGGGGTGGACAAGAGAATGGCAAACTGTTATTTTCAGTGACGAGAAGAAGTTTAATTTAGATGGCCCGGATGGGTTTTCTTATTATTTCCACGATTTACGTAAAGATGAAGTGATTCAGTCACGAAGGCGAGCCGATGTTGGTTCAGTCATGGTATGGGGAGCTGTTTCCTATAACGGACCTGTTGATTTAGTAATAGTGAAGGGCAGACAGAATTCGGAAAAGTACGTCCAGCTGCTGCAACAGGTGAAAGACAAATTTTCCAACGTTATGGCAGGTGGGCCATTTATTTTCCAACAGGATAATGCCAGTATTCACACCGCGCGCATTGTTCGACGCTGGTTTCAAGAACAAGGCATGGAGGTTCTCGATTGGCCATTGCTCTTCCCCGACCTGAACATCATAGAAAATGTTTGGGGATGGTTGTCGCGTAAATTGTACTCCAATGCTACCCAATTCAGTTGCGCTGACGAACTAGAGCAGGCGCTGAAACGAAGTTGGGCGGAACTTCCCGTTGACTACTTGAGAACCCTGTATAATTCCATTCCATCCCGACTATTTGAGGTTATAAGAAATAATCGCAAAAGTACTCATTATTGAACAATAAAGTATTTTGTTATGGCAAACGAATCTTTTATTTTGTAGATTGGTCGTATTCAAGTGGCGTTTAATTACTCTACTTATTGTCATTAGTAACGTACATTTGCACTGACTTTTACAAAAATTATATTTGGTACCTACATACATCTTTTTATCAACCCTCTTATTTTCGAAAATAACAATTCCAGCGCGCTACCATGTTTATACCAACTACAAATGTCATATATGCAGTTGGTCCTATTCATGTTGCGCGGAGTGTATACTTACTTTGTATATATATATATACTTACATAGGGAAGTACCCCTATTCGCTAATCGAAATATGAATACACATTAGATTTTTTTTAGTAGTCATTTGTTATTTCAACACAAACTTAACTGAGTCAAACCCATGTACATTATTTATTATTTGTATATACACCAAGTCAGTATTTCTAGTACGTATATGTACATACATACACGATTCAGTTACACGGTAAACCTAGTATTTCTGTATGCAGACGTAACGCAAAACCCTACCGTTTTCATTAATACTTCAATTCAGATTTAGCTTGTACGAAACTTTATTTACAGATGGTCACAGGGTCTCTTGTTCCACCAAGGTGCGGTTGATTGTGCCAGAGCCGCACTACTAATGCCCCTGGGGATGTCCATATTACATTGTCAGCCAGTGCACAAGTGTTCGCTAGTAGAAACCGCCTTTCTGTTACTGGTTACCGTTGCCACAGTCAATATGCTCACGACTGTTCTCAACGACTCGCCCGTCTTTCCCGACGACGAAAATGATTCAGACCTAACCGATGCGCCTCTACTGATGGATTCACCTCAATGCGTGCTTTTCGGCACGTTTATGATATGGTTCGCCTCGATCACCATCAATTTAGGACCTACATTTCTATCAGGTAATGGAATATAAATATTTTCACTAAATCTATCCACGATATCCGTCTTTTTATCTTCAAATATTATATCAAAGTTATATTGAAAAGGGTCACATGGCAACAATATCAAGCACAGTCTTTTATGCGGAAAAATGTGATATATTACAAAAATATCATGAATAAAACTGTATCAAATGTTTTACGTGGAAATCATAATATGCAATAGAAAGCAACAAAAAACGGTTATAAGTATAGAAAATAGAATCCCATCCCCACTTAATAGTTTCTTTCTTTCGTTATTCAAAACTAAATACTAGATATATGTACTACGAGAAATATTTAAGAGATTAAAAGTAATTAAATTAATTACCAATTACCAAATTAATTACCAACACTTAATTTATAAATCTTAAATGAGGATGATAAATTTTATTGGAGATTGTGGTGGTGAATTAATCAAAAAAAAAGTAAATAAAACCCCTTTCCACATCAATGTTCGTATTCTTTATATACAAAGGGTACTAGGAAACTTTTGCAATATGATGCAACAGTGAATCGTAGGAAGCTGCTTGTTGCTGCATGTTGAGACATGTTCATACGTGCATAGTAGCCGCCGCGCCATGTCGATGGGCTCAGTTATTCATTAGCAGTGTGAGTGAAGTGGTTGCGATGGCATCGTGGTCACGAAATGAGATAATGGCGGTTTTGCGTTATAATTTCGTGCGTGGCTTAAGCATAGACCAGTGCTTCGAAGAAATGACTCTTGCACTAGGTGATGTTTGTCCACATCGCACGACGATATTCAGGTGGAATAGAGAATTCCAAATCGGAAATTTAACTGTGGAGGATGCTGAGAGGGCGGGAAGGCCACGAACGTCAGTTACGGAGGAAAACGTTACTACTGTGAGGAAAACGCTTGGCGCACCACGCCAAAGCCTGTACCGAATATTTGACCACGACAGGATTGAAATTTCTCGAGCACCCTCCCTACAGTCCAGATCCTGCTCCCTGCGACTTTGCACTGTTCCCGCATGTAAAAATGAAGCTAAAAGGGAGACAGTTTTCCAGTGATGAAAACCTTCTGCGGGCTTCGGACGAGTGTGCTTTACTCCCTAGTGAAACTTGGCAGAACTGGTTTAAAGATTGGTTTCGGAGGATAAAGAGGTGTATTGAGTGTAGAGGAAATTATTTTGAAAAAATTAAATAAACAAAGCTGTACTGCAAAACTTTCCTAGTACCCTTTGTAAGTTGTCATCATCTGCAGATAATTAATCACTTGGATTAGTGGTAAAACTCGCACAGAACCATACCACACAAGTACCAAATACACACTGATTTATTTCGCACACTTTAATATATTTGTTACTTTAAAAGCTAGTAGTTAAACTAAAGTACACTCCCTCTTTCACTTATGGACCCATTTCTTCTTAGCGGTCGTTTTTTCAAGGAAGTCAAAGAGGCAAGAATATGTTTTCGGATCCTTATCTGTGTTTAAAAGGTAGTTTTTGTTCTTTGTAATTAATATGCTTTCATCTGCGTTTACAGTATGGGATTTATGAAATAAAATGCCTAGATTGTAATAAATAATATATCGACCAGACTAAATCTTCGTTAGGAAGCCAGTATGAAGAACATATGACGCACATCAAGTTTAATCTACCTGAGAAATAAAGCTCAGCGAAACACGTGGTAGAAAAAAATCATAGAGTTACCGCGGATTGTCTACATTTAATCAAAAATATAAATAATTACTCTGAATTAGATAGCTATGAAAGCATATTCATTACAAAGAACAAAATCATGTGTTAAACACAGATAAGCGTCCGACAAAATATTCTTGCCTCTTTGACTTCCCAGAAAAGACGACTGTTAAAGAAAAGGGTCCATACGTGGACAAGGGCGTGTATCTTAGTTTAAGTATTGACTGAAAAGTAAAGACTAAAAAACATATTAAATTCTGTGAAAAAAAAACATGTGTATTTGGTGTTTGTGCGGTATGATTCTGTGCAAATTTTATCGCAGATTCAGTTGCAGAACTGTTACTAATTATCTGCTGATGACAACTTAGTGCCAAAATACGTATACAGAATACGAACATTAATGTGGCAAGGGGTTATATATCAACCTTCAGTGATTAAGTTATCAACCACAGGCTCCATCAAAATTACCTTTAGATATTCTATCATCTTCCACATATCTATTAATAGTTCTATACGCAAACCATAGTTATTTTTAACAGTAGGACTACTACTGAAACACAGGTCTTTTTGACAGTCCACGCCGTATTTCTCTTTCTAAGGGTAAAACTCAACTATTGTCCCTTTTGCCATTTATACATAGAGGAAATCGCAGGTACTATAAAATCTACTCCCGCTTAAAGGATTACGGTGTTCCTTAGCGTGTCATTTTTAGGACAATATATATGACACGACTAAGTATATGCACCTACTGATAGGTGTTTTAAATTTAGACTCTTGTCTGAAATGGCTTTGAGTGTGAAACTTTTACAACAAAATAGCTCTAACGTCTCTATCCGTTAATCCTATTTGTCTTTCCTGAATAAGTAATTCGACGCGTTTTAGGGCTTGTTTAGTGTAGTAATTATCACTCTCCTCAAGCTATTGTAAATAGTTAATGTGTATTAATTACATAAAAGCGGGTAGAACATTCACGGTTTTAATTTGAAAGTCTTATGTGACATGTTACCATAATACACCCCTAATATACACGTAATTTAAAAGCAAAGTTTATAAACACGACTATGTCATTACGTAGACGTGTACTAGTTTCCTTAAATTCTTCCTATTAATAGGTATGTTTCTATGGAGACTGAATAATTTTTAATATACTTTTGAAATATTATGTGTCTGATAAATTTAACTGATTAAAACTACCTATTTATAGTGTGGCTTCTAGAGTTTCGCAGTCGTCCATACTTTCTTCATCTTGGCTTCTAAGCTGAAACCGCGTTCTCGGTACTTTTGCTGCCAACGCTTTGTCTCCACTTGCATTTGAGAGATCTTCAGAGCTTAACTGCTGATACTACTTTCGTTGTTGCAAAGCAGTAGCAGCAGTTATGAAGATGTTTCATGCAAGTGAAGGTGAAATGTCGGAAAAACACTAAAACAATCCTATTTTTCTATAAAGTACTTCAGGTAACATATTTCCTCCATGCCATTCATCTGGTACCAGAGTTTATTAGAAACATCTATCCAGTAGTAGATAAATTAACATCCCCTACTACGCCACCCATCCTGAACAATACTGAGATTTCGATACAGACAACGCACAATTTCGTAGAAGGATGCACCCATATTGTACATTCTGACAGTTCCTATCAAATTCGTTGGCGAGCCTCTTCTCGAAACGGCAACATGTCAACACATTAATATTTATAAATACACTAACAACTCTCGCAATTACTATCTTCACTCCTCTCTCATAACCATAAAGACGAGATAAAGATGTGCAACTATCGATATTGTTCGTATATATGACAACTTAAGTTACACCAAATAAGTATAACGCTTCTATGTTTGCGCGTTAAGAATATATAGGTGCACCGAACACTTATGTGCAACAGTATCTTTAATCATGAACTCAAGTGGTAAAGAAAATAGAATCAACGGAATTGTGCTAGATAATTTGCTATGGAAAAATACTAGTTTTATAATATGCTGCGTCCATTTGGAATAAGCCTTGCGTTTGTATGTCATGCAATGAAATCATTAAAGGAGACTAGTGAATTAAAAGAACTCCAAGGACTGGGAAAGATCACGTAGTGTTCGAACGCAACATAAAAGTCCATAGTGACCGAAAACAAAATCACATCACAGAAAATTGACATATGGAATTCTATATCCGTTCCGGATCTCGATTTAAATGCTGTAAAGAAAAAGAAGAAATCAAATCAACTATTAAAAGAGCACGCCAATGACAAAGTCATCAAATTGAATGAAGAAAACTTTGAATAACTAATTCGTGATAGACTAGTCATCTAAAAAAGCTTTAGAATGCATACCAAATGATTTAGTAGCAAATAATTCCTTTGGTTCATCAATAAAGGCTATGCCATATTCAAGCTTGGGTCTGATCCTTCAGTACGTTCTGCGTTGAGTTTTGGTCTATCTGCCTATCCTTTCGCAGATAGTGCACTTAGGAACTACCAGCCATTACTAATGTAATACAAGTGGTAGTTTAATAACAGTGAACTGTATATATGGGGACTAAGGGAGTATAATGTTGAATGTCTAAAGAAAAACGAGATAGTATATTAAAGAACAGTACAATAAAACACAAAAAGCTACTAAAACATCCATAAAGAAAAATTTTACTATTAGAGAACGAGAAAGAGCAAACGATTAAATGGATATGGATTGTAAAAAAGAGATAAATAAAAAAATTTCCTTTAAGGGCAAAGTTTCTGATAAGAAAAGATACGACGAACAGTAGAAAAATTATGAAATTTATGAAGAAGTAGGGAAATCGATATATAAAATAAGAAGATGGAATTTCAGACTGAATGAATTTATGTATCTGGGACGCCAACCAATAGATGTGAAGAAGAGATGCAAATAGATTGACGGATAGTAAAAAGCAAAGGATGTACAGCAAGTCACATTGACAGATTAACTTATTACATGTTAAAAATTACACAAACTTTTGTGAGCGAGATTTCAATGAAATTCAAGACACAAAATTATATTTGATGTGATTATACGAAGGTGGCCGTTTATATTTCGGGAATTGGCAACATTGTTAGTGTTGCCTCCGATCTGATGATTGCATCGTGAAGTTTGTCATTTTTGACAATATATTGGGTCTGGGAAAAAGTTCGTGGCGTTTTTTCAGTAAAATTCAACTGGTCCCCGCATGGCGCGTGGACGAATTCATTTAAACCGAATATGCTCCATTATTATCGACAATGTTTCGCCATTTTTTTGGTAGATCCATGATCCCATCGGTGAAAAACTTCTGTGGTTTCTGGTCGAAAAACTGAATCAAGTAGTTTTCACAAGCTTCTTTTGAAACCAACTTAATTCCATTGAGAGAGTTCTGCAGAGATCGAAACAGATGATAGTCAGAGGGTGCTATATCCGGACTGTAAGGTGGGTGCATCAAAACTTCCCAACCAAACTCTCTCAATTTTTGACGGGTCATCAAAGAAGTGTGTGGTCGGGCGTTGTCATGATGGAAGACAACACCTTTCCTATTAATCAATTCGGGCCGTTTTCTTTCAATCGCCTGACGTAATCTCTCTAGTTGTGCACAGTAGAGTTGAGAATCAATCGTCTGACCAGTTGGAAGTAGCTCGTAGTGGACGATTCCCCTCCAGTCCCACCATACACACAGCATCACTTTTTTTGGCGTCAATGTTGGCTTAGCGAACGCTTGTGACGGCTCACCATCCTTTATCCAAGATCTTTTACGCTTCCGATTATCGTACGTAATCCATTTTTCATCTCCGGTTATTAAACGTTTCAGAAACGGCTCGATTTCATTCCGTTTCAGCAGCGCATCGCAGATGTTAATTCGGTCCATCATGTTTTTCACGCTCAACTCATGAGGAACCCATACGTCAAGCTTTTTTTTTGTAACCAGCTTTGTGTAAATGGTTCAAAACAGTTTTGTGGTCAATGCCTAGCTCCATGCCAATATCGACACTGCTGATATGCTTATCTTGTTGGACTTTTTCAAGAATTTCATCAGATTTTTCAGTGATTGGACGACCGGAGCGTGACTCATCTTTCACATTGAAATTTCCAGAACGAAAGCGAGCGAACCATTTCCGCGCAACAGATTTCGATAAAGTACCTTCACCGTACACAGCACAAATTTTATCACAAGCCTGCGCAGCGTTCTTCCCCTTATCATAATAATATTGCAGAATATAGCGAAATTTCTCATTATTCTTCTCCATTTTCAAGTGCGAATAACTTTCCAACCACTGCACCGATTACAATGTTTCTACGCTCAAACTAACGTTCGGAAGGTCATCTAAAAAACGAGCCGTCGGTGGTGTCGCTGTGACTTGGTGTTCTTTAGTTATCGGCAACCAATGCCATCTATCGGGAAAAACGCCACGAACTTTTTCCCAGACCCAATATTTACCTTGACAGTTTTATTCTCGGGTCGCTATTTCTATTGTTGACAGTAAGTGGAAAATTTTATATCAGCGAAAAAATGGAATAACTCGCGAACATTTTCTCACGTTGCCTTTAGAAAGTTGTAGAACGGTCAATTCCAAATGGTACACAACTACTTATTTGCCAAAAGTTTTTGAAGAAATAAGGAAAACAAGCCGAAAACGACAGATCATTCTCCACCATGACAATGCGAGCTCTCACCGGGCAAAACATTGAATTGATGAGCCATTCGCAGCCCTTTTCTAGGACTCCTTTTTGTTCCCACACGTCAAGAATAACCTTCGAGGTCAACGGTTTTCTACGCCGGAAAAGGCAGTTGAGGCACCCGAAACTCATATTTTGGAGATACCCCCTTCACAGTGGCAGCAATGCTTTTCGGATTGGTTTAAACGAATGCAAAAGTGCATTGATTTTCGAGGAGAATATTTTGAAAGGCAATAAAACTATTTTCAATAATAAAATATTTTTTTGTTTGCTATTCCGAAAATATAAACGGCTACCCTCGTAACATCATATCAAATTTACCTTGAAACGACAGTAGAAGAAATACCGTAATTCTACAAACAATGGAAATAGGCCAACTAACCACTCCAATAAAATGAAGTAAAGAATGTTGGACGATTTTAATTTGCTTTGTCAATGAGCATTTAATAATTTATTAAACATGTCAAAACCATGTCACATATGTATATGACCAAAAATTTATTCCATCACAAAATCATTTCATAAATCAAATTCTCTTTTTTTTGTAAACATAATTACTGAAAACATCATCTGACAAAGGATTTCTTTAATTATAAATATTATTTTTTTTAATATTATTTTTAGTTTTTAATGGGTTATATAAGAGTTCTTAGCATTGCCTTTAACTACGGATATCAGCATATTTAAAATTTGCACGAAATTACTTGATCCGCAATTTTATTTTCCAACAAAAATAATGCTGTGTTTCTCACATCAACTCACGTACTCAAGAGCACTAGACACGGTCACATAATAAAATATGGTCGTATTATGGCGACATAATCTTAGAAAGGTCCGTTCTCATTATGCCAACTTATTGCCATATCTATTGCTTTAGATAAGCCGCACTTAGTAGAATTCGGTTGGCGATCACGTTTTCCATACAGAACGAGAATTTTTCTAAATAATTTCTCAGATAAAATTAAAAAGAATGCGACTAATATTCACTTTATTTTTGCAGGCGCTTTAGCAGCACCTGGAGAATTGGGTCACAGAGCCCCATCTTGCCCCCTCATCCATGGTCCGCTCAGACACTACATTTTGAACGCGCTTTGGATAGCGGTAAATATAGTATGTGTCCTCTTGACGCTGTTCCACTTGCGAAAGCTCCACAGAGACTTGACGAAAGCCAATGTGGAGGCGGTGAGGGTGGCGGGTCTAGTTACTACGCTAGTTAACGTAACTGGTGGTAGTGGGGCAGGAGGCGTGAGGTCGGGAACGCCGAACGTTAACGGAGAACAGGTAATAATTGAGTAAATTAAAAAGCAAAAACACTAAAACACTTGACTCCGTCCGAATTTAGCATTAGGTGCACGCGGAACACTGTTGTTTGAATAAGTAATAGAGATTAATGGTTGTAGAAAATTACTTTTTTGCTAATGTTAAAAGCGTTTAAAATTACTACAGAAGTTATTACGAAGTAATACATGATTATATACAGGCTGATATTTGACAATTATCAAAGGCAAGAAAATCTAATTTCTCGACAATTACTTATGCATATTAAAGCAAACAGTGAGTGTACGAGGATAGTTTGACAAGTAGTGAGAATGACAAATAGGTGGCGCTCTAATTGATAAAACAAATGCACTGTAATTTAGGCTGTCTATTTATATGTTTACATTCCGATATTTAGATAAATCGGTTGATTATTTTATTTTTGACAGCTGATTGAAAAAGAAGCAACACGTCGTTTTGTTAAAATGGAAAAAGCAGAGTATCGTGCGGTGATTAAATATTTTGTAATTAAGGGTATGAAAGCTACCGAAATAAAAGATGAGTTACGGGAAACATTAGGTGAATCTGCTCCATTATCCGCCACAATAAGTAGTTGGGTAAATAAATTTAAATGTGGTAGAACAAGCTGTGTTGATGAAGCGCGCTCTGGAGCACCCAAAATCGTGACTTCTAAGGAAATGATTATAAAAATCCATAATATTATTACGCAAGATCAACGACTCAAAGTGAGAGAGATAGCAGACATGGTAAATATTTAAACAGAACGCGTACACTAACGAAAAAATTGGGCCTTTCCAAGCTTTCGGCAAGATGGGTGCCGCGATTGCTTACGACTAATCAAAAGTTCACTCGTCTGCGCATTTCCAATGAGTGTTTGGACCTTTATAACCGGAATCCGGTTGATTTTTGTAGGCGATTTGTTTCTTGCGATGAAGCTTGGATACACTGCAGTACACCCGAAACTAAACAACAGTCGAAACAATGGTTAGAACGTGGTTCTGCACCTCCAAAGAAAGCGAAAACCACTTTATCGGCAAACAAGGTGATGGCATCAATTTTTTGGGATTCAAAGGGCATTTTGCTCACTGATTACCTTCAGAAGGGTGCCACAATAAACGGACATTATTATGCAGAACTTCTGCAAAAATTAAATGTTGAGATTCGTGCCACCTATGAGTCATTCTCACTACTTGTCAAACTATCCTCGTATATGAGATTATCGAACACGATCATTTAAAACTTATTTTATTTAACAGAGAATAGTACAAGATTATTGACAAAAAGTCAAAGTTGGCGTGTGGTAAATGACAGTAATTCTCACTACTTGTCAAACTATTCTCGTATACTATATATAATTCACTTAGAGTTGTGGGAAAGGTAGAGAGCGTGTCGAACGGACTTTCAGTCGAATTGTGTGATTGCGTAGCGTTAAGGTTACAGAAAATAATTAACAGGAATGGGGGATGGATATTATTAAATATTTATATTAAATATTTGTTCACATAAGCTACACACTACTTGTTATATTATTTCCTGGTAGTGTATATATTGTATATACACTCCGCGCAACATGAATAGGACCACCCGACTTGTTGCAAGCTTTCGGTGGTTTGAAAAACAATTCATTTACTAAAAATACAATGCAAATTTGTAATGGTATGATATGGCAAATAATACGCATTATTGCGCAATAGTGCCTAACGTTATGCATTGGGTGACGTAAGTACCACATACATATAAAATGCACCGCGCCGGTTGGATACGACCAGTATTTAATAGTAAGCTACCGGATGAGTGTCGAGTTACAACGTGTATCCGGATAAACAAACATCTGTAATTAAGGGTATTGTGCAACGATGGGACGACAGAAGTGCTTAAGTATGGAAGAAATTGGAAAAATTAAAGCGTTCCATCAAGAAGGGTATTCCTCAAGGGCTACTGCAAAGAAAATAAGTCGATCACACCAGGTTGTGAACAATTTTATTAGGGATCCCGAGAATTATGGAAAACGTTTTAAAGGGCGAACAACATACGTTACAACTAAGAGAGAACGTCGAGCCATATTACGCGAAGCATCGAATTCAGCATTAACGGCAAGACAAATCGCGAATAACGTTGGAACGAATGCATCGGTAAGAACTGTACAGAAGTTACTGAAGACCTGTCCGCATTTAAAACGTTTGAAAATTAAACGACGGCCTCCTTTAAGGGAATTTCAGCGCACTGCACGTCTTCAGTTTGCTAAAGCAAAAATGGGGTGGACAAGAGAATGGCAAACTGTTATTTTCAGTGACGAGAAGAAGTTTAATTTAGATGGCCCGGATGGGTTTTCTTATTATTTCCACGATTTACGTAAAGATGAGGTGATTTAGTCTCGAAGGCGAGCCGATGTTGGTTCAGTCATGGTATGGGGAGCTATTTCCTATAACGGACCTGTTGATTTAGTAATAGTGAAGGGCAGACAGAATTCGGAAAAGTACGTCCAGCTGCTGCAACAGGTGAAAGACAAATTTTCCAACGTTATGGCAGGTGGGCCATTTATTTTCCAACAGGATAATGCCAGTATTCACACCGCGCGCATTGTTCGACGCTGGTTTCAAGAACAAGGCATGGAGGTTCTCGATTGGCCATCGCTCTCCCCCGACCTGAACATCATAGAAAATGTTTGGGGATGGTTGTCGCGTAAATTGTACTCCAATGCTACCCAATTCAGTTACGCTGACGAACTAGAGCAGGCGCTGAAACGAAGTTGGGCGGAACTTCCCGTTGACTACTTGAGAACCCTGTATAATTCCATTCCATCCCGACTATTTGAGGTTATAAGAAATAATGGCAAAAGTACTCATTATTGAACAATAAAGTATTTTGTTATTGCAAACGAATCTTTTATTTTGTAGATTGGTCGTATTCAAGTGGCGTTTAATTACTCTACTTATTGTCATTAGTAACGTACATTTGCACTGACTTTTACAAAAATTATATTTGGTACCTACATACATCTTTTTATCAACCCTCTTATTTTCGAAAATAACAATTCCAGCGCGCTACCATGTTTATACCAACTACAAATGTCATATATGCAGTTGGTCCTATTCATGTTGCGCGGAGTGTATATGTATATATATATATATATATATATATATATATACAGACTTGTTCATTTTAGAATTAGATATGCGCTGTCCACAAGTGGAAAGAGTGCAGTTAGGTTAAAGCGCGCGAGAAAGGAGGATAGAATATCTCTCACTGGCAGTTTCGTTTTCTCCCACTTTTGTATTGCAAACAACTTCCCCTACTTTCTCGCGTTTATTTCAAGAATATTTTATTAGTTTCACGCCAAACGGCAAAACATTTCAAGAAAATAGCCATGTTTGAAAATCTTTTTAATTTTTAGAATTTTCTATTTCATTTATTTCAAGAATATTTTATTAGTTTCACGCCAAACGGCAAAACATTTCAAGAAAATAGCCATGTTTCAAAATCTTTTTAATTTTTAGAATTTTCTATTTCATTTATTTCAAGAATATTTTATTAGTTTCACGCCAAACGGCAAAACATTTCAAGAAAATAGCCATGTTGCATTTTATTAAAAGATTCAAATAAAATGCATCAAATAATTTATACAATTCAAAAATGTAGGTACGTATTGTCAATGCACGCGAGAAAGTAGGGGAAGTTGTTTGCAATACAAAAGTGGGAGAAAACGAAACTGCCAGTGAGAGATATTCTATCCTCCTTTCTCGCGCGCTTTAACCTAACTGCACTCTTTCCACTTGTGGACAGCGCATATCTAATTCTAGAATGAACAAGTCTGTATAAATGCCACTGAAATTGAAATAAGAGAAAATTATGATTTCTTTCATAGTTATAATATGAAAGAATTTAACAAAATTATTACAAATCTCCTTTACTGAATTCACGATGGTAATTATCTGCCTCTCGTTTACCAACGTAACCTAATTAATAATAATTAAATAGTTCCACAAATGAAAAGTTACTTTGAAACGTATACAACAAGAACAAGAATAGAGAGCCTCTGGGCTAACATCCGCACATTACCACAATTACCACAACATTATAACAAGAGATCAGAATTGATAGCATAAATTAAAATTTTGAAAATTAAAGACAACAAAAATTTAAATTAAAAAACAATTTGAACAGTACCAGTACTTAAATGAAACGTAAAAATCTTCGAAACCTTGTCGATCAAACATAAAATGAAACTTTTGACTACGTACTACTAAACTGGAAAATGATGTCCTGTTTTAACTATTTACCCACTGTTACTAGACCGAAATAATGATGCCATCTCTTAGATTGTCCGTATTCCCTCCTTTATACACAGCCGCTTGATTACTGAGCAACCGTGGGCGAAATACGCATAAAAATGCAGTTGTCGTATTTGATGTGGTACGTGTGAAATCTCTGTATTCTAAAGTCATCCCATTTGTTTCTTCTATTTCCATTTTTAGAACTTTACAAATTTACCTTCCTTTTTTATTAATGTAATAAAATTCATTCAAAATCAAATCTTAGATTTAATTGTTTAATGTTTATAACGAAACTTCTTAAATTCCTGCTGCCATCTAACGGATAGTTTAAATATACCACTTTTAAATGAAAATTCTTTGCCGATTTATTATCTAAGAGGATATATATATGTTCTCTGAATAAGCCTTTTAGTGAAAATTTTAACATAATATAAAATGACAATGTGCATAAGTATCATTTCAATCTCTTAATACACCCTATGTACACTAAATATTGTCTTATATCGCTTAATCACTATTACGTAAAATTGAATTGAAAATTCACTCACTGAAATATGTAATTATAACATATACTTAAAAGATTTCTATAATTTTCGGTATTACTTGTTTCTAACATTTTCCATTTCCTCTCTAGCATATTTCCTTTCTCCATTTTGAGCTCTTAAATTAATGCGGTATAATTTATGTGAGAAATTTTATATCAAGGACGCGCCGTCAACGCTAATGGCAACTAGACGCTACACCAATGGATTAACAAGTCGTGCAATTAGCATGAACACTAGATTTTGGGATCAATAGCATTCTACCGTATTTATCCCATCTGACTAATATCATTATGTTTTGTGTACTTTAAAGATTCAAAACATTAATAATAAAAAGCTAGAAGCTGTGTTCATAAAAAAAATCCTTTTCTACTGATATGCTTTACAACACTGAAGTGTTCGAAATTAAATAAAAAATTTATTAAAAACTAAATAAAATTAAAGTAATGGAATTATTTTTATTACAGATATTGAGGATTTTGTTTGTTTATCAAAGAATTATTTCAATAAAAACTAATTTCGATTCTTTTATTTTTTAATTATTCCCAAAATATTACATATAAAGCTACACGTTAATAAAAAATCTTTAGAACTGATATGTTTTACAGTATTGAATTGTTCAAAATATAAATCGAAGTAATGACAAAGGGTACTAGGAAAGTTTTGCAATATATCTTTGTTTATTTCATTTTTTCAAAGTAATTTACTCTACACTCAATACACCTCTCCATTATCCGAAACCAATCTTTAAACCAGTTCTGCCAAGTTTCACTAGGGAGTAAAGCACTCGCTGTCCCAAGCTCGCAGAAGGTAATCATCACTGGAAAACCGCCTCCCTTTTGGCTTCATTTTCACATGCGGTAACGGTGCAAAGTAGCAAGGAGCAAGAGATCTGGACTGTAGGGAGGTTGCTCGAGAAGTTTCGATCCTGTCCTGGCCAAATATTCGGTGCAGGCTTTGACGCGGTGAGCTGGAGCGTTGTCGTGATGGAGGAACCAGGTGCTCATTCTCGAATTTGGCCGCAGGTTCTTCATAGATTTAATGACTTTAAGCAGGCACTGTTCGGTAGACCACTCAGCTGTGACTGTCTTCTGTGTGTCCAAAACGACGCGTTCCACAATTCCACTCGATTTGAAAAATACAGCTATCATTTTCTTCTTTACAGATCGGGATTTTCTGACAACTACGAGTGTGTTCACATCATCAAAGACTCAAACTTTGTTTTGAGCTTTGGTCGGCACATCGTAATAGTACAGCCAAGTCTCGTCACCTATCACGATGTTGTTCACATACCGAAATTGTCCCTTATTAAACTTTTTTAGCATCTCCCGGCACCAAGTCACACATCATGTCATCTGCTCTTCAGTCAATCGATGCGGCACCCAGAGAGAACAAAGTTTCTTCACTTGCAAATGATCATGCAGAATCGAACGAATTGCTGGTGCATTTAGGCCTGAAGTACCCTCTATCTGTTGGTAGGTCACTCGCCTGTCCTCGCCAAGCATGTTCCTCACAGTAGTAAAGTTATCCTCCACAACTGACGTTCGTAGCCTTCCCGGCCTCTCAGCATCCTCCACATTAAAATTTACCCTTTGGAATTCTCTATACCACCTGACTATCGTTGTACGATGTGGACAAACATCACCTAGTGCAAGAGTCATTTCTTCGAAGCACTGGTCTATGTTGAAACCACGCATAAAATTATAACGCGAAACTGCCCTTATCTCATTTCGTAACCACGATTCCATTGCAAACACTTTACATTCTCACTGCTAATTAATAACTGAGCCGATCGGCGTGGCGCGGCGGCTACTATGCATGCGTATAAACATGTCTCAACATGCAGTAACAAGCAGCTTCTTACGATTCATTGTTGCGTCATATTGCAAAACTTTCCTAGTACCCTTTGTATATATTTTCAAAGCATAGATAAATATAAAGATATAATCATATAATAAATTAATTAAAACTACAAATAAGCAACGAAAATGTTAAAGCGAGCTCTTGCTAATACATCTAATTATTTAGATAATAGGTAAAGTTCTGGACGTTGAGATAATGCGCTTTAAGTAATGTAATAGTGTATTGCAGGAAGCCAAGAGGTGCATAATAAGAATATAAACAGCATTATGCAGCTATTACTTGAAAATTTCCAGACAAAAGTATTCTTGAAATTCTTTGTGCAGAGAAGTATTTCGCTAGTATACAGAATACAATAATGAACTAAATAAAGTCAATTTATCTTTTATTGATCAAATATTTACTTAAAGATATACAAGTTTTATTCTTTATTATATGTGACTGCTTATAAGTAACGCTAGACAGCTATTTATAAAATTCACTACTGTTTTTCGAAATAATTTTTATCCATGGCCAAATACACTTATTTTCAGTATAAATCATTACCTCGCGCGAATGTAGTTCGCATTCGTTTTCGAAATATTGACAGTTTGTTATTGCATTTTGTAAAATGTATTTTCAATCGGATGGTGAAATCCAATTGTGGTAAATCTACTCACGACTTCGAAAAAAAATCAAATTGGAATTTTCCAAAATGAATTCATTTCAACAAAAGACATTTTTTGGTATAAAACACAAGTTTTTTGGACAACACAAAATTTTATTTGTCAATATAGTCTCTTGCTCCTTCAACGTACTTATTCCAGTTAATCTCCAAATCAATAACGTCCTCATTGTAGGCCGATGAATCAAAGTACTCGGTAGCTATTGACAGCAGCGATTACCTAGGACTTGGACGAAAATCTCACCCCGCCTATCCACTTTTTCAATTTTAGAAATAAATAATAGTCGCTGGGTGGACAGAGTGAATGAAACACTAATTCTAATCTTAATTATTGAATTTTGTCCATGACGATCACAACAAGTATTTTGTCATTTCAAATTCTTCAGTAAAAATTCTATACACACTGTCATTTCAGATATTCAATATATCTGCTATCTCACGCACTTTTACTCGACGGCGAACTAATCAGATACGGTGGATCTTTTCAATTATATCCGGAGCAGTAGGAGTTTCGGACGTCCACTGCGAAGTTCATTCTTTGTACTTAATACGGCCACGTTTACATTTGGAAACCCAATTTTTAACAATTGAAAACGAAGGCGTGAACACTAAGCGTCGAATCCAACTCTGATTGGTTTTAAACCTTTTAAATGGAAGTACTTCATCACTGCTCGCAACTCAGTTTTTTCCATTGTTCACAAAATAACATGAGACGTTCACTTTGGCACAGACCACTTAACTTTAAGCTCTGTACTTTAATATTTGACCTAAATAAAGGGGTTCTAGGAAATGATAAATTAAATGTTTTTTTTTCATTACTAAATACTACATCACATGGAATCCAAAAAACAATAGCCATTAGCTTCGTAACCGATGGGTTTCTTTTTACTTTCTTCAGAGCGTTTGATCTAGCTTCTACACATTGCCTAGTCTATTATTTTGTCTCAGGTATGCAGTAATGTGTCCAAACCTCATCGACAATTATAAAACGGTGCTAAATTTCAAGAGTTTCGTTGGAAAATATTTAATCTTTTGCATTGTTGGTCAATTTTTGACAATTGTGACACCACCTTATCGAAAAAAATTTTCATGCGGAAATAATGTGAAACGTACGCTAATAATCATCTGAAATCTTTACAATGTCCATTAGTTTCCGCATCTTGATGCAGCGATTATTTGACACTGCATTGTAAAAATTTTCCATATCATATATTGTGATCGATTTTGGACTTCCGGGACCATAATAGCTTTAAATTCTGTTACCACCTTTATTTGTCGAAAATGAACGAGAATCATTACCAAATATTGACTCCATTTTATTTTGGTTGATGTTAAATCTTTCCCCAATGTACTCGATGTTAATAGATGTACAAATTGATCAATAAGGTTGATATATAACCCCTTTCCACATTAACTTTGTAAATTCTGTATACGCATTTCGACAACCAAGATGTACACTGTGTACACAGTGTACATCTTGGTTTTGAACGGTGTGGATCGCGTACGGAGTTTGATTTTCGTGCGGCTGTTTTTCGCCGTGTTTTGCCAGGTGCGACACTTTGAAATTATCTGCTGATGATGACAACTTGGTTGTCGAAATGCGTATACAGAATTTACAAAGTTAATATGGAAAGGGGTTATATATCAACCTTATTGATCAAGTCAATCAACCACAGGCTCCATCAAATTCAACTAGATGTACAAATTGTTTACTTTAAACTCAGATCAAATTTTATTGAATGTACATTACTTGATGACAATTGGTAGTTTCAGAAAGTAAGTTATATCTGATATTCCGGCTGCCTTGAATGAGGCGAAGACACGTTACTCCACGCCCGTCTATCACATTTGATCTAAAAACAATTTCAGAAATGGAATTAAGTAGATTTCGAACTTCGTCATGTTCGCTTTACGAAATCCAAATTTATATTTGTCTGTACAAACAAATTGTATAACGTAAATCTTATAGCACAAATATAAGTTTATATTTATTAAGACAGCGATCGATTAAATTTCAACAGGAACATAATGGATTCTGTGCCAGTTTTATTATATTTGCCTTATTCAGTTACATTCAGCATTTACGATTACTGGTATTGGGTTTGTTCGTAATATTTCTTTTCTGTAAATAGAAACAAAAAAAGGTGATACATTTTTGTAAAGCTTTCACTTTATCTTGCCGGTAATTCTCTTACGATCGCAAATCTATTTTCGGCTTTCACGAAAACAAAAACATCTATATATCGAACTTGCAGGCCGAGACCGTTGTCCTATATTGACTTCTTATCAATTCCACCACATGATATTTTCTTCATTTTTCCTTCTGAATTATACAATATGATCTAGAAATCATAGCCATTGTAAAGTAAATATTAATACATAGATATATATTAATACTACTTCCAAATAAATACGTTTCGAGAATATTTAAAACGATACTCGAATCAGAGATCGAAGATGCGTATTTGACAATAAAGGAAAATATTCTTTATTTCTCATTATAATATACACTTCGAGACATGTTTGCCCGCGTATATGTCTTCATATTATTCATATATTATTATACAGGGTGTTTCAAAAAGAATATACGTATTTCGAATGCATATATTTATTAAACTTTAAGACATACGAATATGAAACTTTACACACATATTTACGAACTTGTCAAGTTCATATTACAGATGTTCAATATGTCCTCCATCAGCGACACGATCAATATCACATCGATACTCAAATTCCCCTTCGTCACTGATGTTATGGCAGTACGGATCCGGTTCTTCAACTCTTCCAGGTTCTGTGGCAGTGGTGGTACATAAATGTTGTCTTTAACGAAACCCCACAGGAAGAAGTCACAGGGTGTCAAATCCGGTGGAGTCCAGCTGAGACATGCTACGTCGCCAGCTCCTTGACGACCAATCCAACGGTTCGGTAGAGTTTCATTCAGATATTCACGCACTTGGCGACTCCAGTGAGGGGGCGGCCTCGGAAACAACCAGTTTTGTAACATAACGAGATACTGCTGACCGTTAACCGTATTTCCATCAAAGAAGAATGGGACGTAAGCAGATGATCGGGATATCGCACAAAACACATTGATTTTAGGCGAATCTTGTACATGTTCAATGGCTGCATGTGGGTTCTATAGATCCCAAATTCGAACATTGCGTTTGTGTACCAGACTACTAACATGGAAAGTCGCTTCGTCACTGAACACGATGTGTTGTGCAAAAGTGTTATCATTGTCAAAAGCATCATGAATCTCGTTACAAAATGACACACGTTTCCGTTTGGCATCAGGACGCAGAGCTTGTAACAACTGCAACTTGTACGGCTTCATCACTAACCGACGTCTCAAAACACGTCACATTGTTGTTGTAGGCAGTTGTAACTCCCGACTGGCACAACGAGTTGATTTTGAAGCATTACGTTGGAAAGCAGTTTGAATTCGTGCAACATTTTCTTCAGAAACACGAGGGCGGCCAGCGCTCTTTCCTTTATATACACATCCTGTATTTACAAACTGTCGATACCATCTGCGATGGATTCAGAGGATCAACTTGGTAGCTCAACCTGAAACGTCTTTGCACTGTAATCACGCAATTGCACTTCGCAAACTCGAGAACACAAAATGATTTCTGCCATTTTAAACATATGACGGTTACCAAGAAAAACAGAAGAAAACTAACATCTAGCGACTATTAAATAAACTAGACTATGTATTCGTTCCTCCAATAGCCGAGTCGAGGCGCAGCGATTTTGGTTTGGACAAAATAATACTTTGAAATACGTAAATTACGTTATAAAACTTTAAATAGTACGTGGAAAGAATTATGGCCAAGGATTCATGTGTTTGGCCCCACTGTGGAACAGTTTAAATCAATCACGTTGTATAGTACGAATAACATTTAGTATCTTCCATCTCCTCAAGTTACATTGATATGACCTTATTTTACTATCTCTATTGTCTTTGGAAAATTAAGTTGTCACCACAATATTAAAAAATGTCTATGTATAAATTAACTTAAAATCAATAACATAAAACTGTCAAAGAAACTAGAAAAACTAAAATGAAGTAGTTTCGAGTTCTAACAATTTTAATGTAACAATCTCAAATGTTTTTCAAAATGCACGAGTAAAAAATGTTGTTGATTTATACAGATCTCCTGTACACGATGGCCTTTTTCCTGTACGGGGAAAAAATTAATCTATTGAAATTCGTAAACAGTTCAATTTTAATTAAAGGCAATATATGTATACATTGAAACAAGAAAAACAGTGAACCACGATCAAAAATAACAAAGATGTTTTATTCAAAATACTAGCAGAAGAATTTCACTTTAACGAGGTATCCGTGGGAATTTTAACAAAGAAAAACATCAAGCTTCATTCGCGTACACACACACACACACCAAAAACCCATTTTAATCTACGATTTTCTCGACACATCCGCACACCATATGCCCGTAATAAAAAGTATATCGCGTACATTTCGAAGACGCGGTTGAATAATATTTTTGGTGCAGTTACACATTTTTTAATACGCGTGAATGTATCTTTTTCAGGTGTCGGGGGCATTGGAAGAGCACCGTCGAATGCGAGAATACTTAAATAGAATGGAACGTGACGGCGTACAAAGAGTAAAGATGTTCCTCGTCATAACAGCTGCTTACGTTCTATTCTGGGGACCACTTTTCTTCGTAACATTAGTGAATCATCCGATTGTGGGGAATCCACTGGGTCACGAGGTAAATATTTAACAGAAACTTCCAAATGCATGTCAAATTGTGAAAGGATTTCATTAAATAATTTAATTTGTTTTACATTTCTCTGATTTTTACAATCATGCATTTTGTAGCTTTGAATTACAAGTATATACATAGAAATTAAGCGTCCAGTAGAAACAATTTGATTGTTTTTTTAATATTTCGTTAATGTTACACTGTTTAAGTGTTTCTCCAGGCAAAACTGAGAAAATAACTGATTAAGCCAAGAAAATCTGTTTTTATATACAGACGTTTAAGTAATAACGTGTTCGATATAACTAGCAGTTGATCAAAAGTAATCACCCTAATTCTTTTGTAAATCGATAGAGGTAAAACGCCCTGAGTGCCGCGTACGCATCGCATTACGACACTATGTTCCTCTGCATCCACCCGAAAGGATCAAAAATGTCTCATTCGGTGGCTGCTAAGTGCATGAGGAAGTCGAATTCGTCAGTCAATGGGTGCGGCGATATATGGGGACAGAAACTTTCGATGACTTGCCGGAACTAGGCTCGATAGATGTCCCCTAAAGTCGAAAAACAAACCGTGAACTTGTTTTCACGGAATTCTGGCTAATCATTGCGCCAAGGAGCAGCGAAATTAAAACAGAAAAGTAAGGCGTATCGTACGAAGAATAGCCCAGTTTAGTGAAGAAACCGTTACATAAAAATCACGTTACGAAGCGACTGGCTTAGGTGAATTTTTACGGACGGCTTTTGTTTAAGAATATCTTGTCCCACGAGCCTGATCAATTTTTACTCGGCCAGGGGTAGGGGTGTATGTGGACTTCAAGAGAAGGTTATGGTGGTGAGGGCTGCCAGGGAAACTTGGCGACCGGCGACAGTTGGCTCCGGGTCTCCGGAGTGTAGATCGCGCGCTACGTGAACCCTTATAGAATGCCTTCGTCACACTTCGAAATCAGCCGTTTAGCCGAACAACGCTACGTGATGAAATTTTGCATTAAACTCGGTCAATCCACAAGTGAGTTTCTCGACATGATCCGTACAGCACGAAGGTAATGCCATGGATGGATCTAATGTTTTTGAGTGGCATAAGTTGTTTCAAGAAAGAAGGGAGCAGATTAAGAACGTTGAACGCACATGACGTCTCTCAACAACCAAAACTGAAGACAATGTGGTAAAAGTGAAAAATCTATTGGATCGCAGACTGAGTGTTCGAATGGTTTCTGAAGACCTAAACGTACCGAAAACGGTTGTGCATCAGATTGTGATAGAAAATTTGGCCATGAAGATAGTTTGTGCAGAGTTGGTGCCGAAGGTTTTGACGAATGAACCCGACTGAATGAGAATTTGTCAAGAACTTCTTGATCGTGTTCGTGATAAGCCTAATTTCTTAGTTATGTTAATGTTGTTACTGGGGACAAGTCATGAATGTTCGGATACGACCCGGAGACGAAGCGCTAAAGTTTAAAATGGCACATCCCCGCCGTACTTCGTCCCAAGAAGATACACATTAGCAAGTCGAAAATGAAATTCATGTTAATTGTCTTTTTTGACTCCCAAGGGGTATTCGCAGGGAGTTCATGCCAGCTGGACAGATCGTAAAAGTGGTTTTCTACGTGGGAGTCCTTGAGCGACTAAGAAAAAGAATCGTCCCTATCCGTCCAACCATCGCCAATTCTTGGAAGCTCCACCACGACAACGCTTCGAACCACACTGCGCTCGTCGTGATGGAGCACCTGGCTCAGCATAATGTGGCAACGCTGCCGCCGATGCCATACGCCCCAGATGACACCCAAGCGCTTATAGGACATCGCCACGATTCGATCGAGGCAGTACAACAGGCCGTGACGAGAGAATTGAATAGCCTTCTACTTACCGCGTTTCAGAAGGTTAACTAACTGTGGCGGAATAGCTGGAAGCAGTGTGCTGACGCACAAGGGTGCGTTACAGACTACTACGTTTCTTAGCAATAAATTTTGATTAATCGAAATAGTCCAACTACTTTTGGGACAAACCTTGTATACATCAACAAAACGGACTATCTCTAGATATTATGACAATTATTTATACGCGCAACAGAATTGTGTAAATTGCTACAGGTTCCAATAATTGAAAATCAAAAGGATTTGTAGTAACATTTCCATAATTCTAGTTATTTTTTAGATTCTTTCCGCAATCTGTTTACAAGATAAAGTATCATCATGAACAATAATGGTCGAATTGTGGAAGACAGATTAATGTGTTCCACATGCATCTAAATGGAGAGTAATAAATCTTCAATGCACGGTTTCTTGATTCTTACTGATGGCGCTATCAGACATTTTGTCAGCCCATAAGGTTTCCTAAAATAGTTTCTTTTTATTTTACGTAATAAAACTATTTTAAGTTTTTTGTATAATGTGCACCAACTATTGATTTCAAGATATAATCACATTATTACACATACAAACTAATGTGTATACATACATACAAAGGGTACTAGGAAAGTTTTGCAATATGACGCAACAATGAATCGTAGGAAGCTGCTTGTTGCTGCATGTTGAGATATGTTTATACGTGCATAGTAGCCGCCGCGCCATGTCGATGGGCTCAGTTATTCATTAGCAGTGAGAGTGTAAAGTGCTTGCGATGGCATCGTGGTCACGAAATGAGATAAGGGCAGATTTGCGTTATAATTTCGTGCGTGGTTTAAACATACACCAGTTCTTCGAAGAAATGACTCTTGCACCAGGTGATGTTTGTCCACATCGCACAACGATATTCAGGTGGTATACAGAATTCCAAAGGGAAAATTTAACTGGGGAGGATGCTGAGAGGTCAGGAAGGCCACGAACGTCAGTTACGTTACTACTGTGAGGAAAATGCTTGGCGAGGACAGGTGAGTGACCTAGCAACGGATAGAGGGTACTTCAGGCCTAAATACACAAGCAATTCGTTCGATTCTGCATGATCATTTGCACGAGAAGAAGCTTTGTTCTCTCTGGGTGCCTCATCGACTGACTGAAGAGCAGATGACAAGACGTGTGACATGGTGCCGGGAGATGCTAAAAAAGTAGGACAATCTCGGTATGTGAACAACATAGTGACAGGTGACGAGACTTGACTGTACTATGTGCCGACCACAGCTCAAAACAAAGTTTGGGTCTTTGATGATGAGGACACACTCGTAGTTGTCAGAAAATCCCGATCTGTAAAGAAGAAAATAACAGCAGTCGCAGCTAAGTGGTATACTGAACAGTGCCTGCCTAAAGTCATTGGATCTATGAAGAACCTGCGGCCAAAGTCAAGAATGGACACCTAATTTCTCCATCACGATAATGCTCCAGCTCACCGCGCAAAGCCTGCACCTAATATTTGACCACGACACGATTGGAACTTCTCGAGCACCCTCCCTACATTCCAGATCTTGCTATCTGCGACTTTGCACTGTTCCCGCATGTGAAAATGAAGCTAAAAGGGAGGCGGTTTTCCAGTGATGAGGACCTTCTGTGGGCTTGGGGTAACGAGTGTGCTTTACTCCCTAGTGAAACTTGGTGGAACTGGTTTAAAGATTGGTTTCGGAGGATGGAGAGGTATATTAAGTGTAGAGGAAATTACTTTGAAAAAATTAAATAAACAAAGCTCTATTGCAAAACTTTCCTAGTACCCTTTGTATTATGTGTTTTTTGTATCTCGTCTTAATGACGTCCGAAGCCTACTATTTTGTGTATCGATTTCGGCGATATATTTTTTTCATGTTTCCTATTTTGTACTACGGATTATCTCTTCTATACGGGTTCTGTATTTCACAATGTTCTGCATTAATTTATGTGAAGTATCTTTTCATTTGTTTGCTTTTTTTAAGTATTTAATTCTTAGATATTTGTATTTGATTTTTAAATAAATGAAAATTTAACTATATTCAATTGTTTACTTCGACGATTGAATAATCATTTAAAAATGTAAATGAATATTTTTGTGCCAAGACAAAAATCCATTTTCAAATTGTTAGACGAAATACTGCAAAAAATTTAAGTGATAACAGAGACATTAAAACTAATCAAGTCGCATTTGAAACTTCTCTAAAGGAAGTCGACGCGCTAAGGAACAGTGGATTTAGATTAATATCACTCCCTAAATTTACGTACGTCCAAATCCGGTACAATGCTAAACCGTTGGTTGTAAGCTAAGCCCATGCATTACACGCAAACCTAACTATTTTACATAACAAACATTGTTAAGTTAAAAGCACGTTGCTCTGTCAGCGGAATCTATATAATATCAAAATAGATATGGAATTATACTTCTTGGATTGTTAAATGTGTTTCGTACATTTTGTAATCTATTTTTAATATTATATACTAGTGTGCGTAAGTAAGTACCTATCATAGAAAATTTGTCGTTCTGCATCATTTTGAAAAAAATAACTAAAAAAACTTTTATATAGTAATTAATAATATAGCAAAAATAAATGGTTATGCTGTCTTCTTCTGGGCTTCCGGGTTGGAACCGTGTGCCTGGTATAACTACCGACGTTTCGTACCCACTCGTATGGGACATCTTCATGGCTCGACTACTGCTACTGTTTGTTACATTGAAAACAAGTGGGGGGGTGCGCCGTGTACCATTCTTGAAAAGAGCTGAAAGGTTGTCCTCTAGACAATTTTCAACAATCTCGCTGTTACCTTCCTCAAGTCATTGCTGCCGCTACTGTCGTTCTTAGGGTGACACTGCACTTCAGTCTCAGTGCCAATATTTGTAGGTTGATGTCGAGTGGTGGTGAAATGGGGACCACTCTGTGCGGTTTGGGCGTGGTGTTACATTCGCAGTTGTCTTGTGTGATTTTGTCTCCGTGCCCGTATTTTGACAAAACTTTTTTCCATGTATTAGGTGGACTGTATCCGTCATGCCTTTTAATTAAACTGTTTGGTCTATTTCGGTTCCCTCAATGTTGATCTGAAGTACTGTGTGTAACGTGTGTTCAAACAGTGATGAGGACAAGTCTTTGTGTTCTAATGTGTTCTTATGTTTTAACAAAATCAACTGTGCATCATACCATTCACCGGTAACAAAACCACCAGGACAATAAAAAACCGCAATCGGCCAGATCGGGCAAGAATAACAACGAGTGCGGAAGGTTGACGTCAATGACGAAAATTATAATATTTGGACAGAAGGAAATTGGAGATATGTTCCGTGAACAGACGAATCCAAGTTCAAAGTATTCGGTTAGAAGCGCAAAATTTTTATGAGACGAACGAACACGGTGGTGGTTCTATAATGCTTTAGAGTTGTTTTAGTAGTGCGTGGGCCGAAGATCTTATGTCAAGATTATCTAATGTCTCAAGCAGAAGAAAACATTTTACAAATCATGTAGTGGCGTCCGCAGAGTTCGAATTTAAACCCCATCGAATCACTGTTGGATAACAAATGTGAACAGTCTGACCAACTCTTTCTCTTCGAAAGAGCACCTGTGGCGACTTCTCCAAACTGAGTGGGATAACATTTCCAGTGATACTCTAACCAAATTAACAGAACGCATGCTACGAGTGTCTGGGTAGTATTACAAGCCAAAGGAGGCTATTTCAATGTGCAAAAGATAGAACGTAATATTTTAATGAGAATGTTTCGTTTATGTTCTTATTTCTTGCAATAAATTTTTATTTTGTTTAGCGTCATTACCATTTTTATTTACATTTGCATTAATTCACTAGTTGTCCTAACTTTTATGGGTAGTATATAAAAAAGCACTCCGTGATCTCAGACTTCGAGTTTTCTTACTCTACTTTGCCATTTATTTTTCTATCTTTGACCTAGCGTTAAAAAAAGTTAAAGAAATACCTTCATATAATAATTATATTGTATAATTCTTTAAACTTTTAAGGATAGCCTCGTATGGAGTAGAAACATACGCATCCTACGAAACTGAAAGTTAACACTGAGAGACAACGTTCAATTTCTTTCAGTCACGTACACGAATAAAATTCAAAGTGTACTACAAACCCGAATATATGACATGTGTTGTTCACTTTTTTATGATAAAAGATATAAACTTGGAATGTAAACATATATCTACATGTAAACAACACAGACTGTGTTCTAATGTGTTCTTATATTTTTCCTTGTGGACAGTTAGTTACCTTGTAATTCATCTATGTATGTACCTACATCAAAAGGTCCGACTCGTTACCTGGTCCAACGTCTATCAAAAGGTGAAGAAATATTTTCAGTAGAATTTGTTGTTTTTGTTTACAACAGAATCATTCAAACTTCACTTTCCCATGATTTTTCAAGTTTCTCATTCCATCAAAATAAGGAAATTACATAAATTTAAATATCAATATTAACACTACCAAAAATGCCAGTATGAGCATTTGTTAATATGCAACAACTTCTTGAAGAATGTTAAGAGGAATCATTCTATTATTAATAGCACCCTTTAATTGGCAAAAAGCCGTGACGCAAGTGTCTGTCATTTACACACTGGTAACTTAGTTATCGATATGTGAGACAGACGCGTTCTCGCTTTGTCGGTCAATACATTTTTGTATTGGACGAAAGAGGGAGGCAATTATATTATTTATTATTTTTCTGTATCGAAATGATAAACGCTATGAAGGAATCGTTCATTAATAACACAAATCTGCCTGACGATCTGTGAATTCTGTGAAACATATGTAGTAGATAGGGTGTTATTAATAATAGAATGATTCCTTTTAACATTCTTTAATTGTCAAAAAGAACATATCGATAACTTAGTTATCGATATGTGAGATAGTCGCGTTCTCGCTTTGTCGGTCAATACATTTTTGTATTGGACAAAAGAGGGAAGCAATAATATTATTCATTATTTTTTTGTATCGAAATGATATGATAAACGCTATGAAGGAATCGTTCATTAATAACACAAATCTGCCTGATGATCGGTGAATTCCGTGAAACATATGTAGTAGATAGTGTGTAATTAATAATAGAATGATTCCTTTTAACATTCTTTAATTGTCAAAAAGCCTTGACGCAAGCGTCTGTCTTTTACACACTGGTAACTTAGTTATCGATATGTGAGATAGACGCGTTCTCGCTTTGTCGGTCAATACATTTTTGTATTGGACAAAAGAGGGAAGCAATAATATTATTCATTATTTTTTTGTATCGAAATGATATGACAAACGCTATGAAGGAATCGTTCATTAATAACACAAATCTGCCTGACGATCTGTGAATTCTGTGAAACATATGTAGTAGATAGGGTGTTATTAATAATAGAATGATTCCTTTTAACATTCTTTAATTGTCAAAAAGAACATATCGATAACTTAGTTATCGATATGTGAGATAGTCGCGTTCTCGCTTTGTCGGTCAATACATTTTTGTATTGGACGAAAGAGGGAGGCAATAATATTATTCATTATTTTTTTGTATCGAAATGATATGATAAACGCTATGAAGGAATCGTTCATTAATAACACAAATCTGCCTGACGACCAGTGAATTCTGTGAAAGATATGTAGTAGATAGTGTGTTATTAATAATAGAATGATTCCTTTTAACATTCTTTAATTGTCAAAAAGCCTTGACGCAAGCGTCTGTCTTTTACACACTGGTAACTTAGTTATCGATATGTGAGATAGACGCGTTCTCGCTTTGTCGGTCAATACATTTTTGTATTGGACGAAAGAGGGAGGCAATAATATTATTCAACTTCTTGAAAACTACCAACTTCTGCCCACATACCTCTGACAAGATTGGCATTTCGTCCAAACAAATAGCTTTAAATTTACCTTTATGATGTATTAAAACAGTTCCGAAGTAGAAAGATATACACAAGATTCTTTTCACAGCAAATTCATCCAAATTTTAGAAGTAATCCATTTACACAATCAAAAATTAAAGTTCACATTTTGACGTGATTTTTAAGGGTTCTTATCCTATTAAGATAAGGTTAAATAACTTCAAAATTTTCTAGAACCTTCGAAAATGTCGTGCAAATATTTGTTAGTGTACAACAATTTTAAAAAAATACTAATTTTCGGGAATTTGAAAATATTGAGGTTTTTGTCAAAATAAAAAGTTTTGAATGTAGCCATCGTGATACCTACGACAATAGCTTTGAACTAGCAGAATACAAATTCACTAGTTTTTATAACAAAATTATTCAATTTTTAGAGATAAACCATTTACATTTTCGGAAGTTCTCATTTTGACATAGACAAAAGAGATCAATTTTGTCAACACACGAACATTTGTTAAAAAATAACATTGTGATATATAAATGTTCTTTAAACGAGTACATAATAAATCTATAATACTGCTATTCTTATCACTATAAAAATGGATACAACGACATTGAGTTCTTTTATTCAACTGAACAATTAATAGAATTTCAAAAAAGCAAAATTTTTCAATATTCAAAACCTTTAGCATTATTGTAAAAACTTCTACATCAAAATTGGGACAATAATAAAATCTTTAAAACGGAAGACCTTATTAGAATAAATGTAGTAGAAAGAAATTTCAATTTATCCTGATAGCAGGTAATAGAATCATTAGAAATGGTATTTAATGGATAGCCCATAAGCAGATTTATAATAAACCAGGTCTACAGTATCGTAAAATTTTACCTACGTGTCTCCGATCATAGTACGGAGAAATTCTTATCATACTCTCTGCGAATCGGTTTGTGTTAGTAAACTAGTTTCGACACGGATGTTCGGTTGCAGTGATTGTGGAAATAATATTTTAAAACATGCCGAAAGGAAAGCTTGGAACTGTGGAAAAGCTATAAGCTATCTTCACATTACACGAGGAATGATTGATACTCTGTGCGTATGATTGCAAAAAAATTACGAGTAACAAAATCAGCTGTGCATTATACCATTCACTGGTACCCAAACCACCGAAACAATAAAAGACCGCATTCGACCAGGTTTGTCCAGAATGACAACGAGTGCGGAAAGTCGACGTCTTAAAGTGGCGGCTGCACCCGCTGCAGAAATCAATAGGCGACGCGAACAACTGACTATAACCACCACTAAACACCACTTAAGAAAAACCGGTCTTTACGGTCGCGTTGCGGTAAGAAAACCGTTGCTGCGCAGTGGATATCGACAAAAACGACTACGGTGGGCCGAAAATTACAGGAATTGTACAGAAGGAAATTGGAAAAATGTTCTTTGAACTGACATATCGCAGTTTGAAGTATTTGGTCAGAAGCGCAGAGTTTTTATGAGACGAACGAACACGGTGGTGGTGGTACTATAATGCTTTGGAGTTGTTTTAGAGGTGCGCGGACCGGAGATCTAGTAAAAATCGAAAATATTATACTCAAAAAAAATTGTAAACGAATACTAAAAGAGAACGCTATGATATCCGGATTGCGGTTTTACGGTTAATTGGGGGGAACTTCCTGTTTGCGCATGATAACTCCAAAAATACAACACGAATACATCAAGGTTACCTAACATCCCATGCACAAGAAATCGTTTTATAGATCATGTCCTGGCTATCGCTGAGTTCGGATTTGAATCCCATCGAATCACTGTTGGGTGACAAATATAAAAAGTCTGACCAACTTCTAAAGAGCACCTGTGGCAACTTCTCCGAACTGAGTAGGACAACAATTCCGATGAAACTCTAACCAAACAGAATGCACGCCATGAGTGTCTGAGGAGTATTAACTACATGCAAAAGGAGTCTATTTCAATGTGTAAAAGATATAACGTAATATTTTAATGAGAACGATTCATTTATGTCTTAATTTCTAGCAATAAATTTTCTTTTGTTTTGCATTATTACCGTTTTTATTTAAATTTGCATTAATTCACTAGTTGTTCTAACTTTTATGGCCGGTAGTATATGAAAAAGCACTATGGGTCCAGTGACCCCTAACTTCGAGTTTTCTTATTCTACTTTGCCATTTATTTTTCTATTTTTGGCCTAGCGTTAAAAAAGTAAAAGAAATACCTCCATATAATAATTATATTGTATAATTCTTTAAACTTTTAAGGCCAGCCTCGTATGGAGTAGAAATATACGCATCCTAAGAAACTGAAAGTTAACACTGCGAGACAACGTTCAATTTCCTTCAGTCACGTAAACGAATAAAATTCAAAGTGTACTTCAAACCCGAATATATGTCATGTTTTCTTCAGTGTCTTTATGATAAAAGATATAAACTCGGAATGTAAATATATATCTACATGTAAACAACACAGACCATCCCAAAGTTCTTTCTGTTTTAAATAGAAATTGTGCGATATATGTTGTACATACGTATGAATGTATTTCACCTAAGTACTTCTAGCCATTCTAAAGTGTTGACCTAGTTTTAAAAGAGAATATGTTAATATAAGGTAATTCCACGGTTAATGCCTCGTCTAAGAAATGAAAAACGGAATATGACGCAATTTTTATAAACATCTTAAGCATTTAAGGATCTAAGTATGCAGTGCAACTTAAAATTAAGTTCTTAAGATCATTTAATTTAAAATAAACAAAATTTATTTTAAATTAAATTCTAAAATGTTTTCTTCCCTAATACCAAAAAGCGTCAAAAGGAAGGGGTGCTTTAATGTCGAGTAGGACGTGATTTATTAATTTGTCATTGTGGCATTTAAATTAAGAAATTGTTTTCGTTAAATAGAAGGTATCTGATAATAAAATATGATAGTCACTCGAACAATACAATGTTGAAATAATAAATTTAACTTTGTTCGTGAATCTGAGAGATCACCTTCGTGCAAACAAAAGCATTCTAAATTTTCGCAACATAATGGACGAATTCAAATCAAATAAACTCTTGGCAGTGGTGAGAAAGAGACTAACATATTTTTCCCTTTATATTTTGTGGTAGGTACCCCAACTGGGTCATAGATCTTTTTCGTTTGTTATGGCCATGGGGGTAACAGTGAGTATTCAGTATGTATAGTGTTCCATGGTTTTGTTACTAACCCCTCCTCGCCATAAGAGAAGTGTTGATTAACTTTCCTCAACACTGAAGGGTACCAAGAGAGACACGGATCTTCCCCAAGACCAGAAACGAGTTTTTAAAAATTGCATTGCCCAGAAAGAGGTTCGAACTGTTGACTTCTTTAGATTAATATCTCCAAATGTCATTAAATCGAAATTATAAGTATTTCAAAGACGATGTTACCCATTTTCGATGGATAATTGTAAATAAATATAATGAGGTGAAGCATATTCAAATTTACTATCACAAATGTAAAGAACACAGCTTTGATCAAGGCACATTTCTGAAGAGTTTACAAGTACGCAACTTGAAACCTAAAGTTTTAGATTGAAAACAAACATTATTAATATGTGTTTCGCAACTTAAACGTGAATCAAATGCCACACCAAGGCACTTCACACCATCAACCCATGTGAGAGAGACAAAGAGGACATAGCATTTACTAACATTGAATTAGTAATTTAGTTTCTATACAGAATACCAATGCGCAAAAATATTGAAATTTTGGTGAAGGTTTCCTATGTTTTATGTGTTGCATAGACAAGGACGGAACAAGGCTGGCAACTTAGAAAGCAATATTGCATGATCAATCGAATCAAAAGCACTGCAAAATCAGATACATAACATTGACTTGGCCATGTGTACTAAGCTTCTCAAATCACTCTCAAAAACCTTAGCAAAGCCCGACAAAATTGATAATCATAGGTCTATAATTATCAACATAACTATTATATCCTTTTTTAAATAGTGGACTTATCGTAGTACGTTTCAAATTGTCGGAAAGGTAGAGGTTGGAATAGTCATATTAATAAGCCACATTTATGGTCTATTAAACACAAATCTTTCATCATGCAAAAGGAAAACATAATAATTCCTGCTTTCCTTTTGCATGGCGAAAGATTTGTGTTTAATAAACAATCAATGTGAAACAACATAAACTTTTACGTTGTTGCCAATATCGGAAGAAGAAGTAATAACATAATAGCAAAGTTTGCAGCTTATATCTATTAAGATATCAGCAGCAATACGCTTTGATGGAAAGTTTGCTATTATATTATTACTTCTTCCGATACTGGTAACAACGTACATAACATATGACTGATATTGTCATAGTTATCTTAATTATTTGCATCTTTGATGTTATCTATTTGTGCCTTTGACTTAATTGGAGTAAGATGAACTTAATTATTATATCAAACCGAAAATGCAGTTTCGGAATAACATTAAAAAAACATAAACTAAAGCAAATACTAATATATATATATACAGCCCATCTAACAAACAATAAATTGGCTTAATTGGCTTGGAATGTACTGTCTTATCCCCCATATAGTCTGAACCGAGTGACTATCATTTCTTGGGGCCATTAAAAAAATCCTTGGGACGTAAGGGATTTGCCTCTGACTAGGAAGTGAAGGATGCGGAGGAAAGTTGACTGCGTCGTCAACCGAAAGAATTCTTTTCGACGAGAATACAGAACCTTACCCGATGGGACAAGTGTATTTTGAATGGTGGTTTTTACTTAGAAAAAGTTGGATATTGCTTTTATAAAATTTTTTATTTTCAATTACTTTTATTGTATAATTGTATGTACAGTCTGTACAATAAGAAACGCAGGTTTTTATCGAAATATGTGCAGCGTATGCAAAACTTTTCGAAGTAGTGTTTACGTGTGAACTTTGTAAAGGCCCTAAAATGACAATTGCGGTGATAGCTAGGTGACTACATAAGTCAAAATACTTCATCAGACATTAGGTAAAGCGTTATCCATAATTCTAAAGTGTAGATGATGTTCGAGGACAAGGGAAAGCCACACTATAAAGAAACGGCAAGATAAAGTTATTATTAGTTTGAGAAAAAAACGCAATTAACACTTCGTCGAGAACAATTCGAGCTAACCAAGAAAACATACATATTAGTTTAATGACAATTAGAAACAGACTACGTGAACACAATATCACTTATCGAAGCACAATAAATAAACCGTTGCTGTCCGATAAACACAGTATAGGTGCAATCTGAATACAAGAAAATTCTAGCTGAGATTAGTCCAATGGTATATTTACAGATCAGTAACTTTTCTGGTTCTAGTAATTTGGAAGGAAGGCATGGTCAACGGACAGGGAAAGGATTATACAACGCACTTAAGAGTACCCTGTGAAGGTTTACATCTCAGGGTTACCTTAACATGCGGGGTTTCTAAACATACATACGTCTGCCTTTATCGGAATTTTAAACACGAAACTAATAATAAAATGATGCCAAAAGGATTTCCAAGATCGGCAAAATGTTATTTAAAGATAACAGTGTCGATTGGGTTTTACAAAAACACAACTATCCATAACGTTAAAGTGAAATGTACAGAAAATGGAATGTTGAAAATGGTATTGTATGAATAGATTGACCTTCGGTAACCCAAGAGGAACTATATGGACTCTTATGAAGCAGAAACTTCTCGGGAAACGTGTATAAAAAATTTTCCAATTATCTAGCCACATAAAGAAGATATGGTGCGCTCATTATCTACAAATTGTGCGGAAATTTTAATAGCAAGTAAGGGAAAAATTCTTGAAAATAATGGAGACTGGACACCATATTAAGTATTTGCGTATTCGAATATAAGATGCACTTTGTAGCCACATATCTATTTTTAGCCTTTTTTTTAAGAAACATTAGCTCGTCTTTCTTATTTATATTATACAGACTATGTGTTGCGGATAGTATTAAAAATGTATAAATTACAAATTATGAGTACGTGTTAATCCCTAAAATTCTATATACATATTTAATAGATTTCCTAAGACTTTTACGGGCCATTAATAATGCACACAAACTATTACCTTTACGACTGAAACACCGGTGTTTGCTAAAGAGAGAAAACAGAGAAGCAACAATATGTACATTTCTTGTAATTATAACTAATGTATGTAGATGTTAACATTAAAAATACTAACTATATGTACTTGATAAAAATTAATGATATATTGAAATAATTCTACATCTGAAAACTGAAATTCAATATAAAATATATGTAGTTATAACAACGATGCTCAACATGTGGGGCGCGCCCTCTTAGGAGGCGCTAAAACAATAAATGGGAGGTGCGAGCGTATCGAAAAGTAAAGGAAAAAATACTTTTTTAAATCGTTTAATTTATTGAGAGAAAAGCAATTCTGACATAAATTACAAACACGTTTAATCAGTGACTCTCTTGAGCCTGTTTTACAGAACAAAGTTTTTCGAAAGAAAGTTCAATTCTTTCTTTATATTTAACTGAAATCTATATTTTTTCTTAAAAGCAGCCACCGTAGAAAATCCGGTTTCGTAAAAGTATGAAAATGGTAAGTGTATACGAAATGCTTTCATTTTCAGTGCAGAGAATTCATCGTCCATACTTGTCCAAAATTCAAACAATTACTAAAATTACTAAATTGTCTTTTGATTTCGCCACTTGCCGTAAAGTCTATGAAGATTTCTTCTTCGACAGTTGTGAGACTTTCGGAAGTATTTTAAAATGGGTTCCCAGTCCACTCGTAACTTGCTATGAAGTTGTCGTCAGCACAAAAACACTTTTTAAAATTCTTTGCCAGCATGGTTACAAAAACTACTTTAATATGTCGCTCCTCGGCCTTAACAAATTCATCTACATCGGCAAACGTTTCTAGGTTTCCTTGTTTTATATATTTGCTTCTCCAATTTCAGTTTTCTATAAAAAGCATTCACTTTATCACTCGTATCTAAGATATATACATTTGGTCTTTGGAGTTGAAGATTCAAGATATATAATTTTTTTTCATCTAGAAAAATAATGATTTCGTCTCTGACGAAGTGACACTCTTTCCACATTTTCGAAAAAATATGGATTCATAATTCCGCTAGATCAAAATCCACTCCAAATAGTTACTTTTTCGGTATGTGGAAACTGGAACCTTATGTGGGTTTCTGTTGCTCCAAATTCGGCAATTCTGCTTATTGACGAAGCTACTCAACCAGAAATGAACTTCGTCACTATAGGCGATTTTTCGCGGAAACATTGAAACAGCATCTAACTATTCTACAGTCAGGGAAAACACAAAGCTACCGATGATCATTAGACTTTAGTTCTTGAGTTAGTTACACTTTATATGAGTGAATAACTCAAATCTTTGCACATTATTCGCCAAGTAGATGTCGAAGTTAAGTCCTCACGTAATGCGGAATGGACTGTCTAGGGTTCTAACGCACGATGTCCTGGACAGCAGCAATATTTTCGTGGGTCTTGAGTTTCATTGACGTACAAGAATTCTTAGTCTACTAACGACCCAGCTGATTTAAATTTATTCATTAAACGAATACCATACGAATACCATAAACAGGGAGCAGTGCACGAAAATAGAGCACTGATTTTGATAATAAATTTTCATCATTTCTACGCATTACTCAGTCGTGTAGCGTTTCATGATTAAATATGAAGACTAACTATCTACACCACCTAAATATGACAGCTGTTACTCTCTTCCTTGAAATACGTAGTAGTCAAAAATACAAATATAATTAACGATTTTTAAATATGTGCAATACTGAATGATTGAAAACGGTCTTAATCTGCTATTTTACTGCGCTTATTTCTCATCTCAATGCCAACCCTCTTTAATCTCTTACAAAGAGAGACTCCGACGGTCAATGGAGTTCGCTATCGTGCCATGTTGGAAGACTATTTTTGGGCAGAATTGAATGGACTTGACAGCAGTAATATGGAGTTCCAATAAAATATATCCGATATCTCCCAAAATAGAGGCAAAGCAAGAATAGAGTTTTTGAGTGTTAGAATCTGCGAGACGTTTGTCTGCTATAGCAGTGCAACGCGCTTTCAAAAGAGAGCACGGAAAGAACCGCCTTGTAAACAAAGCATTTTGCGATGGTATCATCAATTCGAGGACACTGATGTGTAACAGTAAAAGCACTGGTCGACCAAAAGTGCCAGACAAAACAATGACGGGAATGGAGGATACTTTCATACATTGTCTACATAGACCAACAGCCCGAGCAAGCCGCAAACTTGGAATACCGTGGACGATTTTGTGACAACGATTACATTTCAAAATGTACCGTGTACAGTTCCTGCACCACCTAACACCGGAGGATTATGTCCGACGACTGAAATATTGAGTCAAAATACAGGAGGCATTTAAGGCAACAATTGGCTACCGAGTTGACATTCAGCGATGAAGTTGCATTTAGTGTATTTGGGAACATGAATCGTCATAATTTGTGTTACTAGGACACTGAAAAACCACGTGCAATTATGACTGTGGCAGTTTCCCCCATGAAGGTATATTGGCCGTCTTTTTTTCTGTGAGACTCCGACGCGTGCAAGTTACATAGATATGTTGCGGTTATAGTTGTATCCACAACTAGTTGCTAATTCCATAGATTTAGTCTTTCAACATGACAAGGGTCTCCTCATTGGAACATTCAATGATACCTGAACAATGAACTTCCACATCGCTGGATTAGACGTGTTGCTGGGGGTGATTTCGCTTAATTCCCTTGCCGCCCCAAGTCACCTGATTTAACGCCTTGTGACTTCTTCCTTTTAGGGTACATTAAGGATCTTGTTTATGTACCCCCACTACCAAACGCATTAGAAGAGCACAGGGAACGGATCAATACTGCGGTGATGACCATTGATAAGATAGCGCTACAAAGTAACATCTAGAGTGTGAAGAAAACTGCGAGTTGCGATTCTCTCATATTTGTACATGTAATACTGTTAAATACATAGCGTTTTGAAAACGAATGAGCCTTTTATAGTAGCCTTGTATAAATGCTTACAATTATATATAAATATATAATTTTCATTAATTAAATTTACAATTTAGTTTAGTTCTATTGAATTGTTTGGCTGAAAAATGCCTGCCCAGACACACGGATAGATGAACAAACAAAAGGACGGAAAACCAAAATTGTGATTTTCGTAATGTAAACTCCCAAAAATGTCTAAATCCATGGAAAATTCGATTTCGATTTTCGTCATTCGAAAGCAAAATTATACGTATTTCTTCAGATATATAATTTATTTTAAAAAATTATTTTAATGAGCCTTTAAAATTATAAGTAATAACTGTCCAAGGTAAAATAATAACAAAACACTTCATTTTTGTTATTAAAAAATTTAAAACGATTTCTACAACACCTCATACATTAATCAAGAAAATTCTAGCTTCTAAACTTAAAGATTATGTGAATAAAATCGAATAATAAATCCCAGAAAACATTCAAAAATATTTCTCATCATACGATTATGAATTTCATCCGATGAGACAATTATTTTCATCTTATCGCAAAATAAAATCAAAGCACAAGGCGATGAAAGAGAAACAAAGCAAACATTATTTTATGTAATAGTAATATATAAGCGGCGTTTTGTTTCAGATAACGCTGCACATATCATATGTTCATGCGATAGTGAATCCCACACTCTTCCTGGTGCTTCACAGGGGCCTAAGACGAGCAGCCCTCGACCTGTGCTGCGGCTGGCTGCCGCTGTGGTTAGGATCGCCTAGCGTACCACCACCTCCAGACCCCCCGAGACAAGCAGACATATCACTACTTAAGACGCCCCTTCCTACACCAGCCCATCCAGATAGCTCTATGGTAATTAAATATTATATGTAAGTGGTGTGAGCATGATTCTATTATTATTATAATCTTTATGATTAATAATGTTTTATCAGAAACTCTTACGTATAAATATATAGTGCCTATTAAATTATCTCCTATAAAACACCTTTTAAAAATTATTGTAGTAACATACACTACTAGCCATAAGTGTTTGCTCACATGTATACTTTCATATTATTCGAATAAACAATATTATAACATACCTAAAACCAATATATTATTAAATTTTAATTAAAAGATAAACATACTACATGCATATCCTTCGATATTTATGTATTTAAGTAGTTTAAAACTAAATTATCGCCAACGACCATTTTACAACCCAGGTAAGGCGATTAAATAAAGACCTTTTTTTAAATACATTAGGCTACAAATCAAGTAATGAAATGTATCGTATTTGTACCAAAATTCTAGATTGCAAAGTGTAAAGAGTTCGTGTCGTGGTATTTGTTTATTATTTTAAAATATAATCAATATTTTGGATAATGAAGAAAAGAACTATCGGTTCAAACAGATGCTCTTACAGTGTCTCATCATAATATTGTAATATTAAAAAATGTGAAGAGACATTGGATAAAAAGCAATCAGACCGACCAAGAATAACAATATCAGCAGAGGATCGAGCAATAGTTTTATTAAGTAAAAGAAATAGACGAAAATCTGCCCCGAAAATTGCAGCAAACAAATACAGACGAAAAGAATAAACCAGTTAGCGTCACAATAGTGAAAAGGCGTTTACGCAAAGAGAAATTGTTTTGGAAGATCGCTGAGCAAAAACGGCTATTGCGGAAGCAAAGTAAAATAAAACAGTTACCTTGGGCAAGACAACACAAAGATTGGATGCTTGAAGAGTGGAAAAAAAGTGCTTTGGACCGACGAATCCAAATTCGAGATATTCGGTTCATAAAGTAGAATGTCTATCAGAAGATCAGCGGTAGGAATTCCCGAATCATACATTGCATCAGCCTCCAAGCATGGAGAAGCATCAGTAATAATTTGAGGTTCGTTTTGCTGAAATATTTGTAGGCGATCTTATTAAAACAGACGATATTCTAAGAAAAGAACGGTGCAGAGAAATTTTGGAACAGAATGCCGTTCCCCTGGAACACGACTAACAGGAAAAAACATTGTGTTTCAGTAAGACAACGATCCCAAACACGTCGAAATTGTGTCGGGGATATTTTAGAAGAATTAGAAAGAGAACGAATAATTGTTATTCCGAAATTACCTTCTCAGAGCCCCAATTTGAATCCTATAGAGCTGCTATGGGATGAGCTAGACAGATAAGTGCGAAAATCAGCTCTCACATCCATTAAAATACTATGTCTTAACTAATGAATGCATAGTCGAAAACAGAACGGAAAATTGTGGCGAACTTACTAGAAAGAGTATTGAAATTGTAGCAGGCAGTAATAAAAGCTAAAGGTGGGTTATCAACGAATTAAAAGCTTACATAAATTTTAAAAAAAATTTTTTTAATATTTGTTAAAATTGTTTAAAACAATATATTTTTAGATTTTAAAACATTTTGTATAATTATTTAATAAAACTTTAATTAAGTATTGTACTTATTTTCCTATTATTTTCTGGGTGGGCAAAAACTTATGGCCGGTAGTGTATCTGGTCAATGTTTTGAAACTTAAACTTTCCCTATGTTCGAAATTTCATTAAATCTAAGAAGTTAACAGATATACCATTTTTTAACAAAAAAATAAAAATGGTCTTAAAACACACTTCTTATATAGATGAAAATATTTTTAATAATAATAGGAATTTACTTACGCCCACATTATACAAAGTTTTTCGTTTGTTATTGCTGTTTTGTTTTACTATTAAAGCGACAAAATTAAAAGCAAACATCGTATTTTAAAATATTGACAAATAATTCTGATTTTTAAATACAAATTTAAATTAAAATATTATATATGAAGATCGTAAAGTTTCTCATTTAAGGTGAATGCTAATAGTAATAACATAATTTATGTCATGCCAATAATCCCTGTAATTGATGTTAAGCTGTTAGGGGTTATGAGGATACAGATTAGTATGATTATTATTAATGTGATTGAATAGAAACAGTCTGACAGCAAATCCTGAAGATGTTGTCTTTATTAACAGAGAAACGACAATCACTAAAACCATGGAGCGTAATTTGGAAATATTTCAAATCATACTAACGGTTAACGAAGATATTAAAAGCAAAAGCTGAATGGGATTTGGACGAGACATAAAATAGTTTCAGAGCGGATAGTTAATTGAGGAATAATATCGACAGTGTCAGGTCCACTGATCGAACCTTTAAATTATAATTCTAATCACATGCCTGACAGAAATAGATTCGTTTTCTAAGAAATTTCTTTATTCATCATTTCCAAATCTGTGGGAGGACTAAAAAGTAATGCTGCTGATAGTGACAGCGCCAATTTAAAGATACTGAAGATCTGTTTTCCATATTTAGGCATATATATACATCACATTTTCAACTTTTGTATGGACAATACAGTCTTATCTTCCTTTTGGAAATCATCTCCAATTAAGCCAATTCCAAAGTCAAAAGATGTTAACAATTAAAATGACTTACGACCAATAAGCATTTTACCCACCACGGGCAAGGTATTGGAAAAATGTGTTGTAGGACAATTTCATAAATTAATACATAATTATCTACTTATCAATCAGAATTTCGTCCATTATGTAATTGGGTGATCGCTGTGGCATACATTATTGCTGAAATAATTCGAGCTATAGACTCGGGCAGGGTTACTGTTTCGATTTTGCAGGATTGGAGCAAAAACTTTGACACAGTGCACCACAGTTTACTGGTATCAACACTAAAATGGGTTGACATGTCGGAACCGGAAGAGGAATTCCATAAATCATATCTTAAAGGCAGAACGCAAAACGTAATCACAGATGATGTGAAATCTGAGCCATTGACAGTGACACATAGGGTGCCTCAAGGAACTAGTCTCATGATATGACCGAGTATTTATACATTTAAATTACCCTCAGCACTGAAACATTGCTCTTACCACCTGTAGGCCGATGATACACAATTGTATATGTTATTTGACCCATTGAGATTACAACAAGTGGAACTTTATATCAATGAAGATCTACTAAATTTGTGTCAGTATAATGAACAACACCAACTACAGAAAATCTGGATGATAATCTTCGTTTTCACGAAAACACCACGTCCTTTCGTCTACATGCACATCTATTTGATGCTCTGTAATTCTTTAGTGTTGTCACACTTTGACTACGGTGAGGCGGTGTATTCTTGCTGCCTTACAAAAACTGATGTCAGGCATACACAGATAGTGCAGAACTCGTGCATTAGATTGATCCATGGTATCAGAGGTAGATGTGGAGTTGCATAGGTGCTAAGAAAGACAGGCTGCCTTAACTAGGGCTAACAGAAGTATATTTCATAGTATCTTGCTGTATTGAAAAATAATTTAAACAGAAAAGCCAGATTAGCTGCATTTCAGATACCAGAATCATGATAGGAATATTCGCGGCAGCAATCAGCTCACTATTCCAGCACATAAGTTGTAAATATTTAAATGATGTTTCTCATATAATATAGCGGATAAAATAGATAAGTACTTATCCATAGATAAAATGAATATACACTCGCCGATTACTGCTTAAGGTGCGAAAACTGTATTTCTGTCGCAACAAGGATCGTAGAACATTATAAGAACTTGCAAATTCTATGGATTACCGAGGCTTGGATGCGTGTCTGTAATAAGATTTACATACATCAGTGCAACCACCTCTTCAGATGTATGAATGTTTTTTTTTGCATTCAGACTAATTTAATTTAACAATGTGGTTTATATTCATTATTTATATATTTTTCTTTTTTTTGTCTAAAAGGATAAAGGTAAAACGCTAAATGTATACACTTATGCATACGGCGATTTATCTTTTTGGCATCACATATATTATATGCTACGTATATTTATATATTATTGTTTCTTTTACTATAACTGCCAATAAATAGCTTATTATTATTATTATTAACAGAAGAGAAGAGATGATATACTTTTGTTTTATAAATGTGTCAAAAGCATATGACTCAGTAAGGGATGATATGTGGGATCGACTAAAGGAATGAAGTAAGACAATAATTAATTACATAAGATGTTTATTTCAAAAAAAAAGCAAATTAGGTGTATTACGTCAGAACAAAAACAGTATTTGAAGAATTTACGATTTTAACATCCATACTGACTTATAATTTAACATCCATAAAGAACACGTGCCTGCTCACTGTTGTTAGAACGTAGACCAACATAGAGAAAAACATCTTAGAGGTATTTTAAGATAACAAGACTTGTACTCAGATACTTAGTCGTTGCTGATGATTTGATAATGATGACAAAAACGAAGAAAGACCTAAAATATTTGCTAAAGATTTGGCAGGAAAAACTAATGAAACAGAAATTGTCACTAAATCAAAGTAAAACTAAACTAATAAGTAAAATCGATAAAACCCAAGAATCTAAACATTACAATACAAAATGAAGAATTTAACATACTAAACAATTAAATATTCGTGGACAACGACAGCTGAAAATAAAAAATAGAAACAGAATTAGGAAAAAGAATAACTTATCTTCATATAATGCATCCATAACTTACGGTGTGCTCCAACTATAGAAGACAAAGAAGGTTCTGGCAGACCGAAAATGCTTAAAGATGTGAAACTGCAGGAGTTATTGGATAAAGACCCAACCCAAACTCAAAAACCATTGACAGAAGCGTTAAATGTGGCCTAAGAAACGATGAACGACCGACTACGAACAATGGGAAAAATCCAAAAGATGGAAAAATGGGTGCCACATCAAATCCAAAAATTGTCTGTGAAATGCTGCTTCAAAGGTATGATCGGAAGTCATTTCTGCATCGAGTAGTAACAGGTGATAGAAAATAGATTTATTTCGAAAACCCTAATCGCAAAAAATCATGGCGAAGACGGCCCATCAACTCCAAGGGCAAATTGTCTGGGTCGCAAGACAATGTTCTGTGTTTGGTGGAACCAGAGTGTAGTGGTGTATTACGAACTGTTGAAACCTGGTGAAACATTTAATACGCATCGTTGCCGACAACAAATTATCAATTTGAACCATGCATTGATAGAAAAACATCCAGAATGGACCCGAAGACACGGTAAAGTGTCTCATACAGCAAAATCGGCCAAGGAAACGTTGAAAGCATTTGGATGGGACATAATATCACACTGCCGTACTCTCCAAACCTTGCCTCGTTCGACTATCACCTTTTCACATCAATCGGACACGCGCTTGCAAGCAGCACTTCGTCAATTTTGAAGTTAGAAAATGGCTCGATGAATGATTTTGCTCAAAGGACAAATAGATTTTTGAGATGGCATCCATAAATTGCCTGAAAGGTAGGCAAGATGTGTACCTATAGAATCAAATGACCAATACTTTGAATAAATAAATATTTCCATTTTCTTGAAAATTATAATAGTAATAATAATCTTGAAGGCCCAACAGTTACATAGCCCATTTACAGGACATAATGCATCAATAAAATTAAAATTGAAACAAAAATAGGTGCAGTTAATGTTCTACAAATAAAAATAAGAATTCATTCAATTAACAAAAAAATATATATACACACTTATAGTAATGTAATCCAAGTCATACAAAAAAAAAAAACTGAACTAACAATAATAGATTCAAATTAGCGAAAGGGATCCTCATATAATGCATTGGCATTTCTGGACATATGTACTAATGGAGCCTTGTAGTGAACATTGGTTCTTGCCCTAGCTATTGAGAAGGTTGCCGATAATCTAGTGTCAAAACTAGGCACGAGGAGATCAACCTGGGACAACAGTACAGAAGAATCAATGAAATTATTTATTAATTTAAAAATAAAACCACCACTAGCTTTCTCCCTGCGTATAACAAAAGAATCAAAATTGTGCCTAGCAAGCAGACCCTCATACGTCGAACCAAAGACAGGATAATGATGTTGTATTATGTAGTTTTATTGTATGTTATGTACTTATTATGTAGTTTTTTTATGAAAAAACTTGTAATGAGTTTCCGGTACATCCGGTATATGAATTTTCTGTCTAAAGTGATACATTTTCAAATTCATACAGCAAATAATCTCAAATTAGTTTCGATGCAAACATCTTTCTCGTTTCGTAAACCTAGTTGGATGCACTGGCGGTCGAATTATAAATTTTGCGTATATTGTAATTATAGAGCAGGCATTTGGTCACAGAGAATTTTTTAATAGGACAATACTTCTTCTTAAGACTTAATTTCGACTGCAAAACTGGACAACACTGGACAAATTTTCTCAAGAATGTGAGGTTATGAAAAAGTCTTGATAAGATTTCTACAACTATTTTGAATACACAAGTAAAATACACCCAGGAGGAAGTGTTTGTTACACAACATAATTTGAGAAGCGTTCAGTAGTTTATTTAATCTTGCCTGTAAACCGTAAAATATTCGTAGCGTATGAATATTAAACACGAAATTGACGGTATTTTATGTTAATAAGGCGAAGCAATAAATTCGTGCAAAGCTTCTCTTTTATGATACTATAAATTACTTGGAAGATTTATATGGTTGAAAGAGCTTATTCTATGTAATCCATTTTTAACGAATTAAGAGGCGAAATGAAATATTTCTTAGTTAATAATCTTGAAGTATGTATGTAAGGCCTATAATAACTGTAGTACTTCAAACAGAGTTAAGAATCAACCGAATTTACAATTTCCGTGTTATTGTTACATTTACGCAGTGTAAACATTAGGATAACTTTGTTCTCATTCTTGAGAATATATTTTAATTTCTATAAAATTTATGACTCCGTTACATATAATTTAAGTTCCTTATGTAAATACAAAAATCCTTTAATAATGGCTTTCTTTTTATACAAGAAGGAAAATATATATCTTCATTTAAAATCCACCTAAATGCTATTTGATGGTGCCAATAAATTACATTTTCTAAAGATTTATTTGATACGTCAAATTTAATTTAAGTCTCAAACTTGGAATTTCTTTAAGTAAGAATATTGCTGTAGAATACTTCTAAATCTATTATGTGTATATAAAAATTTAAACGACAATAGTATAATAGTAGAATCTTCTATTTTTTGTTAGAGTAGCAAAATCGTTTTAGTACAATTCACTTTATGTTAACTATTAGGTTGTCAGAAAAGGCGTGACACATTTTGGCAACAGATGGTGTAGTCCACTTTTGCAAGTCATTCGTATATACAAAGGGTATTAGGAAAGTTTTGCAATATGACGCAACAATGAATCGTAGGAAGCAGCTTGTTGCTGCATGTTGAGACATGTTCATACGTGCATAGTAGGCGGCGTACCATGTCGATGGACTCAGTTATTCATTAGGAGTGAGAGTGTAAAGTGTTTGCGATGGCATCGTGGTCACGAAATGAGATAAGGGCAGTTTCGCGTTATAATTTCGTGCATGGTTTAAGCATAGACCAGTTCTTCGAAGAAATGACTCTTGCACAAGGTGATGTTTGTACACATCGCACAACGATATTCAGGTGGTATAGAGAATTCCAAAGGGGAAATTTAACTGTGGAAGATGCTGAGAGGTCGAGAATGCCACTCAGTTACGGAGGAAAACGTTACTACTGTGAGGAAAACGCTTGGCGAGGACAGGCGAGTGACCTACCAACAGATAGAGAGTACTTCAGACCTAAATGCACCAGCAATTCGTTCGATTCTGCATGATCATTTGCACGCGAAGAAACTTTATTCTCTCTGGGTGCCGCATCGACTGACTGAAAAGCAGATGACATTACTATTACGATGTGCCGACCAAAGCTCAAAGCAAAGATTGGGTCTTTGATGATGGGGAGACACCCGTAGTTGTCAGAAATTCCGATCTATAAAGAAGAAAATGATAGCTGTATTTTTTAAATCGAGTGGAATTGTGGAAAGCGTCGTTTTGGACACACAAGACAGTCACAGTTAAGTGGTATACTCAACAGTCGTTGGATCTATGAAGAACCTGCGGCCAAAGTCAAGAATGGACACCTGGTTCCTCCATCATGATAATGCTCCAGCTCACCGGGCCAAAGTCTGCACCGAATATTTGGCCACGTCAGGATTGAAACTTCTCGAGCACCCTCCCTACAGTCCAGATCTTGCTCCCTGCGACTTGCCATCTATTCAAATTAGTAATTGTAGTCTACCAAGAGCCATCTTAAAGATTGAAGAATATATTCTATAAGTCCACGTTCGTTTTATTTTAAAAATATTATTAAATTTTTCAAAGAATTGGATGCCTTCTAAACCTTTATTCAATTTTAAACTATTGATAAAACTGAGAGTATACAGTCAATCGTAAAAGTGTTCGTACACCTGTGAATGTTGAATATGAATCAAATGTGAACATCCTGCTATGATAAAGTATATCTACTTCGATTTAAAAACGTTAAAAAACTCTAAAAACCTTTAATAATAATATGAACACTATTATTTAAATTACAAAAGAATTTGCTAAATATTCTAACATCCAATGCCACAGAAGTTTTCGTACACTTCATTTTTATAAGATATTTCTCTATTGTAAGTCATAATCTAAAACGAAATTATGAAGTACTGTCCATAGTATCATGTATTTATGAAAAATTAATATTTCATGCTTTTACAAAGAAGAGTTGTCAAAGCGAACACATGTCTGGTAATATGCGCGAGTTGTCAAAGTAAGCACATGTCTGGGAATATGCGCAAATTAATAACACCACACATAGAAGAAAAAAAAATAGATTGAAAAAAAATATTCAAAATATCCTGAACTGTTGAAATTGTACCGAGAAATAGGCATCCAAAGATTCTGTGAGCGCCATCAGATGACTGGTACAAGTACAATGACTTCAAATTCATGGATAATAAGTGCAATGAGATTGTTGTACGGATGAAATTTTATACAAAAACAAGTACATTAAGAAAACATAAAGAGAATTTGAAGAAAAGCCGGATATAACGAAAAGGTACCTCGTAAAATATCTTTCATTACAAATTTTTATTACAAATACATAATAATATGAAGAGGCTTTACCGAATTCGGTTTAAATTTATGGTTTACAATAGAGAAATATGTTATTGATAAAATTCAACATTCACGGGGTGTACGAACACTTTTGAGACTAACTGTATTATTGTTAGGTGCGCCACTAAGATCTCGCTGCTTTTCAAGACATGGCTCCAGTAGTAAGTGCTGGTCGATTGTGACATAACCAAACCGTCATGAACCAAGCTTAGACATATAGTAAATAAACCGCTTTGACACATTAGTGATTTTGTTTTTGCGTCATATACTTTTGGTTGTGTGAAAATGTCTGATTTTGTGCCAAATAATCGTCATTTGCGGGAAGTGTTGCTTTTCTTCTCTCATTTGAAGAAAACGGCAGCTGTAGCGCATAGAGAACTCCAAAAAGTTTACGGAGACGCTGCTCTAAGTGAAAGAACGTGCCGTGATTGGTCCCGACGCTTCAAAGACGGTGATTTCGATGTTGACGACCGTTCGCGTGAAGAAAGACCAAAAACCTTCGAAGGATCCGTGCCAAATGCAAAAAGAGCTTGCTTCAACATTAGGAGTTACCCGCTAAGCAATTTCTCAGCGATTACATGGGTTTGGAATGAACAAGGAAAACAAGGAACTTGGTTCCTTATGATTTGAAGCCAAGAGACGTTGAGCGTCGTTTTTTCGCCTGTGAACAACTGCTCCAGCGGCAAAAAAAGGAAGGGTTTTCTTCATCGCATCGTTACGGGTGATGAAAAATGGATTCATTACAGCAACAAAAAGAGAACAAAATCATGGGGACTGCCCGGTCATGCTTCTACGTTATCGGTTCGGCCGAATATTCACGCTGCGAAGGTTTTGCTGTGTATTTGGTGGGACCAGGGCGGTGTTATTTATTATGAGCTGTTGAAACCGAACGAAACCATCACTAGGGAACGGTATTGAACTCAATTGATGCGATTGAACCGAGCACTGCGCGAAAAGCGGTCACAATACGAGCAGAGGCACGAAAAAGTGATTCTACAGCATGACAACGCTCGGCCTCACGTTGCCAAACCCGTTAAAACCTACTTAGAAATGCTCAAATGAGAGGTCCTACCCCACCCGCCATATTCCCCAGATATTGCGCCGTCCGATTATTACTTGTTCCGTTCGATGGCACATGGTCTGGCTAATCAGCAGTTCCGCTCATATGAAGACATCTCAAAATGGCTTGATTCGTGGATAGCCTCAAAAGACGAACACTTCTACCATGACGGTATTCGAGTTCTGCCAGAAAGATGGGAAAAAGTTGTCACTAGCGATGGGCAATATTTTAAATGATTCATTTGTAAACATTTTTTCACAATAAAGTTGTATTTTCATCAAAAAAACAGCGAGAACTAAGTTGCGCACCTAATATATTTTCAAATTTTATACAGAATTATGACGAATTATAGATTGTTAAAAAAAAGTTTGTTTAAATTGAAATTACTCTACATATAAAATAAGTGTCTGATAATAGAAAGAGAAAGAATTTGCAAAATTAAAAATTAATTAATAACATATTTAGGTATCGTGAATGTTTAATTTAACCTATTTTTCAAGAAGAGAAATAGAAAAATCTCGGTAAAGTACCAGATTTAAAGCCATTAGTTACTGCTAGTTGAATATAGGATATTCAAGTTCTATATAAAGTCCTAATTGAATAACTGAATTGAATAATTTGATTACCCATCGTATCAGGTAATGAAATTTTCCGCACCAATTTCCTAATAAGACTCCATTATCCCATTTCCCGCCTTAATAAACATTTTCCCACTTTGCCACCTATGGTGATTTAACGATCTTTTTCCTATAAGCTTGGGTTAAAATAACTATACTTCATTCTTATTTATGGTAGAAGATAAACAGACGGAAAAAAAGTATTTCTTGGAATTACAGTAAAAAATTCTCATACGATACGAATTAAATATTTCTTTCAAATGTGTTTTTCGTAAAACATTTCTCAAAATTGGTAAACGCAACGAGTTGTTTTTATGCTATTTATTTTTATTTGAAATGGCCAAAATTAGAACTAAAAATAAAATATGTGGTTTTATAAACTTAATCATAAGTTTTCGTTACATAAAATTGGTAAAAATGGTATAATGAATATTCTTGAAGCTCCGTTACTGAAAATTATTAATACTTCCATTTCTACGAGAATAGTTTGACAAGTAGTGACACATTGATGGCGCTCTAATTGGTAAAACAAATGCACTGTAATTTAGGTTGCCTATTTATATGTTTATATTCCGATATTTAGATAAATCGGTTGATTAGTTTATTTTTGACAGCTGATTGAAAAAGAAGTAACACGTCGTTTTGTTAAAATGGAAAAAGCAGAGTATCGTGCGGTGATTAAATACTTCGTGATTAAGAGTATGAAAGCTACCGAAATAAAAGATGAGTTACGGGGAACATTAGGTGAATTTAAACGTGGTAGAACAAGCTGTGCTGATGAAGCGCGCTCTGGAGCACCCAAAATTGTGACTTCTAAGGAAATGATTATAAAAATCCATAATATTATTACGGAAGATCGACGACTCAAAGTGAGGGAGATAGCAGACATGGTAAACATTTCAACAGAACGTGTACACCACATTTAAACGAAAGAATTGGGCCTTTCCAAGCTTTCGGCAAGATGGGTGCCGCGATTGCTTACGACTGATCAAAAGTTCACTCGTTTGCGCATTTCCAATGAGTATTTGGACCTTTATACGCGGTATCCGGTTGATTTTTGTAGGCGATTTGTTATTTGCGATGAAATTTGGATACACTACAGTACACCCGAAACTCAACAACAGTCGAAACAATGGTTAGAACGTGGTTCTGCACCTCCAAAGAAAGCGAAAACCACTTTATCGACAAACAAGGTGATGGCATCAATTTTTTGAGATTCGAAGGGCATTTTGCTCATTGATTACCTTCAGAAAGGTACCACAATAAACGGACAATATTATGCAGAACTTCTACAAAAATTAAATGTTGAGATTCGTGCTAAACGGCCAGGAATGGCAAAGAAAATGATTCTGTTTCACCAAGACAATGCTCCCTCGCATACCAGCACGGTAGCAACGTCCAAAATCCACGAGTTGTATTTCCAATTAGTACCGCATGCGCCTTATTCGCCGGATCTAGCCCCTTCCGACTTCCACCTTTTTCCAAAATTAAAAGCGGCACTAGGTGGAAAGAAATTTTCGTCTAACGACGAACATATTATCTTCGTTAATGAGTATTTTGCAAGCCTTCCGGAATCGCATTTTAGAGATGGCATAAGGACATTGGAGCACCGTTGTAATAAATGTATTGCTCTTTTAGGAGAATATATTGAAAAATAAAAATTATTTTGTATTTAAAAAATTCGTTTTTCTTTTCCATTCTCACTACTTGTCAAACTATCTTCGTATATCTTTATTTCTGAAATTGTGGAAACGTGTCAGAATTGTTCCTATTTAGAAAAAATGTGACGAATAACAAACTATCGCCTCATTGGTATTATTGGGTCTGGGAAAAAGTTCGTGGCGTTTTTCCCGATAGATGGCATTGGTTGCCGATAACTAAAGAACAACAAGTCACAGCGACATCACCGAGGGCTCGTTTTTTAGATGACCTTCCGAACGTTAGTTTGAGCGTAGAAACATTGTAATCGGTGCAGTGGTTGGAAAGTTATTCGCACTTGAAAATGGAGAAGAATAATGAGAAATTTCGCTATATTCTGCAATATTATTATGATAAGGGGAAGAACGCTGCGCAGGCTTGTGATAAAATTTGTGCTGTGTACGGTGAAGGTACTTTATCGAAATCTGTTGCGCGGAAATGGTTCGCTCGCTTTCGTTCTGGAAATTTCAATGTGAAAGATGAGTCACGCTCCGGTCGTCCAATCACTGAAAAATCTGATGAAATTCTTGAAAAAGTCCAATAAGATAAGCATATCAGCAGTGTCGATATTGGCATGGAGCTAGGCATTGACCACAAAACTGTTTTGAACCATTTACACAAAGCTGGTTACAAAAAAAAGCTTGACGTATGGGTTCCTCATGAGTTGAGCGTGAAAAACATGATGGACCGAATTAACATCTGCGATGCGCTGCTGAAACGGAATGATATCGAGCCGTTTCTGAAACGTTTAATAACCGGAGATGAAAAATGGATTACGTACGATAATCGGAAGCGTAAAAGATCGTGGATAAAGGATGGTGAGCCGTCACAAGCGTTCGCTAAGCCAACATTGACGCCAAAAAAAGTGATGCTGTGTGTATGGTGGGACTGGAGGGGAATCGTCCACTACGAGCTACTTCCAACTGGTCAGACGATTGATTCTCAACTCTACTGTGCACAACTAGAGAGATTACGCCAGGCGATTGAAAGAAAACGGCCCGAATTGATTAATAGGAAAGGTGTTGTCTTCCATCATGACAACGCCCGACCACACACTTCTTTGATGACCCGTCAAAAATTGAGAGAGTTTGGTTGGGAAGTTTTGATGCACCCACCTTACAGTCCGGATATAGCACCCTCTGACTATCATCTGTTTCGATCTCTGCAGAACTCTCTCAATGGAATTAAGTTGGTTTCAAAAGAAGCCTGTGAAAACTACTTGATTCAGTTTTTCGACCAGAAACCACAGAAGTTTTTCACCGATGGGATCATGGATCTACCAAAAAAATGGCGAAACATTGTCGATAATAATGGAGCATATTCGGTTTAAATGAATTCGTCCACGCGCCATGCGGGGACCAGTTGAATTTTACTGAAAAAACGCCACGAACTTTTTCCCAGACCCAATATTTCAAACTTTGCTAAAGCATACGAGCAATATCTATAGTCGTATATTTCGTAATAATCATTCTTACAGTTCTCCGCGGCAGCATGGTTTGTTCTTTGGATGATCTACGGTGACTAATCTAGCATCTTTCACACAATATGTTGATACTACTGATTATTTAATGATGTTAAGCTTTCTTATTTAGGTTTATCTTCCTCCCTTCTTAGTAATGGGGTCGTATCTGATTCAGTTATGTTTTCTATAATGGCTACTCTAATGTTTTTATATCTACCTTCTGGTTTCACCAAGGTTCGAATCTGGGTTCACTATTATTCTTGCGTTTTATAAATGACTTACAAGTTTGCCTTCAAATGCTTTAGGTTATGCTGATGATATTTAAATTATTAATGTGGCATCGTCTCGTTGTTAATAGTCTGTCTTTGAATATTGATAAATGTTTCATTATGCCTTTTACTAAAAAATTAATGCATTTTCCTTCCCCTTACTCTATGAATAGACTTATATTTTTGATTGGAAGCCGATATGCGGCCACATAACTACTAATAGAAGCTTTTTATATTCGATATAATTAACCACTAAGCTATCACGCTGACAGAAAAAACTTTAAAGCATGTGCAATAGCCATCTTTTTATTTGTTGTTGTCGCCATGTATTCTGTTTGTATTAACTTTCTTTTGATGCTGTGTTCTTCTTTTGCCAGGATTTTAGCCTCATTCCATGCAATTCCTTGTCCATCTTTTCTCCCTCATGTTGAGCCATTTTTGGGTGTTCATTCATTCTAAAGTCAGCTTGCGTCCTTATACAATATATGGTCTTCCACATCCACGTTATTATATAAACGTTTCTTCTTTCCCTGATTTTCATCTCTAATTTTTATTCTCTGTCTTTGTTAGAGTCGACCTGTTTGTTGTCATGGTTTTAATAAATGTCTTAACCTTATAGAGATACGTTTCAATATCATTATAAAAATCATTACGTTCCTAAATTTGAAATAAAATTAGTTTTACTTCCAATAATTCTTTAAATTTTGAAAAAATATGACACATAAACACAAAAAGAAAACCGTTTCAAATATTTGGTAAACTAGACATATAAAGGGTGTGTCAAATTTCGCGGGTTTTTTAAAGAATAAATAAAACCCATAATTTGCATTCACTTTCAAAAACTTTTTATTGGTAATTGAAGTATCAGTTATGACATTTATATGCGAAAAATAATATCTGCCAAATGGCCTCCTCTTGCAGCACCACAGACGTCCACTCTTTTGTTAAAATTTTCAATGATATTTTGACATAATTGAAGCTCTATCTCACCAATGGCACGAATAATTTCATCTTTCAAAGCAAGAAATGATTGTGGATTGTTTTTATAAACCTGACTTTTCACAAAACCCCAAAGAAAATAGTCTAACGGTGTCAAATCACATGATCTTGGTGGCCAATTAACATCACCGTTTCTTGAAATTACACGTCCAGGAAATTTTTCTCTCAATAAATCAATTGATTCGTGTGCAAAGTGAGGTGTAGCGCCATCCCGTTGAAACCACATATCCTCTAGATCAATATTCATTAATTCAGGCCACAAAAATTCGGTTATCATCCGACGATATCGATCACCATCGACAGTTACAGCTTCACCAGCAACATTTTCAAAGAAGTAAGATCCAATTACACTACCTGACCATAATGCACACCAAACAGTATCTCGTATAGGATGCATAGGTTTCTCATGAATAATTCGTGGATTTTCCTCACCCCAGATACGGCAATTTTGTTTATTAACATAGCCACCAAGTTCAAAATGTGCCTCATCGGAAAACATTATTTTTTGAGAAAAATCAGCTGGTTGTTCATTGATGAAATTGACAAATAGACGACGTTTTAAATGATCTAATGGCTTCAGTTCCTGTGTTATTTGAACCTTATATGCCTTCAAAGCTAAATCCTTGTGGAAAATACACCATGTTGTTGATTCACTAAGTCCAAGTTGTTGTGAACATCGTCTAATGGACATTTCAGGATCTTCAGCAACACTTTCACGAACCAAACTAATACTTTCCCTTGAACGACCACTACGACTGTAATTTTCACTTTTTTGATCTTCCACGGAACCGGTCTCTTAAAATTTTTTAATAATTCAACCAATAGTGCTTTCAAATGGACGATTATGTAAACCATAAAATTCACGTAATTTTCTAAAAACGTTTTTCATAGAACGCTGATTTTTCATAAAATAATTCAACAATTTGAATGCGTTGTTGTATCGTGTCCGAAGCCATTTTTATAAATGTCATACATCACACTTTTTAAATGCCCACATACCCAGACAAATTCAGTGCACCATCTACATTTTATTTATTCTTAAAAACACCATTTATAAAACTTTATTCTGAGATTGCAATTAAAGCTAGTTTTATATTCGAGTCACAGGTTGAGCTAGCTGGTTGTAATATACATATCTTGAAACCAATCCAAGACCATGCTACATTTATTTTTAAATTTATAGGTAAAAACACTCCGTTGGGCGCCAATAATTATATATAGATTTTCAACAAAATAAATTAAAAGTGTGAAATTCACAGTTTTCTCTTTTCTATTAATATAAGGCGCTTCTGTTTTTACAAAAATGTAAATGTATTTTCGAGCTCACCGGTTCGAAGTTTATTCTGAACGATGATAATTATGTTACTATAAATTTAAAAAACAGCAAATATAAATAATTTTCGTTCCTCGTTTAATATTAGGTGCCTTTTCTGCAAATAAGTTACGTTTAAGTTCGACTTATGAGTCCGGGACTTCGTGTTCAAAACGTTGATAGTAAAAAGAATACTTAAATATATTTAGTGATTTTTTTTATTATTTACATTGTATTTAAATGCAAAATTAATTAGTCGAATGCGGCGTGTTATTAGGCGTGCACCAAGAACACAGAAGGAGTTTCGTCGCTGATATGTATGTATGTAATGCAGTGCGCATCTTCGATCAGAGGTGTTCAATTGTATTACGAAGATTTGTACGTTGTAGAGAATTATCGCGGCTATATAGATCGAAAAAACGGCCACTGTCTGACAATAAATAAGTTTATTTATGAATTTTCGAATTTAAAGAATGGTGCGAAAGTGAAATGCTTAGTTTGCGATAGACCGCGCATGTCCTGAATAAAATATGATTGCAAAAAACACGTAAATAGTGGACAATGAAAAAGAATACTAACGTTTGAACGCATACATAATTTCTAATCGATTGATGTTCAACACTGTTGGTGTGCAATCTGTCGTTTCGCTTATTTGATAACAAATTACTTTACTCAATCTACAATAAATACGCGAACTTTAAAATTAACCAGTTTGAAAAAGTTACGAAATTTTGTACCATCTGCTCTCAAAGGTATTGAAATTAGAATTAAATCGGAATTGGAAAATAAACAACTCTGGTTATGCGTAGACGAAACACCAGATTGAAAAAAAATTCTATTGTTAATGTCATGGTTCATACAATGGAACCACTTAAACAGTCATCTTCAATCTTACTAGCTTCCAAAAGAATATATGAATGTAATGCTGAAGTCATTTAAAAAATGGTGTTAAATACATTGGAAAAAATTTGAACTTTTGGGAGAGCAACTCATAACTGATGGCTCCGCAACTGTGTTTTGTAGATCAGTCTCTTAAAGAAGACTGTAGCAACTTCTTAGATATTACATGTAAAATCGATGCTTTATACCTTGTGACAGAAACAACTCGACGCTGTTATTCAGAGCTAAATGGTTTGATATCGCACACAGAAGCAGTCGTCTTCAAATTTCCTAAACGCAGTCAAAAATTCCACAGGCAATGTCCCGACATCCTTGAAAGTCCATATCCGATTATTACAAGCTGAGGAACATGATTAAAGGCAGTGTTTCATTATTTTTTGAATTCTTAAAAAATGAAGTCTGAGTTTTACGATTTCATTCTAAAGAAGTAATTACCATCCAGAAGAGTCAAAAGAAATTCAAAGATGATGAAGTTGAAACAGATTTACAAGTAATTTATAACAACTACAAAGGAGTATTTAAAGCAACTGATAAATTATAAAATCCTTCGTTGTCAATAGTGGATTCACTGGTATACTGGACATTGTACAAACACAACTACATACCGTTAGCCACGAAAAATTTTAGTGTTATAGTCAAAGTGGAATGTGCTAAAGAAAGGTGCAGATTTTACCGCATTGAAACAAATTTATAGTGATGATGTTAAGTATTAACAAACATTACTTTAATTGTACAAATATTACATCAATAGATGTCAAACGGTCGTTCATATAAGAAAGGTTTTTACTTACGGCGAACTCTGGTAAAACAACTTAAGAAACATATCTGATGTCTCAAATATTTAACCGATCTTATCCTAAAATCTTTAAATAGTGTTTCACGTTACATACATTATATATATATATATATATATATATATATATATATATTTATATTTTATATTATACCTACTATCAAACGCAGGCTTGTGATGCGCCGACCAAATTTCTCACTCAATTAAAGTCGTAACTAACCTACATTTAATCACTAAGGTTGATATATAACCCCTTTCCACATTAACTTTTGTAATTCTGTATACGCATTTCGACAACTAAGATTTAGATCGCGTACGGAGTTTGTTTTCGTACAGGTATTTTTCGCCGTGGTTTACCAGGTGCGACACTTTGCAATTATCTGTGACGATGACAACTTAGTTGTCGAAATGCGTATACAGAATTATAAAAGTTAATGTGGAAAGGGGTTATATATCGACCTTAGTGATTAAGTTAGTCAACCACAGGCTCCATCAAATTCAACTAACCTACATTTGTTTCTGTTCTAATAGAAGCATGTAATAAAAAATCATTAATCGAGTATTTCTCTGCAAAAGCACTATGAAGGCCCTATCGTGGTTTCATTAATAATCAACTTTTTTGTAAGATTCGCTTTCGTCTTCATACTTATAATAGATCTAGTTAGCACTCATCAATCATTCTGCAATTAGTTCCTTCCCTTTATTTCCCCTGCACAAATTAGCACAATCGCGCTTTGAAAAATCACATAATCAATTCCTTTATCATGTATATATTGCTCCTTCAAATACTTGCAAAGCAAGCTACAATTTCTACTAGATCACGAATACCGGATATAATTTCATTCACGATTCTTGTTACAGGGAGACGCCGATTTGAGCCCGTGGGCACCGGAACCCTTAAACGGGAGCGTTCCTATTCCACATTACACGAGCCCTGATCCGGAATCGCCCAACGAGAGTGACTAGCCCGAATGGGACAAATCCACAAGGATATAAGCGATTCGGAAAAGGCGACTACAAGAGACACACACGCACACACAAAGCAAACAAAACTCAACAAAGCTATGCAATAAGGACTTACACATTATAATATATACTAATTTGTCACTATGCTACAAATTGTTGTAGTTATACAAATGTTGTAGTACTAAATTCAATGCATGACAGGTTAATCATTCGTTATTAGTCGACAACGATAAATGTATCTAGTTCTTATGCATCGTCAGAACAAAAATTTGGAGTAAAAATTAAAATGAATACAGTAAGTAGTATTTATAGAAATTGTGTCATTTAAAATTAAAATCGAAATCACAAATTTAGTTAATATCAATAGGAATATGTTTCTTCGAAAGAATTGTTAAAATATCAAATAGATATGGTGACACAATTTTTGTAAGGCTCACATACAGTGTTTTATTATTAATGGAACATGTCACTTAAAGTACATACACATAAAACCTATTTTGTAAGCATATATAACTGTAAAAATAATATTCATACTTTGACCTAAGTATTGGGTTGGCAACTAAGTACTTTCGGTTTTGTAGTATAAAATAAAACACTTTTTTTTTAAACAAAGAATAGTTTTTAATTAATTATATATTTTCCATTTTGCTCAATGACCTTTTGCCATCTTTCTTTCAGCTGCATAATTCCGCGCTCATAAAATTTCTGGTCCTTATCAGCAAAAAACTTAACCAGGTGCGAGTGGAGGTTATCATCATTTGTGAAAGTTCAAAGAATTCTACAAACTTCGAAATAAATGGTAATCAGACGGTGCTAGATCAGGGCTGTATGGGGGATGTGGCATCACTTCCCAGCGAAGCTCCAATAGTTTCCCACGAGTTGCCAAAGATGTGTAAGGCCTTGCATTATCTTGGTGGAAAACTACACCTTTCCGATTTGACAATTCTGGCCGTTTTTCTTTGATTGCTTCATCCAGTTTTATTAATTGTTGACAGTAAACATCAGAATTGATCGTTTGGTTCCTTGGAAGCAGCTCAAAAAACACAACACCTTTCTAATCCCACCAAACCGACAGCATGATCTTTTTTGGATGCAATTCATGGTTTATCGTGTTTGCTCCGTGATCGTTTTCGAGCTATGTTACTGTACAAGACCCATTTTTCATCACCAGTGATGATTCTTTTTAAGAAAGGGTCGGTTTCATTTCGTCTAAGGTGCATATCGCAAAAGTTGATTCTTTGTGTTAAATGAATTTCTTTCAATTCGTGAGGTACCCAAATATCAAGCTTCTTAACTAGCCCAAGACATTTTAAATGTTTTTCAATTGTTGTGTGCGATACATGTAGCCTCTCCGCAACCTCTCGAACAGTTATATGACGATCCTCTTCAATTATGACTTTGATTTGGTCATCATCAACTTCAGTAGACCGACCAGAACGTTGCTCATCTTTGAGGGAAAAATCTCCAGAACGGAATTTTTTATACCAATTCTGACACGTGCGCTCTGTTAAGCAATTACCACCATAAACTTCACATATCTTTTTGTGAGCCGCAGCAGCTTTCTTTCCTTTACGGAAATAAAATAGTAAAATATGTCGAAAATGTTCGTTTCTACACTCCATTTAAAATTAACCCACAACTAATAGCTTTAATAAAAATCACGCACTACTTGCTTCTGTAGTTACGTCAATGTGACTAGTATCACGCGACAAACGGTAAAGTACAGCACTAACATACGTTATACAAAAAATAAAGCAACGCTCTCTATCGGTAAAAACCGAAAGTACTTGGTTGCCAACCCAATATAATCACTTCCTTGTACTGAAAATGGAAAGTATTATGAAGCAATATAAAATAAAAATAATTTTAACTAAGCGAAACCTATCTTTAATACATATTTATATTCAAGTATATCCAGTACACTCGTGTTATGAATGTTTTAAATTCCAAAATTCTTTCATCTCTTTACTCTTTTCTTATTCACTTTTTGTGATTATTCTTTCTAATTTAAAAAATATTGTGATTTAAGAAATAATAAAAAAATAATAAAAATAAACATATTTTGCAAGGTACAGTTCCTATAACAAGAAAAAAGGCGTAGAACTCACTCAAATGACTTTATTTGGAAAATTTGTACATACGTATAGCGTAAATCTACATTATATTTCCTAATACGCAGTATATTCAATATGGTGTCTAATCTGCATCGTTTTCCATGGTCAATTTATAGCTATTGGTCATACTGTCCACCAATTTTTCAGCACATGAAGCGCGTAATGATCTCTAATTAATTTTGAGTTGCTTTAATGTGTAGCAACATTTTATACGATGCTTTCGCTTCATAATTGTCCACACATTTTCTATTGAATTCGCAGCTAGACTGAGAGGACTTTTCCATTGTCGTGATATCATTTTTCAGCTTCCATTCCGTAAAGTACTTGCTCCTATATTTGGGATGATTATGTTCACCAAATCACTTCCCGCAGAAAGCACAAGACTTTTATATGCACTTTCACCATCCTAAACGGGTTCATATTTTCTATAAGGACGCCCAAAAAGCCAAAACCGCGCGTATTGAAACACCCCCACACATGAACTTTTACAGGGTGTTTTATTGTGCGTTGAATTATTCGATCTTATCTAGACCAGGCTCTCTTTGTTAATGACCACGGGCAAAAAATGCTTCGTCTGTGAATAAAACGTGAGATCAATCTCTATCGATGGCAGTCCAAGAAGAACGGTTTCATTATTGTGCTGCGGTAAGTAACTCCACTCTCACGTAAACGATTTCACGATTTAACATTAACATCATTAAATTAACATTAATTTGTTTTTTTGCGAAGTCGTGTTGGCCCGGACGTAATGTGTATTGTGGTTTTCTTCTAAGCAAATTCGGTATGGCCTTATCTTATTCTTTCGTTGTCGGCCTGAAAGATTATCAACATTTTTTTCGGCCTTATAGCGGTCTACCCACAATTGGACGAATCCCTCTGACATATGTAGGTAGCTGGCTATTGCAGATGTAGACATTTTTGGTCCTTTAGGATGAACATACAGAAACACCTTTTCATATCTTATTAAATAACATTGCATTAATGTACCTTCACTCACTGTACAGCGTATTAGGCAAAAGTGTCTTTCACTCCTCTGTAAGATTGAATATTTTATTTATCTTACCCCTCGCAAGTAATTGGCCTTTTTCTCTTATTATACAGACTGTACATATGTTTTTGAGCTATTAACCTTTGAAGGACCGAAGTTTTGTTTATTAAACCAAATCGAATTTGCCTCTTTTACATTCATTTAGTAGATATTTCCCTTAAGGGAGTAGTTTGAGCAAACGGGTGAAAAACAAAAAAAAATACTCAAATTACCCTTCAATTTTAGGAATATAGCCGTCCGCAAACAGACTAACTTTTTTTCATTGCAACAGGCTAGGTAATCTGGTAGATATTATATTTTATGTACAATCGAATAATCTCAACTAAAAATTTGTGGCACACTGAATTTTCAAAATATAACATAGAAATTAGATTTGGTATGATTATTTTATTTTACATTTTTTATTATAGTGGAAATAATTCAAATACAATGACTACATGTGATAATAATGAGCTTTGAAAAAGTATTTTAATGCTGAAAAAATAAATAGAAAAAAAGGAACTAACGAAACTTTAAAATTAAAACAAAAAAAACGCATTAGCAAGCGGTAGCTAAAGTTGTTTTAGTAAATGTTCAAAATGACCATTATTTTGTATGCACATTTCACATTTAATCACCATTTCGGAATGAATTTTTCGTTGTAATAAATAAAATTTTTAGTTCCTCAACAATGTTGGGTCCGTTTTCACATACTTTATTCTTTAGAGCGTCTCGAAAAAATCTAGTGGCGTAATATTGGGTCTGGGAAAAAGTTCGTGGCGTTTTTTCAGTAAAATTCAACTGGTCCCCGCATGGCGCGTGGACGAATTCATTTAAACCGAATATGCTCCATTATTATCGACAATGTTTCGCCATTTTTTTGGTAGATCCATGATCCCATCGGTGAAAAACTTCTGTGGTTTCTGGTCGAAAAACTGAATCAAGTAGTTTTCACAGGCTTCTTTTGAAACCAACTTAATTCCATTGAGAGAGTTCTGCAGAGATCGAAACAGATGATAGTCAGAGGGTGCTATATCCGGACTGTAAGGTGGGTGCATCAAAACTTCCCAACCAAACTCTCTCAATTTTTGACGGCTCATCAAAGAAGTGTGTGGTCGGGCGTTGTCATGATGGAAGACAACACCTTTCCTATTAATCAATTCGGGCCGTTTTCTTTCAATCGCCTGGCGTAATCTCTCTAGTTGTGCACAGTAGAGTTGAGAATCAATCGTCTGACCAGTTGGAAGTAGCTCGTAGTGGACGATTCCCCTCCAGTCCCACCATACACACAGCATCACTTTTTTTGGCGTCAATGTTGGCTTAGCGAACGCTTGTGACGGCTCACCATCCTTTATCCACGATCTTTTACGCTTCCGATTATCGTACGTAATCCATTTTTCATCTCCGGTTATTAAACGTTTCAGAAACGGCTCGATTTCATTCCGTTTCAGCAGCGCATCGCAGATGTTAATTCGGTCCATCATGTTTTTCACGCTCAACTCATGAGGAACCCATACGTCAAGCTTTTTTTTGTAACCAGCTTTGTGTAAATGGTTCAAAACAGTTTTGTGGTCAATGCCTAGCTCCATGCCAATATCGACACTGCTGATATGCTTATCTTGTTGGACTTTTTCAAGAATTTCATCAGATTTTTCAGTGATTGGACGACCGGAGCGTGACTCATCTTTCACATTGAAATTTCCAGAACGAAAGCGAGCGAACCATTTCCGCGCAACAGATTTCGATAAAGTACCTTCACCGTACACAGCACAAATTTTATCACAAGCCTGCGCAGCGTTCTTCCCCTTATCATAATAATATTGCAGAATATAGCGAAATTTCTCATTATTCTTCTCCATTTTCAAGTGCGAATAACTTGCCAACCACTGCACCGATTACAATGTTTCTACGCTCAAACTAACGTTCGGAAGGTCATCTAAAAAACGAGCCGTCGGTGGTGTCGCTGTGACTTGTTGTTCTTTAGTTATCGGCAACCAATGCCATCTATCGGGAAAAACGCCACGAACTTTTTCCCAGACCCAATATTTGGTAATCTTATCGGCCGGAGAATGATACCTACGTTGCCAATTCAGTTAAGAAAATGTTCTGAAAAATACTCGAAAATGTTTCGAAAATTATGAACAGGTGCATCGTCATTTTGAAAGTATCTGAGATTTAGTATTAAATTTAGTGATAATTCATCTAGCGTATCTTCCAGTTCGTTACACAGAAGACGTGAATATCGTTCTTCATTCAAACTTTGTAAAAATATGTTCTCAATATTTTCATACCAAAAAATGCCACCAGAAAAGACGTTTATTTCGCTTTTCCATAGTAATGTAAGGAATCTCTTAAGTAATATGACCAACAAACATCATCTACTAAATACTCCATTGTCAGTAAACTTTGTTTCGTCTGTATAAAGAACTGAATACGAAAAATGCGTGTTCTCCCAAAAACCATCGAGCCGGTAATAATTTTCTTTCTTGATATTAGGCATAAAATATATTGCTAACGCTGTATTTGCTATGTGTTTTGTAAACCATATATGCTTTTTAAAATTGTTTTCTAATTTGGAAAATAGTCTTACCTCCTTTCCATATAGCACTGGTAATACCAGGTTGAAAAACACGATTTTATGGTTTGAAACACATTTTATTATTTAATATAACCTCTCTCAACTTCAATATACTTGCTTCAATGATCTTTTAATTTATAGATTCCATCCCTTATATGAAAATCCGGAAGTCTATCGAAATATGTTTCCACGGTTGCTATTACCTATTTGTTCGATGAAAATCGTTTTCCAGGCATGAATTTTTTGAGATATGAGAACAGCCAGAAGTCAGAGAGAGCTAAATCTGGCGAATAGGGTGGATGTTGCAACAATTCGTACTTAAATTCAGTAGTTTTGCGATTGCTTTTTGAGCTGTGTGAGAGGATAAGCTCTCTTAAAGAAAAATGATTTTTTCTTCTACAAACCAGGTATTTTCTCATGAACTTTTACATCGAGCTAGTCCAAATAGTTACAATAATAATCTGAGCTCACTGTTTTACTAGTTTGGAGGTAATCCACGAAAAAAATTCCTTCCGTATTCCAAAAAATTGATGCTAACACCTCCTTGGCCGATTTCTGGACACTAACAACTCGCTTGGGAGCCGAAGTTCCGGGTTCGCACCACTCCTTAGCCTCTTGTTTTGATTGAGGATCGTGGTGGCATACCCAAGTCTCATCCATAATGATGAAACGATGCACAAAATCGTTTTTAGTCTTTCTAAAACGCTCCAAATGTTGGTGAGAAAGTCGCATTCGAATGCGTTTTTGCTCCATTGTTAACGAATGCGGCACCCATTTTGCATACAGCTTTCTGAAACCCAAAACTTCAGCCAAAATATTGCTCACACTACCTAATGAGATGCCTAGGGCTTATACTAAATCTGTGTCGGTTAATCGACGATCTTCCAAAACCATATTCTGTATTTTTGTTATGATTTCTAGTGTTGATGCACTTTTTGGACGTCCTTCACGTGGATCGTCTTCAAGACTTGTGTGACCACGTTTAAATTCAGCAACCCAACTTTCTTCTGTTCTATTTGAAGGTGAAGAGTCCTTTTACACTTTTAAAAATAAGAATTTTATCACTGCACGATATTCGATTTCTTCCATTGTTAAAAAGAATAATGCGACACTTCAACTTTGGACACTTGTAAATATATGGATGAGAAAATAAGTAAATAAAATAAGAAAACTTCACGTATTCATAAAATAGTACAATTTTTAGAAAAATTAAATTATGAATCTCTATTAACGAACGCCAAAATTTATTGAACAACCTGGTACATAGTAGCGCATCATATTTTTCTTTGTTTGAAAAAGAATAAAAGAAAAACCCTTAACTCGAGCAGTAAACTAACTGTTGGAGACCTAATGTATTTGACAGCTGTAGTTGTTTAACTGCAGCGTTCATTAATTAAAGCCTAATTGCGCATTGCTTTCTCAATCAGCGATAGTGATTGAATTATTTCTGCTTAAGAAAGTTAGCCATATATAGAGATAGAATGTGGACACCTATACATTATTTAAAAAATTACCCTACCACATTCACTTCATAATTCTGAGCCTACATCGTCTAAATACTCCGCATATAAGTCACTATAGTCGACTAGGGAGGAAGTACGTGAAGCTTTAGGAAACTGTCTCTCATAATTCCTGCTCCAAAGTTTATTGAAAAACGATGCTATAAATAATGTTGTTACAATATGCGGTTTTGTATCAACTGAACTTTTACTATTATGATAATTTAAGATTGATTTTGTGTTAAACGGCACGATTAATACTGTCATTAGCTGCCAATGATAACAATCACAATTAGTATTTTATTTAGCGAATGAGTATACTTTGAAAAAACAACGAACTAAATCAAAATTTAAAAAAGAAAATATATTTTTACATAATTGCAATGACAAACAAATTCATTGTTCATTACTTACGCGTTATAGTTTACGAATAGGTATCCATTTCACTCAAATATCTACTCTGGAATTTAAAATAGTAAGAACAGGACTGTATTAGAAAATAGAAAATTCCAAACAACTTCTACGGGGACAATTCTCATCCGTTTCTTAATCACTTAACAACTGAAGTACATATGTATATCATCATCTTATTTCGAGTTGAGTCTGCATATACATATACTCAATGACATTAGAATTGTTACACCTAGAAGGAACAATTTCCTGGAATTGTGCTTTTGACAACAGAATGACTATATTGACAGCTTGTTATGATAACAATTGTATCGTTTTATGTTTGACAGTTTTTGCAAAAAAAAAGTTTTTTCTTTTATTGAGTTGTTAAGAAAACGGTTTATCAGAGCTGATAAGTACAAGTTTTTTTTTTTTCAGTTATTGTGTCTTCGCCTACTTCTGTTAAGCGTAACAAAATGCCTCCAATTCGAAGGCGTCAACAATATCACCATCTTAGTGATTTTGACAGGGGTAGAATTGTTGCTTTTAGAGAAGTCGGTTTGGCCTACCGCGAAATTGCCCGCCGTGTTGGTTCCACTGCAATGACGGTAATGCGTGTGTGTAGGGTGTGGACAGACGAAGGTAGAGGAACACGAAACAGACCAACAGGTCAACCGAGGCGTACCGCAGAGCGTCAAGACAGGCACTTCAGACTACTAGCTCTGCGAGACCGTTTTGCTACTACGCGCCAACTCTGTGACCAATGGTTTGGTGTAGAAGGTCGCATTGTCAGTATGCGAACATTATATCGCCGCATTCGAGCTTTTGGACTTGCTTCATACCGTCCACGATTAGTCCTTCCTTTGACTGCAGAACATCGTCGTCAATGTTTGGACTGGTGCAGAGAACGGCAGCATTGGGAAGCAGAATGGCATAATGTCGTATTCAGCGACGAATCGCGATTCTGCCTAGGCATGCATGATGGCCGTCAGAGGGTAAGACGCCGTCGTGGAGAGCGACGTGATATTGGATTTGCTGTTGAGAGGCATGTGCACAGGACTGTTGGAGTAATGGTTTGGGGGGCTATTGCATATGGAAGCCGATCACCTCTTCTGTTTATTCGGGGCAGTATGACAGCTGCGCGTTATGTTGATGACGTCCTACAAACCACTTTATTGCCTTATCTAGATGGCCGTCCACACGTCCTTTTTCAGCAAGACAACGCGCGTCCACATATTGCTCGTCGTACTATGGACTTTCTACGAGAAGCTGGCGTTAATGTTTTGCCGTGGCCACCCCGTTCACCGGATTTAAATCCCATCGAACATGTGTGGGACATAATGGGGAGAAGACTGACCAATTTGAACCATCCTCCACAAACTCTGGCACAGTTAATCCACCAAGTTCAAGTTGCTTGGAACGAGGTGCCACAAACAGACATCGACCATCTTATTTTGTCGATGCCTAGACGTGTACAGGAGTGTCTACAGCTACGGGGTCGCCGAACACATTATTGATTTTTTTTCAAATTAATGTTAATAAAATTTCTTGGAAATCTGATCGTTTCATTCTTGACTTATGCTTATCACATTACCAAAAAATCACGTCCAGGAAACTATTCCTTCTAGGTGTAACACTTCTAATGTCATTGAGTATATGTACATATAAATTATATAATGCTCTATAACATTAATATTGTTATAAGACAATTTATAATTTTTTTGTCTTCAAAAATTAATGATATTTCATGCCAATAGCTTATGCAGTTCAAATATGTAATGACTATTGAACATAGTAAAGAATAAACTTACAAACTTACACCCATTTGCGTCATAAATATTAGCCAAGAATTATGCACAACAGTTAATTGGATTTTGTATGTGTGCCCATTTTTACATATTTAATGTTTTTGAAGTAGATAAATAACTTGAGCTTTCCAAATAACTGAGCGGTCAATTTTTGTCAGCACGACAGGATAGGACCCGTTAGTATGTATGTACTAACAAACATATAGCATAAGATTGTAAAAAGTTTACAGCATTTCTTTCATATGTTTCAACATTTATCTCGGTGAGTAATGTTTGCCGTGATGAAGAAATGTTATTTTTTGAGAAAGACCGTTCGAAATCTACGAATATAACACGGGCATAATTAAAATAATCTTTGAAATTAGTTAATCGATCTGCAGATGCGCCATCATAAATTTGTCGTAAGTTTATCGAACTTTTCTATCAGGCGACTGTTTTCTGCGTATATTGCGCATTAATGCACTATTTGTACTAACGTTACTAACGACAACCCAATATCTTCAAATATTAATATTGCAATAAGTAATCTTTTATAATTGTTGTAAATAGTTTTATATCTGTTTTAATGGAAGTAATTTAACATCTTATTATTCATTAACAACTGCAGCTTCGTCGCGAATGAATCATAGATTGAATTTATGGAAATACTGAGAATAATAAAAAGTCACCTTCAACCATGTTCCCCGACGTGTAAAAATTGGCACTGGAGGTTTGTAAACACCGAGGCACTGTCTGCGAAATTTTCGAGTTCGTTAGGGAGATTTGAGAACCATTTCTTCGGTATTTGCTATTAATTCATGAATAGTTTGTGCTATAAGATGTAAATCATAACCTTTACATGTCACAAGTAGAAGTTTTTCAGTCTTCTCTAAGAGAACGACCCACAGAACACATTGTTGTACACTTTTCTAATATTTTGCTAGCTAGTAAGATCGAAAATTTCGATCTGTCATCAACAGACAAAAGGTAACCACAACTGTTTATCTTTTATTTCAATTTCGATCCTGTTTCCGATATTTTTGCATACAAATGGTAAAAAGTTTTGTAACGCTATTCGAAATGGTGGCTTCCATTTGGAATTGTATTTATTCCAGTAATGTAGGATCGATTCCTTTATTCAGTAAGCGAAGTGGCAAACCACAAACAATGTATGAACAGCAAATTCAACATAAATTAGTCTCTCGCTGACATGCCAGTTTTTTATTTGTATTTTATATATCAATTGATTTCATAATATTGTTTTTATCATCAGATTATATTAAAAAGAGAATTAATAAATAAACAACAATGTGAAAATGACAGCTGTAGAGTAGAAGAAGAGTAAGTCATTTAAGTTGTCTTTTAATTACTACGAAAGTTTTGCAATATGCTGAGACATGTTCATACGTGCATAGTAGCCGCCGCGCCATGTCGACGGGCTCAGTTATTCATTTGCAGTGAGAGTGTAAAGTGCTTCCGATGGCATCGTGATCACGAAATGAGATAAGGGCAGTTTTGCGTTATAATTTCGTGCGTGGTTTAAACACAAACCAGTGCTTCGAAGAAATCACTCTTGCACTAGGTGATGTTTGTCCACAGCGCATAACGATATTCACGTGGTATAGAGAATTCCAAAGGGGAAATTTAACTGTGGAGGATGCTGAGAGGCCGGGAAGGCCACGAACGTCAGTTACGGAAGAAAACGTTACTACTGAAAGGAACATGCTTAGCGAGGACATGCGAGTGATCTACCAACAGATAGAGGGTACTTCAGGCCTAAATGCACCAGCAATTCGTTCGATTGGGCATGACCATTTGCACGTGAAGAAATTTTGTTCTCTGTGAGTGCCGCGTCGACTAAATAAAGAGCAGATGACACGACGACGTGTAACTTGGTGCCAGGGGATGCTAAAAAAGTTTAATAAGGGACAATCTCGGTATGTGAACAACATTGTGACAGGTGACGAGACTTAGCTGTACTATTACAATGTGCCGACCGAAGCTCAAAACAAAGTTTGGGTCTTTGATAATGAGGACACACCCGTAGTTGTCAGAAAATCCCGATGTGTAAAGAAGAAAATGATAGAACACAGAAGACAGTCACAGCTAAGTGGTATACTGAACAGTGCCTGCCTAAAGTCATTGGATCTATGAAGTACCGGCGGCCAAAGTCAAGGATGGACACCTGGTTCGTCCATCACGATAATACTTCAGCTCACCGCGCCAAAGCCTGCACCGAATATTTGACCACGACAGGATTGAAACTTCTCAAGCACCCTCTCTGCAGTCCAGATCTTGCTCCCTGCGACTTTGCACTGTTCCCGCATGTGAAAATCAAGCTAAAAGGGAGGCGGTTTTTCAGTGATGAGGACCTTCTGCGGGGTTGGGACAACGAGTGTGCTCTACTCCATAGTGAAACTTGGCAGAACTGATTTAAAGATTGGTTTCGGAGGATGGAGAGGTGTATTGAGTGTAGAGGAAATTACTTTGAAAAAATTAAATAAACAAAAAGCTGTATTGCAAAACTTTCCTAGTACCCTTCGTACTGTGAATATTAACAGTTTATATCGGTTCCATACCGAATTACTAAGCATGTAATAAGTTATTTACTTTTAAATTTGACAAACTATGACAATGTTGTTATTATATTATGTGTCAATTAGGAATTAATAAAAAGTTGATTAATTTAACACAAAAAAATTCTTGTGAGTTTAGGCATAGGTTTCTTCTGAAGAATCTTTTTTCAAGTTTAGCCATAGTTGAAGCATATTTCTTCTGATTCCACAATATAGAAATTTTTTAAAGAGCGATGCCTTTTATGTCTCAAGAGATGGTAGCATGAAACGTTAATAACACATTTTAGTTTAACTCGAAAGAATGCAATTAGCAGTAGCCTACCGTTAATGTAAAAAGCCTGACATGGAACGCATTTTTTTAAATTTAAATTTCTATAGTTAAGTTCTCAACGTTTCCAAAAATTATATTCCCGAAAAAAATTGATTATTTGTAAAAAAAAAAGAAAATTTAATGAATTTATTTAAATATAATAGTGTTAGCATATCACTAAAGACTTGTAAATGCATGTACATGTATATGTATGTAATTACTATAAACAATTAAAGTTCATAAAGAATTTTATTTTAAAATTCTTATAGAGATGACAATATAATACTTCGCTCCATATTAGTTATCCTAACAGAATACTATATTATATTATGTAGATACTCATCGTATGTAGAACTGTGAGCAGTAAAACGTGTTTCACAACGCATACCGCAAGTTATTAAATATCTTATTGCACTAAATATTTAATTGTATTCCCTTTGTTTTATCTCTACGTTTTCCTCTATATTCCATACTTGAAGTAAAATCGTTCAAGAACACTAAACACAAAATATGTTTTATCAGAAAATAAGTAAAATTGAAACGTAAAAATAATAGTAATAAAAATAATAATGTTCTTTATTACCCAACAGATGTACACTACCATCCATATTAGTTCGGACACTTAAATATATTTAAAAAAAAAGGGAAAACAGTTAAACTAATTTATGTTAAAACTTAAAATGTTTATTGCATTATTGTTTAAAGATGTGTATAAAGTATAATAATAAAAATTAAAGTAATTCTAACGTTAAATAAACAAAGATATCTTTAACATTCTGTTCATCGAAGAACGGGCGAAGAACAATTCGAGGCATCCGTTACACGAGTTTTCAGGTACTCTATTCGGTATACTATTCTATTCTTTTTGCAACCCTCCTGTGCAATTCATCCCATAACAATTCCATGGGGTTTAGGTCGGGGCTTTACGGTCGCCATGTCATTATTTGTAAGGTATTATTGTTTTGTTCGCTATTTAAGAAATTCTTACATATTACTGCTGCGTGCTTGGGGTCGTTGCCCTTTCACAAAATACCCTCGCTTCGCTTCAAGTCCCCTGTGCCGGCGTAGCAAAAACAACCCCAAATAAACACAGAACTTCTTCCTCGTTTGACGATTGGCACTACACAATGCCGCAGCATTCTTTGACCGCTCTTGACTCGCTCTTTTTACAAAAATACGCCTTGATTGTCCAAACACTTCAAACTTTGATTCATCAGCTCATAGCACCCTTTTCCAGTCATTCAGTGTCCAATCTCTGTGTTTCTGCCCATTGTTGTCGGTTTTGCCTGTTTCTCCGTCGAAGTAAGGACTTTCTTACAGCAATGCGGCCGTGAAGATTTACAGCTTCTTTTCACCGTAGTAACAGAAATTTTTCTTGCACGATCGCGATTCATTTCTGCAACGATTTCTGGTGCTGTCAGTCTCCTATTTCGTTTACTCAGAAATTTTCTACGATCGAGGTCGGCGTGAGATGTTATTCACTTACAACCTGAACGTGTGCCGGATCTCTTAAACTGCCCGTGCGTTGATATCGCCGAATGATATAATTAACAGTCGATTTGTTAACATGTATCTTTTCGGAAATTTTGGCGCACTGAATAACCTTCTTGATGAAAAGCAATAATTACAAAACGTTTTTCTAAACTTGTTGGTTTTAATTTCGACATTTTAAGAAGTTCACATAAAAAATACGATCTCATCAGCGATGCGCACGCTAGCAAGTTTATTTGGAAACTAATGCATATTCGGTACACAAGACTCATTGGGGTGAGGGCAGGTAAGTTTCGCGAGTTTTTTTACTTGCTATATTATCTCAAAAATAATCGTATTTATGGCGATACGGATTATTAGTCATAAAATACAATAGTTATTTGTAAGTGCTCTAATAAATATATTTACCTGTAATTGGTTATAAATCTCGTAAAAGACCTAATGTATATATATTATTTACATCTAAACGCAATTATATTATTTTTTAGAAGAGTTTACTAAATTTTACTTGCTCTCCAAACTAATATGAACGGTAGTGTCCATACCAACTCAAGGGATAGTTAAACACCAAATAGCAGTGCTTATTTTAAAAGATAATATATAAAAAAGAAAAAAACAATAAAAGAAAAAGAAAATCTACACACACTATTTCCATAAAAATAAAAACCTGTTGGATTAACCGCAGGGGGTCTAAGTTAACATTGTTCGTCTTTAGTCGGAGCTTTTGCTAGTACATTCTTTTTAGCTAACTGAAGATCTAGTGCCATAATTTTATTCTAAAAGAATTATCTCTGCAAGTAAAAATGAGGAATCAATTTTATTTATTAAACCCTTTGGAAAAGTTAGCACTAAATATGTTTCCTCAATCAGTCGGCAACTGCATGCCATACTTCATCAAAAAACTATCATAGTCTAGACCACACAGCGGATATATGTACTTCATCGGCTCTGAAAGTTAAATACTTCAAAAATCTGCTATGAATATACTCCAAATCAAGTTATCGGTAAATATATATCGGATATCATATAATAGAGTGAAAGTAGATTGTTATATAAAGTTTTTAGCGTTGTTATGTTAGAAATACTTCTACATGTTCATATGAAAAAGCATAAGGACCGAGGTGCAGATTTGCGAATCGTTCCTATAGAAGTCGAAACATTGGTAATCTGTTCAGTTGTATAGCAGTATGTAACAAGTTGCTTGCATTTGGTGTGAGTGAAAATCGCACAGTTATTAATGCTCAACGAAATTTTGTTGAAATGAGACCAAGCAGTAACATTTTACAACCTGAAACGATAGAGATTCTTGAAAATATTTTTAGATCAATATACGCGAGAACTATGCAATAGACAGAAAATAAAAGATCGTTTATCTATATAAACATAAGAGGTTGTAAATTGGTACCTTAAGGGATTCCCTAGGTTGCAGTGTATGTGTTGGAAAGAGAAGTTTGTGTATTATGGCCAATTGCGTCAATTAATTTTACAATATATATATATATATATATATATATATATATATATATATATATATATATATATATATTATATCAACTTGCTGTTTTTCATCCAAGCATTGACTAATAAATTACATAATTTCGGCTAAGTTTGTTACAGTTGCTCCTCCTACTCTAAATCTGCATATTATATTATACGATATATTGAAAGACATGGTGACGCATATGTACAACAGTAAATGTTTGAGAACCTTAGAAAAAGTACACAAAATTCTTATGGGCCGGTAATAATTAATATTTCTATATCCATGCTTAAATTAGGCATAATCCGACTTAACTTCCAAAAGTTGAGAAAAATGGATAAACTGCTTATTACATTGGCCAAACTGCTTATTACATTTCGTAATGACTCACATAGTATTTGGGCTCAATGCCTCACGAAAAAATTAGGAAGACCGTCATGACATGCGGTATTACTGGGTTTTATTTTTCGTAGCGCACGTAAGACTTCAGCCGTCGAAACTGACGAAATATTCTTGAAGGGACATGGCAAGGTATCTGACAACGAACTATAAAGTATTGCAGAAGTTGGTAAGAAGCTGGTAGAAAACGTACTTGGAAAAGCCTCAACAATGTTTAGTGATTCAGTAAGCATATCGATTCTTAAAGTTAAGTACGAGATTCTGGATGGATCTCTTTTGCCTAACATATTGTTAGTTGTGTCATGGATCGTTTATCGAGTTTTGTTCAACAGTAGATATATACACTACCGTTCATAAGTATTTGGGCACCCATATTTTATAAAATTATTTGAACAGCATAGCTTCTAGGAAATTCATTCTTGTAATATTGGATAGGTATAAGGAAAGTATTAAATCTACAGAAACGCTGCATAAGTAACATTATGTATTACTTTATTACCTGCAATAAACCAAAATTTGTTATTGGGACTACCTGGGGATTAGCGCAATAAAAGTTTCTCCAAGTTCTTGTAATTGTCTTTCTGTGAAGGATACTGAAGGATAAGTTTAGTAATGATGTTTTAATGACCTCGGGCGAGTTTCATGTTATATTTTTCAAATTGCCCTCAGTTACGTTTCTGTATTCGTGAGATATTCCTGTGCTAGTAGTGTTGTTAAGATCGCTAAATATGCCAAAAAGAAAAGAGATGGACATTGAAACGCGTTCTCTTATAATTGCGCACCATCAAGATGGCAAAAGCAACCGGCAAATTGCGAAACAATTAAAATTAAATAATACTTCCGTAGACTATGTCGTCAAAAAATACCGAGAAAGTGGCAGTGTTCTCAATAAATCACGGAGTGGGAGACCCAGAGCGACAACTTCTGCTGAGGATCGTGCAATAGTGATCACAAGCAAAAGAAATCGACGGAAAACAGCCCCAGAAATCGCTGCAGAAATCAATGCAGACCGTCCAAAGTCAATAAGCGTAACAACGGTCAAACGTCGCTTGTACAAAGCAGGTTTGTACGGACGAATTGCAATGAAAAAACCGTTATTGCGTAAACAGAATAAGCGGAAACGCTTAAACTGTGCTCGTGAACACCAACATTGGACAGTTGAACAGTGGAGTAAAGTCTTGTGGACCGATGAGTCAAAGTTCGAAATTTTCGGGTCCAGAAGACGTGTTTTCGTTCGGAGATCTACAGGTGAGCGTGCGGCAGAGCAATGTATTGTGCCTACGGTTAAACATGGCGGTGGTTCCGTGATGATCTGGGATTGTTTTGGTGGTACGGTCGTGGGTGATATTGTGAAAATTGAGGGAATACTAAGGAAAGAGCAGTATCGAAACATTTTGGAGACCAACGCTATTGCTTCAGGATCAAGACTTTTGGGTAGGAATTTTGTATTCCAGCAGGATAATGACCCAAAGCACACATCCAAAATATGCAAAGACTATTTGCAACTCTTGGAAGCGGAAGGATCCATCGAAGTTATGAAATGGCCTCCCCAAAGCCCCGATCTAAATCCAATAGAGTTATTGTGGGAGGAACTTGATCGGGAGGTCCGGAAAGCAGTACCAACATCGGAGGCTGATTTGTGGAGGAAACTGCAGGAATCTTGGGTCCGCATAACACCGGATACATTAGCAAAACTAATTGCAAGAATGCCGCGATTATGTGCTGCCATTATAAAAAACAAAGGAGGTCACATAGATGAATCGAAAATTTAAATATAATATGTAATTCTACTGCCAGATACTGTAATTAGTTATGTATGTACATATAATAAATATATTTTCATTTTTTCACTAGTGCTTTTAATCATTTCTTCTAAATTTATGGGTGCCCAAATACTTATGAACGGTAGTGTACCTATCATCGACAACTCGAGCTTTATTTCAGACTAACGTTCGTAACATTGCAAACTTCTGATGATACTTATTATATTCTGTACGCCCCCATTAAATTATTTTAGCTTCATTAATGTTATTAGTTGATTATACCTCAAACATAAACAATTGCGATTACAAAAGATATCTAATATGGAGTGAAAAGACGAACTAATACAAAAATAAATTAGAAGTAGGATATGTAACAAAATAAAATAAATAAATAGCAAAATACAATTTTAAAAAGTGTCAAAATGTTTAGTTAAAAAAAACTTTTCACATAAAATTAAAAGACGAAAGTATATTATTTGCAATCCAATTAATGAGCATATCAACATCTAATGAATTATTCGAATCTTTAAAATTCCATTTACATATTTAAACAGAAATGAATTTTTAATTAATACCCTTCGTTTCATGGTGCTGATTTAAGTACCTTTCATTCAACATTTTCAAACACTGCCGGTAGGTATGTAATACACAATTTACAAAGATTTAAAAAATAGCAAATAAAATTAAAAAGTGACATGTTCCTATATCCATAAATTAAACAAAACATTATATAATGAAATGAAACTAAATCCGCCACATATAGGAATTGATTAAGAAGTACCTAAAACTAAAAATAACTGAAAAATAAATATAAGATGAAATACGTATATTATTTATATCTTAAACCTTATATTAATGTCTCTAGAAAATTAATTATTTTAAGGCTCTAAAGAACTGATATTTGTGTATAACTCTCATCTAAGATATGTAATTGCTGTACATTATTTTACAGATGCATATACATATGTGGATTAACTATGCATAAACACTAGTCCAATCAAGTAGGCACACTCCCAATAACGTCATATTTATAGGGGTGCGACTGTGATATAAGTGCTTCTGGATGCGTTTATGCCTATACTTTTGTATTATTGTATTGTAAGACACGTTAAATGCAAGTAGTACTGTTCTATATTAAGCACATTGTGTAGTGAATAATGGTCGAGAAATTGTTATTACCGTGTGTATCTACTTGACAAGACTACCATTATATGTGTATATGTACTGAAATATAATTTTATAGAAATACAAAGTCAAATACATCGATATATGTATAGTTAGAGATAATATATGTTGTGTAGAGTAAGAAGATTTTATGTGTGTATATAATGTCAATTTATTATGTTGGATGATTAAAATAAAGATAGGACGAATGCATCTAAAATATTGCTGCAAGCACTTACGCAAAAAAAACATACATACACAATTCGTTGACATACACTCGCTTCTAGGGAAAACCAGTACAACTCTTACAGCTTATTTTTATGTTTTTTTTGCCATAGACGAATCTGGTCTTTTAAAGTACATATATTTTTTGTCAGAGAACATGTATGCGTCACATATAGGCATCTGTAAATAGTCATCTAATATTCTTTTATTAATAAAATGAGGAATGTTTAATAATAAGTAACTTTAATATTTAGTAAAATTTCCTTTTCGTCTTATTACTTCTTCTAGTCATCTGGATATCGACTGAATTAGATTCTGTGTAAATAGATGTCAATTGCTAATATCTTCCCACTTACGAGGGAGCGTTTTTATATTCGCGGAATGGGGGACAAGGGGTGGAAATAAAAAAACCAAACGGATACATTTTTCACATCTTTCAATTAATTTATTTATACCCTCATAAAAAAATGATTTCTCTTTATCTGCAAAATACGCCGAAACTGCCTCCTTGACTTCATCATCGGCAGTAAATTTTTTACCCCGCAGCTCTTTTTTCATTTTCGGAAACAGGTAATAATCACTCGGGGCCAGGTCTGGGCTGTAGGGTGGGTGATTCACAATTTCGAAGCCCACCTTATGCAGGGCAGCTAACGCAACGCGGCTCTTGTAGACGGGCGCGTTGTCGTGCAAAAGCAGAACACCTTTTGTCAATTTTCCCCGTCTTTTCTCTTTAATGGCTTCTTTTAGTCGCTCTAATATTGAAGCGTAATATTCTCCGGTTATAGAAACACCTTTATCTTTATAATCAATCAACAATATTCCCTCCGGGTCTCAAAATACCGTTGCCATGAGTTTCCCAGCTGATTGTGACACTTTAAATTTCTTGGGAGGTGCTGTGCCCTTTTTATGCCACTGCATGGAGTCTTGTTTGGACTCGGGTTCATAATGATGAACCCAAGTTTCGTCTCCAGTAACAATTCCACTCAATACACCATCCTGTCTTCATTACAGAGGTCCAAAAATGCATGTGAACACTCTACGCGCTGTTCTTTTTGCGGCGGCGTGAGCATTCTCGGCACCCATCTTGCGCTGACCTTAGACATGCCGAGATGATCGTGTAGGATTTTAAAAATTGTTGTATCGGATACTCCAACCATTTTTGCGAGTTGTTTCTTCTTTAGTCGAGCATCTTCGAGTACAATTTGTTCAACTTTTTGGATAAGTGCTGGCGTGGTCACCTCAATGCTCCTGCCCGGCCTCGGGTCGTCTTCAAGGGATTCCCTTCCTTGTTTAAATAAACTATGCCACTTGTATACTATGGTTTTTCCTGGACAAGAGTCGCCGTAAACCAATGACATCTCATTCATTATGGTCGCGACTGATTTTCCTTGCCTGGTAAGGAACTTTATAACGGCCCGATATTCGATTTTTTCCATATTTCACTTTTCACTCCTGATTATGTTACTTGGTTGACGATAGCTCAAAGACTAACTGTCTAATAACAATGAAACTTCGTATTTATACTAATCATGAGTCGCTGCACAGGCCACGCCCCCAATGCGCCTACTCACCCCTCTACAACCCGCTCATTCCGCGAATATGAAAACGCTCCCTCGTATTTTCTATCGCTTGTCAAAGATCTTCTTTATTTTCTGGAATAAAAATTTCGACTATATATCTTTTCAACTAGTAGTCCTCATATGTGCAGTGCGTACGGGATAATTGTGTTGATAAATACAATTTTGTTCGGTATATGCGAGGGTAGTCTGGAATGTTTCCGACCTAACAAAGATATAACACATTTTTTCTTAAAATTTATATTTATTTTTCTACATAGTCTCCTTGTAACACTTCTCCCAAGCTCTTACGACCATGTTTAAATTCGGTTGCCCAAAATGTGCAGAGTCCCCGTACACAGAGTCCAACTCATCTTTGATTTGCGTAGGTGTATTGCCTTTGGCTGTAACTTTAGTGAGTAGCTGACAGTAGATACACAACTACATTCCCTAACTTTTATTGATGAGTGCTGCCATCTTCACGTTGAAGTCGGAAGCTTTTCAGACCACCCTCGTAACTAGCATACAGATGGTAACATGACATTTTCTAATATGATTTGATAAATTTGACTTTCTAATTATTGACCAATATTTTACAACAAACTAGCTTCATATCCAACCACAAACGTTTATATAAAATCGTCCCATATGTTGTTAACTATCTACGTATTGCCCTTCAAATTTAGTATTGCGACGCCTATATACATGAATATTTCCATCCTTTGACGATTGAAAGGTCTTTTCATCGGTAAAAACGACTGTATTCAAACACTGCATCTTGATAAATGTAGTTAAGAACAGAAATCAATCTCGAATTTTTATACCTAATATTACAAGTCTTTTTTTTGGCAGAGGAATAATTTCCTATTTCTGACTTTTTAATTTTTCTACCAACACTTGAAAAAGATGAATGTTAAAAACAATCATTCAAATGTGTATTAACACCCCGTTTACTACATATGTTTCAAGGAATACATCTATCATCAGGTAAATTTGTGTAATTAACGCATGATTCCTTCGTAGGGTTTATCGTAACTTTTCGATACAGAAAAATGAAGAAACATTGCCTACCCCTATCGTACAACGCACGAATGTATTGAACGATAAAATGAGAACGCGTCTATCTCGCATGTCGGCAACGAAGCTGCCAGAGCATGTGTAGACAGTCACTTCCAATCTCGGCGATTTGTCAAATAGATGGCTGAAACTGTTTCAGCGCGAAACAGTTTCAACTCGACTGTTAAGCTCTGAAGATGACCCATACAAGTGGTGACGAAACGTCGGTGCCAGTGTTGATGAACACGCGGTTCCAACCCGCAAGTCAAGATGAAAGTCCAGCTAAATTATTTTTTGATGATGTAAAAATAATTCACCAATCAAACAATTTTGTAAAAATTGTATAGAATTATTTGTGAGCCGCGTTAATTTTGAACATGAGTTTCTTTAAAATATTAGCGATTTTATGTAAGTCTTAAACATAAAAGTGTTTGCTTTCTTTCTTGAACATCTTTGTTTACTCTCGTTTTCGAAAAAATTTAATGCGAACAAAATCAAACGATATACACGAAACTAACGACCGTTTGACGTAAAATATATGAGCAAATAAAGGATTTGCAGTCCGCTCTGTCATAATTCATAACTGCGATCACTCAGAATCAGCAGATCGTAAAATATTGTAAAGCCCTGTTATGAAAACTAATTGAGACATGTAATCGATATGCGTCGGTTAACAGAATATATAATTTTATATATGCATGTGTGGTTCAATTTATCTTGTCACAGTCATAATAAATTTCAAAAGATAAATCTCGAACGAACAAATATGAAAATGAAAGGTCAGAGAGGTTTTCCAAGGATCTCCTAAACAAACGCATGTTTGGATAATTTTTAATTTACTTTCTTTGAACGTTACAAAAACTGTGTTTTAAAAAGAAAAGGTGGTCAGATTAAATTGTGTAGTTTTTTTTTTCGTTCTTTCGAAAAAGAGTCATCAATCTTCCAGGGTGTTGCCTTGCTTATATAACAACTTCTTAAAGTGTAATATAAAGTTTCAATAACCTTGCTAATTCCAATAAAAAGAGAAAAGTATAATAAATTTATCGTAGCCTCGTGATAAACAAGAACGTCTATTAGGTAAATTTTAATGGACACTGTGATTGATTAAATTAATTAAAAAAGGTAAATAAAATCCCTTTCCACAATGTTCGTGTTCTCTATATGTATTTTGACAGAAGTTGTCATCATCAATACATAATTAATCACAGTATCTCACCTGGATTCGCGGTAAAACTCGAGCAGAAACAAGTCCGTACCAGACTTTAACCGTCAAACGCCAAACACACACTGTAAATTCGTTTAACATAATTTAAAATGTATTCTAGACTTAAAACTAATCAATTATCTTAAAGTACACCCCCTACTTACACGAATCTTTTTTTAACTTTGGTATTTTTCTTTCTCAGGAATTCAAAAAGGCAAGAGTATGTTGTTGGACCCTTATCGATGTTTAATACATGGTTTTTGTTTTTTGAAATGTATATGGTTTAATAGCTACATAATGCACGGTAATTATTTATATTTTTAAGTAAATGTGGACAATCTGCGGTTACATTATGATTATTTCTAGCACGTGCTTTGCTAAACTGGATTTCTCAGGTCGATTAAACTTAATGTGCGCTATGTTTTTTATACCGGGTTCCTATTGCACGTTTTGTCTGACCGATGTATTGTTTACGGCAATCTAGACATTTTATTTCGAATATTCCCGATTTCTGATTTTTAACTGAACTTTGTCTCTCACATTTCCTAGAAGATATTTAATAGAGTTAGTGAACCGAAACATAACTTGAAAACTATTTCAACTTTTGCTTGTCTCGATTGTTTTGGGGTGACAGACATGTGATATCCCGGATTGTCTTTTTTATGTTAGTTTTCGTAATTAATATACTAATTATTTATTTTGCTCACCGCTTATATGCTTACCGTTTCACCCAATTACAAAAAATTTAAGTAGTGTTCTCAAAGAGCGTGCTTTTCAAGTTACATTTCGGCCCAGTAAGTCTATTAAATATCTCTTAGGAAATGCGAAAGACAAAGTCGAGTTAAATCGGAAATTGGGGATTTACTAAATAAAATGTCTAGATTGCAGTAAGCAATTCATCGATCACACAAAACATTCGATAGTAACGAGGTGTAAAGAACATATGGCGCACATTAAATTTAAGCGACCTGAGAAATCCAGTTTAGCAAAGCACGTGCTAGAAAATAATCATAATGTAACAGCAGATTGTCTACATTTAATCAAAAATGTAAATAATTACCGTGAATTAGATAGCTATTAAAGCATATGTCTTTCAAAAAACAAAAACCATGTATTAAAAAAACACCGATGAGGATGCAATAACATGCTCTTGCCTCTTTGAGTTTCTGGAAAAATACGATCGCTACAAAAGGTTCGCAAGTGTAAGTGGAGGATGAACTTTAAGAAAAGTGGTTAGTTTTAAGACTAGAACACATTTTAAATTATGTGAAACGAATCTAAGTGTGTGTTTGACGTTTGACGGTTAAAGTCTGGTACTGATTATTTGCTGACGATGATAACTTCATCAACTAATTGTCGAAATACGTATACAGAATACGAATATTATTGTGGAAAGAATAATATAACAAAGAATATAACAAACAAATTTGTTTTTTTACCAGTCGTCGAAAAGTACCTAAAAACTTGCCTGTTACAGTCGATCCAAACAAGCTTTGAAATTTTTAAAAGCGATAAGCCAAATGAAGAATTGCAAGAATCAAACTCAAAAATTTGTCCGTACAGCTGGAAACGAGGAAAAGAAATAGCACTAAAATGTAACGAGTCTTTGAAATGTTGTTATCTTCTGAATTCTAATGTTGTCAGCACTGATCTAAACCGTTTTCTGTTTTACAAACAATGAAAATGAGTGTGAATTACAAAGTTGGAACTAAAATTCCTATTAATATCAAAAAATTAATTATTAAATTGCACCAGCAGGGTAAAAGCTTGGGAGACATTTCTGAAATTACTATTATTATTCCAAGAAATGATGTAGCGGTCTTCTCGAAATTCTGGCTCAACAAATATCGTACCGGTTATTGTTCCAGTCGACCTGCGAAAATGACGCTTTATCGGTAGAATTGGAACAAGGTTTAGTATATGTTTTGAAATAGGCTAAAATACAAACGAAGGAGCATCTCTCCTTCCTGGACAATCAGTTATAATATTTGCAGAATCGGATATGCATCGAAAGAAAAGAATTTATGCAATTGTTGATGGTAAGTATTGTTAACAACTCAGCAATTTGGATACCGCAATAATAGAAAACGACCAGTTTCTGGCCAACAGCCAAGAAATTAATTTCTAATACCACACCAAAGAAACGCCTGGGCTAGGCGCTTCTTTGGTGACCAAATTAAGGTTGTCAGAACTAGATTGGGAAGTGTTCTCGAGATTAAACACCAGATTTTTACCGAAATTTTTCGACTGGAAACACTTCATACACAAGACGGCGTCGAAATGGCTTTAAGTAAATACCTAGATTTGAAATTTTAAAGATAATGTTCCAAGAGTGCACTTCACTACAATTTTTTGATTAAAAAAATCTTTCGTACACAAAATGACGTTAAATAGCTTTAAGTAAATATTTCGATTTTAAACCAGTCAAATTTTTCGAAGATGATGATCCGAAATACATACAAAAGAAAAAAAACTCTTATTTGGGAAAAAATTATTGTCAATAGTAGACACTGTATTCTGTTACATCATGACGAACTTGCATTCAGATTGAATCCACCCTCTTTTTCGTAATAAGAGCTACTAGTACTATAGTATACCGGGTGTCCCATAACATGATTGTCACAGCTTAAGGATGTGTTACTGAAGCAATTTCAAGTTAAAATTTTATTTTATAAAAAGTCGGAGTGACTTTGATTCATCAGTTACTATTCATTGTGTCAGTAAACGTCAATTAAGTTAATTTAGAGTGTTTATTTTCTGTTTTACATTAAAATACCCTTAAAAGTATGTTCATATTTTCGATGAAGAATACGCCGATATTCACTTTGTTAATGGATTGTGCAATGGAAATGGACGAGCGATGATTGATGAATATCATCGGCGACTTCTCCTCTCCATCGGTGAGAAACAGACAAGTTTCCGGCAGCTACTTCTGAACGTACCGTGCAACAAGAACTTGCTCAAGAAGAAGCAATGCTTAATATGACTTGACGCTCAACCATCTATTAGTGTCCGAAGAATAGACAACAGACTTAACATAGACCGCATGGAAGTATGGAGGACTTTACACAATTTCGGTTTATACCCGTACCATATCTTGAGTGTACAAGATTTAAAAGCTGGCGGCTACACATTAAGACTGAATTTAGTTAGTGAAAAATCGAGAGCTTTGTTGGAAAATATTTGTTTAGTGATGAAGCTTCCTTCGCCAGAAACGGCATCAATAACACCAGGAATTTACATTGAAAATCCACAGCAAAGTAGGGTATCCCATTTACAATATAGATTTTTGGTGAACGTTTGATGTGGTGTTATTGACGACCGTCTCATTGCAATTCGCTATTCATGTTTCCTGGAAAGTGGCCTTACAACATTAGTGGATGACGTTCCTCTAAATGTAAGACCATGAATGTGGTCAGCACGATGGCTAACCTCCGCACTTTGGTAGAGAAGTAACAGATTTTCTTAATCAAAATTACACAAACCGATAGATTGGAGGAAGTTCAACAGTTGCTTAGCTGCCAAGGTCACCAGACTTAAATCTCTTAGATTATTTTTTATGGAGAAGGCTGAAAACTTAGGTTTATGCAGAAGAATTTGAAAACAGAGAACAACTTGTTGCTAGAATTACTGGCGCAGAAACTATTCATACTGACCCCAGACTATTAGCAGAACTAACTCTTCTCAATTCTAAGAAGAACTAAGCTATGCATACAGCAACTAGATGGACATTTTGAACAACTAATTCAATAAATTTTTTTGCAGCGGTACGTAATATCTGCATTGGTAGTGCTATCTAAAACTACAGCATATGTTGTTAGACATTTTTAACTTGAAACTGCTTCAATAACACATCCTTAAGTTGTGGTAATCATGTCATGGGATACCCGATATACCATCTTATCGATATAAATTATTTCAAAAATCTGCCAAATACCATTGCTCACTCACAATTTCTTCAATTATAAAGTAACGATTGCTTCAAAAAAAAAACTGTGGATAAATTAATGGCCGCGAAAGTTACAAATCAGGTAATTAATTAAACTTTATATTGATCATCCAACAGACTAATTTTAATCTATTATTTTTTTCTTATATATTAAAACAAATTAAACATAAATGTAAAAGGAACGAATGTAACTAGTGTGCTTATGCACAAGTTATTACGAATAACGGTAAATACACAGATTTAAGAAAAAAATATCTAACAGAAAATTTGCCCGGAATATTATTTTAATTTTTTACAATAAACGAATTTTGTTGGACAGATATCAAATATAGTGTAACTTTAATAAAAGCATGTGCCCTAATACAAAAAGTTTATCTTACTTCAAACAACTTGTACTCTACGTGGGATGTCTTAAGTTTTGTATAGTGGGACATAAAGGGCACCGCTAATCAAATGTCAATACTAAAAACTAACTTCTATCTTTAGTTAACCTAAATCCAAAGTTTCAGTGCATTACGTATGGTGTTGCTACAACGAACTGTCAAATTTGACAAGCTACAGTAAGTTAATAAAGGCCAGTCGTCTGTTTAGGCGTTCCAATGTGAAGAAAAGCCGACAAAAGTCATCCGTTCTCAGTGTCTCCAAAAAGATAGTCCCGACATTTGTCTCGAAAGCAGGTCATGTAGCAACAATTCCACTACAAACTCAAAAAACTGTTACTGCCGATCGATATACAACCATTTGTTTGACGTAAGTCCCAACGATTTCTTTACCTTTCCGAAAATCAAGAAAGGACTGCGTGGTCAAAAGTTTGAGTTGTTAGAAGAGCAGGCGTTTCCTTCAAAAACGCAATTTTGACTGTACCAACAAACGAATGGAACAACTGCTTCCAGAGTTGATTTAGGAGCACGCAAAAGTACAGTCTTTAAAAGCTATCTAATGTTTTATTCCAATTTTATATGCAAAACTTAAAAGACAACCCACGTAAAACGACATATTTCAAAATGTAAAATAAAAACTTCTTTCTTAACACTTCATTGAAATTACTTGAATTTTAAATTATTTTAAGACATTATTCAAGGTTATGTTACTTCATTTATGTTGTAAATAAATATTCTGCAAGTCAAGTCATTTAATGTTTTATTAAATGTATAAATAAATTTGATGGGGAAACGAAGTGATTATATGTAACATATGTATGTATGTACATATCGCCAACGTTATCCTTGTACTACTACTACTAATAATTAGAGAAGGCAAAAGTGCGCGACGACTCATAAGATGTGAGTCTGGGAAACTTAGAAACATAGATTGAGGTGCGACAAAATTCCACAATATCTCTCGTCGACGATGTCAGTTTATATTCTGTTAGTGACTATTATGTTGCAATTACGTAGGCCGAACAAACTGCCACTGTCTGACAAAGTAAATCAGTTCATTAATGAATTTCCGGATATAATTTACGATACCGCAAGAATTAAATATTTTTGAAAATTCTAATTTTTCCATTGTATTTAACTCCAGCTTTAAATTACGTCGACAGAATGAGCAAAATACTTAATTAGTAAATAAAAATTGCAAGAGAATTGAATTTGATCAAATGTTTGTAGACAAAAGCAATGACAGATGCGTACGTTTCATGTAATTCCAACAATTATCAGTCTATCTCTCTCTGTCTACAAAAACCTTAAATATGTCGACTATTAATCGAAATAATATACCAAATAACAGTGACCATCAATGTAAATGACATCTCGCGTAGCGACCTGCTTACAAGTTGAGATGTATGGCGTTTTAGTCTCCTAAATACCTGTTAGATAGCTATGCTGTCATTTTCAATCCTGGTCATTGTTATTTGATATATTATTTCGATCACCTTAAGTGAGAACCAGATAGAATGATGATTGTTGCAATTACATGAAACGTACGTATCTATCATTGCTTTTGTCTACAAACATTTGACTGATGTCATTTATTGGTAATTAAACACAACGATAGTATTAGAAAAAAATGTAAAAGAAATCTTTAAAATAAAGTTTCTTATAGCACAAACGAGAAACATATATGCCAATACATAATTGGCTTTTAAATTTTTATTTGTGTCTTTGTGCACTTCGATAGATTTTCGAATTTAATTACGAACACTATTAAACTATATCGATTATAAAGAAAAAGACATCTTACCTGTTCGAAGCCACCTAACAGATCTGATGTATCCATGGCAGAAGTAACTGGTAAGGTATACAACGTCTTCCCCGCAAGACACGCTAGCGTTCGTACAACACTCGTTTTTCCACTCCCTGTACTACCGACCTAAAAAAATGTACATGCTTAATTTCTGAAAGTAAATTTTAATGGATACTGTGGTTAACTTAATTAATCAAAAAAGGTAAATAAAACCTCTTACCTCTTACCGCATCAATGTTCGTATTGTGTATATGTATTTCGATAACTAAGTTATCATCATCGGCAGATAATTAATCACAGCGTAGCACGCGGTAAAACTCGTACAGAATAACTCCGCACACTTTTTCCGCTAAAAACCAAACACACACAGTGTGTTGGGTTTTTAGGTTTTGATTTCTTTCCTTGTCAAAAATCAAACACACACAATGTATATTTGGTTGCCTAAAAACCAAACACACGCGGTGTATTTGATTTTCAGCGGAGAGAAACCAAAACCTAGAAACCAAACACACTGTGTGTGTGTTTAGTTTTTAGAGGGGAAAAGAACCAAATCTAAAAACTAAGCACACTGTGTTTGTTTTTTAGGTTCTACCACGGATCCAAGTACGACAGTATAATTGTCTGCTGATGAAGACAGCTTAGTTGTCAAAATAGGTATACAGAACACAAACGTTGATGTAATATAGGGTTTTAATTACTTTCTTTACAATCATTTTTATGTACTTTTACGCAGATATCCACTTTAGGATTCGGCAGAAAATATGACAGGGCTCTTAAAGTAATAGAAAGGCTAAATATCTATAAAACTATGAATATAGAAACGGGTCTACAATAAAAAAAAAATAAATTCAAATATCGAAAGTACTCAAATTCTTTGAGAAAGTCATATACTTGAGGAACTCATAAATAGACCTGGATAGTCGCATCTACCAGACAGGAGGGGGCCATCGTGGCGAGAAAGGTCGCCTCTACGTATATCGCCTGCCAGTAAGACGCCGACAATCTGTACAAGCGGATCCATGCTATCAAGTCAGACATACATACATATTTGCGTGGTAATTGATAATAAAATATTATGTTGAACATGTAAAGAACTAAAAATCATTAGTTGACAAAGTAAAAGAGTTTCTTGGTGAATATGTTGGCTTCAAATACGATTGCGCAAAATAATTTAATGCGTGCAATAAACTTTTGTTGTATTTGAGCAAAACGGACTGCAAACACAGCTGAACACAGCAATAAAAAAAACTGGCCCTCATTAAAAACACAACTTAAGTTTTTTGAGGTTTTGCTCCAACACATTAGAATTTTATCACACACTAAACATATTTTGGCACCATCCTATTTTAAATCTGTATATTCACTGATAAACACTTTTATTTTGTTTGCCAATGGTCACTTTTTAGCTCTTCACAAGGTGGACATAATTGTTATGATATTACTAATTTACATGCAAGTATGTACATCCGATTCGATTGTCGGCGGTTTATTGGCAAACGATATATGTACGAGCGACCTCCCTCGCTACACGACGGCCCACCCCTGTCTGGCAGACAAGACTATCTAGCTCTACTCATAAAAGTAGAATTCAATAAATAAACTGAACCACTGTCTTTATTAAGAATTAAACTCTGTCGAGAAAATTTTAAAATTTAAATCTTTAAGTAAAATAGTTATTATTTGATGAATGCATTTATATAAAAGTAAGTTAATGAACACAGGCTAGATAGAATCAAACTACAAAACGGACCTGCGTAAACTGTTAAGTAAAATGAAACAAATACTTATAGTAATTTTAATAATAACTGACGACGCTCTAACAAAATTAAGTACTTAAAACAATTTAGGGTAAGTAAGCAATACACAAAAAACTTTATGTCTAAAATATATACACTACTCAATAAATTAACGGGTATTCTGTATAACTGATAATAAAAACTAGTCCCAGTTAATATAATACAAATACTTCTATAAACTAGTTTCCATCTTTTTTAAGCAAGAAAAGGAATACACAGACGTGTCTTACATATTAACTGGTCGCTTCGATACCTCCTCAGTCAATATCCAAAAATTCACCTCTATGATTAATAATGAGGATTTTCAATTCGTAATGCCATACAAAATGGAAATATATCACTATCTATCAGAGATAGAGACTTGAAGAGCCACGGGTCAACAGGAAAGGGGAATAACGCAATAGAGGTTAAAGCGTAATTTTTAGGATTTGAAATCGCTTTGTGCAAACTGGTGCTACTCAGTAAAGGCAAGGTCAAGGTCGGCTAGCTTCAACAACACCAAGAGACGTCCAATACCTGTCGCAATTGGAGCGAAGAAATCGCGCTTTTAATGAAATCCAGATGCGGAGTGAGTTTGCTACTATCACTGAAAGGCTACAATCAAAGTAAATAGTAAAGAATCATTTGCATTCGTGTGGCTTATATGTCTGAAGATCGTTAGTTTATATTCCTCTTACTGCAAAACAGAAAGAAATCCGTGGAATGTTGGAAAATAAGAGTAACAATTGGGCTCACAATGAATGGGCGCGAGTATTAATCAGTGACGAATCCAGATTTTTGTTGAAGCCAAATAATAGGCATATTCTAATTATACGTAAGCCCAGCGCACGCGATAACCCTCAATTTGTCTAGGAAAGGTCTCGATAAAAGGGAGTGATGGCGTAATAGCGTGGGCCGGGATAAGTACTGCAGAGCACGCCAACCTATATTTCACAGAAAATACCCAGGGATATCTTGATGAGATTCTGCGATTCATTAATCTTCCGTATGCAATGGCAGTCGAAAAAGAATGCGTTTTTATGGGGAATAATGCTCGTCCCCATCGAGCAAATATCGTGAGCAACTGGATAGAAGAAAAGTTGGTATAAAGAGCGGAGTGGTCAGTCAATTTCCCACCTGCTAATCCAATAAAACATGCTTAGGATATTGTGAGAGGACGTGTTGCTCCACCAAGAATGCTTCTTCCAGACAGCAAGTTGTCTGGAAGAAGTTGGATACAATTTCTCCAGAAATGTTCGACATGTTAATCCAATCTTTGCCGTTAAGATATCAAACGTTTATATATGTTCGTGGAGATCATGCACATTATTAATCTCTATTTTTTGTAAGATTATTTTTCTATACTAAAAATATAACATTTAATGCTCTTTCAATAAGATCACATGAAACGAACAAGTTAAAATAAAAAATGTTCCGATACTTATTCACGAATTATGTTAAATAATTTTTTAAGATTATTACATCTTTTATGAAATAACCCTTAATTATTTTGAGCAGTGTACAAAACAAATGCAAAACTTACAAGAATACTCATCCACTTCATATTTAAGCAGTATGTCAAGCTTCGCAAGGTATTTAATTGATTGCGCAGGATCAAAGATGTTTCTTCTTCCTTTTGAACGTTGATATTACACTTAACAATTTCGCGTTTTAAACTAACATCTCCCAAGTAAATATCTTCATTCGTAATGTAGACAGTAACGGATTCACCGGAAATTTTTCTATTGAATATACCCTCAAAAATTTCTTCAACCTTTAATTTATCGTTCAAAGTCCGTAAGCGATCACTGTAAATTAATTTTATAGAACTTTCCGGAGCGAGTTCTTTATTTTCTTTAATATTATTTGCATAATGATAAAGAGTAACTTCACACCAACGTGTCAGATCCCTCAAGTTATATTCCCATGGACCACCTTTATTACCAAAAGTGTGATTTTTTATCTGTCTTGTTAATTCTTCATTAAAATATACCATCTTTTTCAAAATATCAACGGGAATTTCAGGAAACTGTTCTCTAAGAATACATAAATAGTCTTCTTCACTTAATGGCGAAATATAAACTTGTGTGAAACGATTTAAGAATGACTTTGGAAGACCTCTCCTTGAACCGCCTTGTTTTAAAGGATTTTGACATGCAAAAAATTTTGTACCTACCAATTGATAATTATAAGATAAATACATCTGCTATTAATTAAAATACATTACCTCGTTTTACATAGAACGTTTTTCCAAGTTCAGGTATAAAAATTTCCCCGCGGTGATCCAAGCATGCATTTAAACCTTCTAACACTGACTGTGAAGCTAAATTAAGTTCATCAAGCAATATCCAATGACCGTTCTTAAGTGCCTGTAATAAAGGTCCATCCCTCCATGCAAACTGACCACTTTTACCTCCTTCAACTGGTAAATCGGCACCGAAAAGATCTGATATATCCTACAAAAACATTTTTGAGCATATAAATATATTATTTAATATTCCTAAATAATTTTTAGTGCAATCGATCAAAAAATGCTTCTCAAAATAAATTATAAACTAGAATGCAATATAAACGAAACTTACATAATACCTACCAAAATCAAAGAATATGACCGCACAATGATAAGTGCTTGAAATAGATGAATTATTAAAGTACGTAAAAGCTGTACTCGACAACCCCTAGCCGCATGTAATAATATTGTCAAAAAACGAAGTGAAAAATAATAAATTTGTAAAAGATTTTGGCGTAATAGTAGACTGATGTTGGCAGCATATAGTATTACGACATTCAAGTAAACAAAATATATAAAGAAATGCAAAGGAAAATTGTGCACACATAACACATTGGTTAATCCGGGGCTAACCAACAGATGACACTACTAATCACATATCTATACAATCATTGTATAGTACAAACCTTCAAGTGATAGATATCTAACATGCTGTGACATTACGACAATTTGTTGTCACACTACAGTTGTTTTTTAAGTGATGCTACTTTTGTAATTTACAGAACAATAGAAAAAACTGAGTTTTGTGTGTTGATAAAAACATCGCCTTTAATGGGGGAAAATAAAGTTCAATGACTTGAAAAGTATCATCCAAACAATGCTTCGTTGAAAATAACCATTTGTCGATGGTATGCTGGTTTCAAACGCAACCGTACAGGCACCACTAGCCGTCGAAATGAGGCTGTTACTCCAGAAAGTTAAAAAAACCCCTCAAAATCGTAATAGATAATCGCAAAGTAAAGTTGCATAAGATAGCTAACATTCTGAAGATATCATTTGGGAGTATTTACAGTATTTTTCATGAAGACTTGAGTCGGAAAAAGGTTTTTTCCAAATGGGGGCCGCGTTTGCTCATAATGAAACAAAAACAATGCATCGATGATTCAGAGCACTGTTTGACACTATTTACGATAAATAAACAGGAGTTTTTGCGTCAGAATGTCACAATGGAAGAAACATGAATCCACCACTATACTCCGGAATCAAATCGGCAGTCAGCTGAATTAAGAGCAACCGGTGAAAGGTTCGAAGCACTCAAAAACGCAACAGCCAGTCGGAAAGGTTATGGCTTCCGTATTTCAGGATGCACATAATGTAATATGCATCGACTACCTTGAAAGAGAAAAAAACATCAACAGCGAATATGGTGTTATTGGAGCGTTTGAAGGCAAAAATTGGAAAAAAAAAGCCCCCATGAAAAAGAAGAAGAAAGTGTTATTTCACTAAGACAATGCACCGCGTCACAAGTCGTTGATTACGATGGCCAAATTGCCCTAATTGGGCTTGAAATTGCTTCCACAACCACCGTATTCTCCAGATTTGGCCCTGAGCGACTATTGGCTGTTCGCAGACCTCAAAAGGATGCTCCAGGAAGAGATTTGGCTCCAGTGAAGAAGGAATTGCAGAAACTAACGCTTATTTTGAGGCCAAAGAAAAATCGTTCTACACGGCCGACATAAAAAAGTTAGAAAACGTTAAAATGAATATATCGCACTTGAAGTAGACTATGTTGATGAATAACGAGGAATTTTGCCAAAAAAAATGTTGTATTAGCAGTTAGTCCTGGGACTTATTGATCAACATGTCACATACCTTGATAACGCTATTTTGATCAACTAGAAGAATATCACAATTGATACAAATTCCCAAGTTGGCTGTTGTTGACGTGTTGAAGAAATATCGTGAAGAATTAACTATCGAAAGAAATAGCACGAAGCCTGAGAAAATGTATCCACAGGCAATAAGAAAGTGTTAGCACTATTCGCAAAAAAGGTGAAAATGTCGGTTTCATACATACAAGCACTGAAGAAAAGAACTAAAAGGAAAGTGTTTAAAGTGCAGATAGCCCCAAACCGCAATGTCACTGCAAAAAGTCGATTACGAAATATATACATACAAATCTGCAAGACGCAGGTTCTAAACGATTGCTTTGAAAAGATTATTACACAAGAGAAATTTTAAAAAAGTGGTTCAGCTATATATGAGCAAATGAAATAGAAATTTCTGAAAAAGCATTTCTTTTAACAAGCAATTTGCACGTGTAACCGAACAATAGCTACTTTTGTTTTCATGAAAACTATTAATTCGTTCTTACGGAATACCTCCAGCAGCAGTTATTACCATCCTTGTATGAAAGGAAATTTGGCGCAAATTAAACAAAAGATTAAAAACAAGAAAGTGAAAAGAAAATACTACATCTGAAATGATCACAGAAAAGATTATACATATACCGATGAATAGAATGAAGAGGGAAGTTTGTGAATGCTATGACAACAGGGCAAAATATTGACATGACCGTTAATATTTGTATAATTACTGTATACAAATAAATGAAGTTAAAAATTATATATTATTTACCACTAGTTTCACTTTCATACGAATTTTCATCTATCTGGATTTTATCGAATACAGTTTTAATGTTCTATTTTATTGTACATACTCTATACAGTTAATTGGACTACCCGGGTAATAATAGCAGAAATTTCCTTTCGTCATATGTACCAGCGATGGACTGATCACACCAAGAATGAGTCTGTGATGAGACGATGTACGCACACGTTTTGTTTACTTGTTTCAACAATGTTAAGATAGTTAAAGAATCTTCAGAGTAATTAGAAACGAATATTTAATAACAAGAAATAAAGGATGATTCATTACTGGATAAATAGCCTTTAATAGGCATCACTTAAATTGTTTTCCGATACTCATTCGAAGTTACAAAATTTTCCAGATATGAATCTTTCATATTTAACTTCTCGCTTTTTACTGTTTTAAATCTATTGTTGAAAGCATCGTATTTTGCATAGCAACACATTGTAGCACTATGTCCTCAAATACCATACTTTCTCAGTCTTTCTATAAAAATACTTACCGTTTGATCGGAAAGATTAACTCTAAAAATTTTGTTATTCGTTCTTTTTGCCAATGCAGTAACCAAGCTAGTTTTTCCGACGCCAGGACTACCTTCTAATAAAATCGCCTTCTTTAGTTGAAGGCCACGTAATAATTTCAATGTATTTTCTTTAATTGTAGGAACGTCAAAAGTAAAAGAAATATTTTCTGAATCATTTACACCACTCTCTATGTAAAAAGGATGGATGCCAAACATATGTCCTTTCTTTTCAACCTTAAGTGTACTTCCAAAGCATGCGTCAGAATGTAGATTATTTGTTTTGCATTGTTCTTCAATTGTTTGAAGACATTTTTCTTTAAACATCATCAGAATGTCATCACTAGAAACAACATTTAAAATATTGTAGTTCATATTTGTTTTGGAAGAAACTTACCTTTCCGAGCTAGTAATTCCAGAACCGAAACTATCCAAAAATGTCAAATAAGCACCATTCACATACAAATCTCTCAATTGAATATCATTAAAGCAAACGTTTATAAAATTAACCCACGTTAGAATGTCTCTTATACTGATTGTAAACCTAAACATTAAAAGAATAAATCATTTCTCGAGAACGAAAAGATGCAGGTAAATGTATGCCTCTTACCGTTTACCTATTTCTTCTCGTTTAAACCAATCTATAAAATCCATTATTAATTCGCCAAAATCTACATTACATGTCGTCAAATTTGCTTTAACATTGTGATTAATAATTGTAACCAAATCGTTCCTATTATTACATGGTTCGCACCAAATTTCTGTAAATCTATTTCTCAAAGCAGGAGATAGTTCTTTTTTACCAAAATCTCCGCCGGGATTCATGGTACCAATAAAATGAAAATCTTTATTTGCCACTACGAGTTCTGAATTATTTATATTATTAATGTCAATGCCTTTTTCAGCTAATAATAATGTTCTTTCCGGTTCTAGAAAATAAAGACATTGGTTACATGAATAATAATAATAATAAGTCTTTATTGTCCCAACAGATGGTTACAATCCAATAACAGGACAAAAAAATATATAAAAAAATACAAATCATTAGATAATCAAACAATAGTAATCTAATTAATGTTCACAGTGCATTAAAAAAAAAAAGAAAAATGAAAATAAAGATATAAATGAATACAAATATAGTCATACACACACACCCATAATTAAGAAAATTAAGACAAAACGCGCCCTAGCGACAGCCAGTATCCGCCCCAAGGAATCAAAATTTATATCGCAATGGTCCAACAAACCGTTGAAGGCCCGACATGCAACTGCTAATGGGGAATTGAAACTAATATTGTACGAAATGTTTCGATATAAAAGCAATGGCTATGTCTAGCCGACACTCGCGGTACCATAAAATTAAGCTGAGACAGCAAATGAGCACAATCTATATTTCCTCTAACCAAGTTAAATACAAACTTTATACTGTTCAGTTGACGTCTGACTTTTAAGGACTCCATTCTAAACTTATTTAGAAGAAAAGAGTTCTCGACTCCTCGCGGGACACATACCCCCACCATAAAACACAAAAACCTTAAAAACCTTCTCTGAACTCTTTCAAGTGAGAATTTGTGAATCTCATAATAAGGATGCCAGACTAAAGATGCATACTCCAACCTTGCACCTACATACGTCATGTACAGCTGCTTAATCGTAGAAATATGAAAACAATGAGAATTCCTTATCACGAAACCCAGCACCCTCAGAGCCGCCGCGGTTATGTGAATGATGTGCTTAACAAAGGTAAGCTTGGAATCAAAGTAAACACCCAAGTCTTTTATTTCAGTGCATCTAACAAGAGAAAGACCATTAAGTGTGTAATTATAGAGTACTGTGTTAACACTTCTCGCATATGTTACAACTCTGCATTTATCCACATTCATCTGCAAATTGTTCAGCGCACACCAATCAGCAATCCCATCCACCTCCAACTGCAAGCGGTTACAGCCATCCACATCATCTACACCTCCGAAAATTTCAAGTCATCCGCAAAAATGCACTTATTGCAATCCACTGTCTCAAGCAAATCGTTAATGAAAAGCAAATAATAAAGGACCCAAATTGGAGCCCCGCGGCACCCCCGACGTGGGCGAGAAGACATAGATACTATTTTTTAACTGAAATGCACTGTATGTAATTAGTATAGATCGGGATAGTGGAAATAAATGGCGGAATAATTAAAACTTTATACGTAAATACGTAAAGGATATGGCATATTAGAAAACTATTGTAAATATATAAAACAATTACATTTAAATCGTCTTCCAATAATAAGGAACAGAACTATTAAACAAAAAAGATTTAAAAGGACACACAGTTGACCGTAGCAGGTATTGTTCAATATTAACCTTCAAATAATGATACTACTTATGGTTTATTGTAGTGATAATCTGACGACATGAAATATAGAAATATTATACAGTTTTTTTCCGGAATATGGGAGGAGTTTACATAATTTTCGAGTTTTCAAGTATGTAATTTTTAATTATGTGGGAGCAAAATTATTATTACTCGCACATAGTACAATATTTTAATAGCTTTGGCATTGTCATTGTATTTTCAAATGTATGTGAATTCAATGAATTCAAAACGTCTTTTACAAGGTGGTAATTTTGAATTTAGGGAACAGAAAAACGTCACACAAAGCCACATCTTATGTGTAGATTACTTAACTGATGACATTCTTCGAATATTTTATTTAAAATTCGCCTAAAAGAATCGATGTAAAATCGAAAAGTTGTTCTTCCACAAATGTGACCTATTGTAGCAACAATTTTTCGTTTAAAACGCTTTTCTTAGTTTGAGCAGAAGTTATACTAATTGCAAATGCGCTCAAACTTTGTTTGAAAATGTCATTACTGATTTGGAAAAATTATATACAAACAACACATTAACAGATACAATAAAAATAATTATTTTAATGATTTGATGAAGCTTAGTATATTGAAACTGATACGTTTATGTAACATGCAGCAAATAAACTATAGTTACCGAGTAATGAATTTAATCTTTCCAAGACACTATCATCGGCTAACGAAATTTCATCAATCAAAAACACATTTCCTTCAATCATAGCCTTGATCAATGGACCATCTACCCATTCGAACAGCTTATTTTCGTCCTAAAAACATCAGTAGTAGTAGTAGTAATAGTTCCCATTTTAATATTCAAAGAGTTTAGCTTACTGAATGATCTCTGAATGGTCTTAAACCACCAATAAAGTCACTACTTTCTGTATGCATGTGACAATTCACAGTAACAAGTTTTTGGCCATTATTCTGAGCTAGTAAATCACATATGGTTGTTTTTCCGCAGCCAGTTTCACCAATTAGTAGCACAGGTTCGTGAAATTCTAACGCCTTTGACACTAATATAGCAAGTTGTCGCATACTGAAAGTCCATACTATATTCGGATATCTGTGTTTATTTTTTTCGATTTTCTCTAATATTAACTTTGTTACAGGCGATGTTTTCTTAGATACTGGAATTCAAAAACAACTATCAATAATAACAAATTGGGACCTGTATTTTTTATGTTTAAAATATTTTTCTGCTTTTCATGAATAAACGATATTAAAATTCCTAAATTTGTCCAATCGTACAGAGTGCGATGCCAAAATCCAGACAAAATACAATTTGAAATTCCCGCCGTTCTATACCACTGGTAGATGTCGCGATTGGCGTTCAAATAGCTTGACGTATGCACTAAAGCAAAATATCCTCGAAGAGCCACGATTGTCAAAAGTGATCGCGCTGTGCGCTCGGCGACAGAAATCATTCAGTTCTTAGGGTACACGAAATCGACTGTGTATGATGTCATTACAAAATACAATAAGCCAGAGAAATCTAACGAAAGTGAAACACCAGCGAGGAGAATCCACTCGAATGAGCGCGTTGTCATTCAACGTGCTTAGGAGCTGATTTTTGAAAATCCAGAGCAGTCGATCGAAAAATTGTCGATTGTTGGTGTGAGCGAGAAAACTATACGTCGAATAGTCGAGGACGACCTCCGCTACAAGTCTTACACAATTAAAGTGAGACAGATGCTTTCTGAAGCTGCCAGGAGGCGAGTTGACGCTGCAACCTTCTTTTGTGTTGGTTAAGAAACAATTCTGCCGGATGACTCAGATTCTTTTCTGCCGAGAAAACTTTTACTGTGGATGTGAAAATCAATCGAAGGAATGACCGCTGGCTCGCCCACGACCCTAAAGATGCTGTTGCGTTGGGTTGCGTACCCAAGCATAACAATCATGTCATGATACTTAGTAGACACCTAAAAAACAACCACTTTTGAAAGTAAGTTTCGCAGTTACTAACCAAAAACTAGCAATTTCGTCTAAACGACTGCAACGTCTCGGAAATGAAGGGGCAACTTTTCCAAACGATTGCGAATATCTCGGGAACGAAAAGAAATAGAATGTTCCGGTTTGAAGCAGCGAAACAATCATGTGATAGTACATAAGTAGACACCCAAAAAACAATCACTTTTGAAAGTAAGTTTTGGAGTTACGGACCACAAAACGGCATTCTTATAATGGCAATATCTCGGGAACGAAAAAAGATAGAACGTTCCTGCTGAGACCAGGAATGAAGGCGGTCATTCAAGCAAGCGGGGATTATATTGAGTAAATGTGTTCTTTATGGTCTTACAAGCAATGTGAATTTTGTAAGCCTTTTCGTTTTTACAATAAAAAATGTTTGAAAAAATGTATAATTTGTCCGAATTTTAGCGCCGCAGCCTGTATATCAGAAAGATATACGACGGATATTTAAATTTTCTATTAAATGTTCCCATTAAATATTAGGTGCGCAACTAAGTTCTCGCTGTTTTTTTGATGAAAATGTAACTTTATTGTGAACAAATGTTTACAAATGAATCATTCAAAATATTGCCCATCGCTAGCAACAACTGTTTCCCATCTTTCTGGCAGAGCTCGAATACCGTCACGGTAGAAGTGTTCGTCTTTTGAGGCTATCCACGAATCAAGCCATTTTGAGATGTCTTCATATGAGCGGAACTGCTGATTAGCCAGACCATGTGCCATCGAACGGAACAAGTAATAATCGGACGGCACAATATCTGTGGAATATGGCGGGTGGAGTAGGACCTCCCATTTGAGCGTTTCTAAGTAGGTTTTAACGGGTTTGGCAACGTGAGGCCGAGCGTTGTCATGCTGTAGAATCACTTTTTCGTGCCTCTGCTCGTATTGTGGCCGTTTTTCGCGCAGGCTCGGCTCAATCGCATCAATTGAGTTCGATACCGTTCCCCAGTGATGGTTTCGTTCGGTTTCAACAACTCATAATAAATAACACCGCCCTGGTTCCACCAAATACACAGCAAAACCTTCGCAGCGTGAATATTCGGCCGAACAGACGACGTAGAAGCATGACCGGGCAGTCCCCATGATTTTGTTTTCTTTGGGTTGCTGTAATGAATCCATTTTTCATCACCCGTAACGATGCGATGAAGAAAACCCTTCCTTTATTGCCGCTGGAACAGTTGTTCACAGGCGAAAAAACGAAGCTCAACGTCTCTTGGCTTCAAATCATTGAATCATTCCCACTGCATGCAATGGCTGGGAAATAGCTTGGCGGGTAACTCCTAATGCTGAAGCAAGCTCTTTTTGCGTTTGGCACGGATCCTCATCGAGCAATGCCTCCAATTCAGCGTCTTCGAAGGTTTTTGGTCTTCACGCGAACGGTCATCAACATCGAAATCACCGTCTTTGAAGCGACGGAACCAATCACGGCACGTTGTTTCACTTAGAGCAGCATCTCCGTAAACTTTTTGGAGCTCTCGATGCGCTTCAGCCGCCGTTTTTTTCGAATGAAAGAAGAAAAGCAACACTTCCCGCAAATGACGATTATTTGGCACAAAATCAGACATTTTCACACAACCAAAAATATATGATGCAAAAACAAAATCGCTAATGTGTTAAAGCGGTTTGTTTACTATATGTCTAGGCTTGGTTCATGACGTTTTGGTTATGTCACAATCGACCAGCATTTACTACTGGAGCCATCTCTTGAAAAACAGCGAGAACTTTGTTGCGCACCTAATACAAAATTGATATATTGTATTACAGGTTAAAGAAAAAACGTAACAACTATATAAACTAGCTTAAAACAGAGGGAAAAATCCTGAAATGTCGTTAATATAAACTAAAGTGTTTTATTATCCCTAATGATGAAAAATTCAAACATAAAAGAATAAAATTTATAGTTAACATTGAATTGTATATTAAAAAAATACCGTACTTACATGTGAATAAATTTTCTGGGTCAATATCTCTTTTCATTGTCTTTTTAATAACATCAGCTATCTCTTCTTTTTCATCCTCTTTCCTAACTTTGCCAGCTAACAATAAATATCCTTCATCAGCGATATGCTGGTCCCAATCGTACAACGTCGACTTCTTCTCGACAAGTCTATATCTTTCTCCCCACCTAAACAAGTCTCTCAATGTAATAAAACCATGTTTACCGGCAAAAGCTGCCGAGCCACGACGTCTCATCTGCAATTCTTTCATTATACTTATCATTTTCTTAGAATGCGACGGCGCCATTTGACAGCGTTGATGCAATATAATTTCTAATTCGTCTAAAGGAATTTCATTAAAATGTAATTCCACGAATCTATTTCTGAAGGCTCTTGAGAGCATTTTTCGGCCGCCATAGGACCCAGGAGGATTTTGTGTGGCAAACAACATGAAATTGGGGTGAGCTTTAACGACTTCTTGGGTTTCAGGTATAAACAGTTCTCTGTTGTCATCGAGAACTCTATTTAACGCTTCTAAAACGTCTGATGGTGCTAAATTTAATTCATCTAATATTATCCAATGCCCTTTCCGCATAGCTTCTACTAGTAAACCTGAAAGATATCAATTATGAAATAAATTCAAAAAATAACATACTCTTATCTATAAATGTAAAATTTCATTAATAATTATTCGAAGTGTGGTCACTTAAACTGTGTAATGATACCAGCCTTAAAAGTCTGCAAAATCGGAATACAGAATTTTTCCTCGATTTTACGTTTATTTAAGAACGCTGTGAATTTTACACCCTTGTAACCAGTATTAAAAGTTACTCAAAAATAAACCCCCTTGACACAATGCATTTTCTAATTCTGGATACGTATTTCGACAACTAGGTTGTTATCATCAATATTAGAAATATTAACAAGCCGGAACTTTTTACATAATGAACGTATTAATACCTTGTTGGGTTTTATTTTGAATTAACTTTTATAGACTTGGCCTCAATCACCTACTTATTAGACTTTAACCACCCAATAAAATATTCATATAGTTATTTTGACATGTATTAGACATTTCTGGAAGTACACAACATCTACATTGAATTTTATAGAAAACGAGTGCGGTATATATTTCAGTTTTAGTAGATAAATGAGATTTAATGGTATAACGAAACTATATTTGTAAATAGCAGATGTTACACTCTCTATATATAATAATTTCTTATATCGTTTTTAAGATTAATTTATTTAATTTAAAATACAACTCGATCTTGAATTCCTAAATTATTATACTGTCATTATTTGTCCGGTCCTCGTATATATTCAGATGCAGAATCCTTTTGTGTTAGTCACGTACAAATGGTCAAGGCTGCAATAAACACCGAAATCAGGTACCAAAGACTGTACTTGAAGTTACCAACTTTTCACGGAATCATATTCGATATCAATTCAGTTATATTGATTTCTAAATGCAATTCGCAAATACCAATCCCGATTTTCTTTCTTTTGCACAAAATACACGTCTACTATTCTGTGTAGATAATTTGCTTAATATTTGTATTGAAATTAAGATCGCAATTGTAATGTATGCTAATTTGTTTCGCACCTGTTCTTGTTTGCTATTGGTTAATTCAAACATGACCAGTATCCCCTTCAGTTATGGGGTCGGGTTCCTTATAAAGCCACAGCCGTAAGAGAACAACCCTTTCGCTTTCTGCCATCATCCAAACTACACGCAGTCCTCCACGTGTCTGTGCCGCGAACAGTTATTCGTGTTTTTATGAGCACGTGTTTAAGTTCGCGTCCACGGAAATATACACAGCTTCCTGAGCCAGGATATATATATATATATATATATATATATATATATATATATACATACACGCATAGCCCGATACGCATTTTTAATATAACCTTTTTTATATTTTATTAGCAGCCTAAATATCGTTAGACTTATCTTTTATTACAGCTTTGCTATTACGTTTATCATATTTTATTTGTTGCTCTCGTTGTTAACTATCTTTATTTAACACATTTAAGCTTTAAGAATTAATTTAACTTAGTGAATAAAATTTTAAAGGCAATCCTGCTGTTTTATTTCCACTAGTAATCTTTCTTTCAGCTTGGCACGCGTCCTGGACTTTTGGTGCTCGTTGTGCACAGCTGCTGATTATTAACTCCTTGCGTTACATTCAATTACATTACTTTCTTTTCTTTGTTTATTTGCATTTATTACAGTGCTTTAGCTAGCCGACACGCGCTCGTAATAAATTTACTAACCAACACGTGCAAATAAATATTCTCTATTAAATAATATCCCTATTATTATTTATTAAAACGAAGGAGGTAATAAATTGTCTCAATCATCCACATTACATTAACATTGAATTAACCGTCATTCATTCATTCATTTTCATCTCTAATTCAAAGGAGGAGGTAATATACCAAACACTTGGAACTTTGACTCATCTGTCCATAACACCTGCTTCCACATTTCCATGTCCCAGTGTTGATGGTCCTGGGCCCATGGTAACCGATCCTGTCGTGGTCAAATATTCAGTGCAGGCTTTGGCGTGGTGAGCTGGAGCATTATCGTGATGGAGGAACCAGGTGTCCATTCTTGAATTTGGCCGCAGGTTCTTCATAGATCCAACGACTTTAGGCAGGCACTGTTCAGTATACCACTTAGCTGTGACTGTCTTCTGTGTGTCCAAAACGACAAATCCATTTGATTTGAAAACTACAGTACAAGTCTCGTCACCTGTCACGATATTGTGCGCATACCGAGATTGCCCCTTTTTAAACTTTTTTAGCATCTCCCGGCACCAACTCACACGTCGGGTCATCTGCTCTTCAGTCAGTCGATGCGACACCCAGAGAGAACAAAGTTTCTTCACGTGCAAATGACCATGCAGAATCGAACGAATTGCTGGTGCATTTAGGCCTGAAGTACCCTCTATCTGTTGGTAGGTCACTCGCCTGTTCTCGCCAAGGATTTTCCTCACAATAGTAATGTTTTCCTCCGTAACTAACGTTCGTGGCCTTCCAGACCTCTCAGCATCCTCCACAGTTAAATTTCCCTTTTGGAATTTTCTATACCACCTACATATTTCGTTTTGGACATCCTTTCTAATTGTTGATATTTCCTTCGATGACTATTCCCGCATATACTTTTTCTGTATATTTCGTGGCAGATTTTGAACCAATGTACTTCTATCTTAACGTCGTTCTATCTGTTAATGTTATCGGTTTTTTAGGATCAAATATTTCACTGTCAATTTGCAGCACTGTTAATTTCTCGTTTGAATAATTGACATTTATAAACTTTCCACAATGCTACTTATTTTTAGGTATGTAAGTAATTCTGTTTTGCAAATGATGCACTTTTATAGAAACCAATGGTACCATCACTGTGTATTTGGAAAATATATTTCGAAGGTGTAGTGGACGGAAGAATGCTTTCTATATACCATTTTAATACCTCTTTAACGATAGGATATTCGATAAGGTCTGACACACTTTTCAACTACTTATATACCACTTGAAGCTATTCTAAAAACTTAATTTTGGATTCGCACAATTCATTCATATCATCCTAATATTTATATTCTACTTTACCCTAGGGAATAATCGTTTTTCTTACACGTATTCTTTTTCATGAACCTAAACCAGTCTTCCAAGTTCTTGTCCACCAAACTTAAGGTTATTTCCCTTGTATAATTGATTCAATACTTGTCGTATATTTGATTTTCGATACTGGTATCTTTACTAGCTGCATACTTTTTATTAGCATTGTAATCAACTTAATGTGCATTTATATCATTGAAAGTAAATTTACAATTTTTTCCAAAGGCATATAAAAATATTCTAGGTTCCTTTTTGAAAAGTAGTTCTAGTAAGTAGAGAAACTCAGCCTATTCTTGAACCTCCTCATTGAGCTTGATCACAATGCAAGATCAATGAGGAGGTTCTAGAATCAGCTGAGTCCAAGAATGTTCAAAAAGATAATTACATGTGTGAATGAAAGAGGTTAAGCTCAATGTGAAGGTTCTAGAATCGGCTGAGCCCGAGGGTCCAAAAACATAATTACGTGTGAGAATGAAAATATATAAAGGTAGTTCGTTTAATATGAGATAACAAAACGGTGAATTGAGAAATGTTACCATTCAAGAAGGTAATTTCACTAGTGAAGTAGACTCTGGTATAGAGACTTTTTTACTCAAATGGGTCAGACGAATGATTTTTGAGGTAAAGCAGAAAATTGTACGAGCACCATTAGACAATACACCTTTAGTAGGAGAAAGGACATATTTTTTAAATAAAAGCCACTAGATTTTGACTTTGAACTTGTGGTGAAAATTGTAGGTATAAAAACGCAATGTGTGCTTTCTAATGTTGAAGAGTGGAATAGATTTTTGTTAGAGAGTGCGAAGTGAAAGAGATATAAATATGGAAATATAAAAAATGTTTAATGGAGTGACGTTTGAGCGTGTTTGCATAACAATGTAGTTAGTCGTATATGGGCTGCAGAAAATTTATATATATATAAAATTGTAAAATATATTATATGAATGTACATATTAAAAATAAATAATATTGTATTTATATTTAATTCTATATTATTAATTGGTATAAAATAAAAAATGAGTTAAATATATGTATTTTTTTAATCTGTACCGTCGAAAGCGAAAAGGCATACTGTACAGTGTGAGTTTTGGCGGTACAGATCGTGCAAGGAATTTGTTTCGTGCGGATTTTTGCCGTAGTTTTCCAGGTGCGACACTGTTTAATTATCTGCTGATGATGAAAACCTAGTTGTCGAAGTACGTATATGGAAACGAAAATTAATGTGGAAAGGGGTTATCTATTAACCTTAACTAATTACGTTAATCAACAACAGGCTCCATCAAAATTACCTTCAATATATGTAAATTATTAGTTTTATAAATAAAGGTTGGAGTGGGTATGAGGCGTGTATGTACAAGGCGTCTATATATTTATTGTTTTTGGTTATTGTATGTTATTATATCAGTTTTTATTAATGAAGACGATTCATTTTTAATATGATGGGGTTGGGGGAGGGGGACGTAGTAGTTTAACTCGGAAAGGAAGAAAGAAGGGTAGTGGATTGCTGAGTACTGTAATAAATACCCTCCCAGTGAAATTACATATACCAGGATATGGATTTTGTGGTTTTGGAACGAAATTAAAAGAACGTCTTGAAAGAGGTGCTAAGGGTGTGAATTTTTTGGATGAGAACACGATATATCTTATTCTCGTTCAAACGATTTATTGGAGCGTCACGTTGCAGACGAGAAAGACTGTTGGACGCAGGTTAGGAGAGAGATCAGCTGCTTCATTAGTTGCTGTTCCTATGAAAGGGAAAAGAAAATTAGGTATGGGTATGAGGCGCAAGTATAGAAAAAGCCTAAAGCATAATAGTGTTAGAAGAAGTAGAATTAAAAGTAAGAGAAGAAGCAAAAGGGAGAAACGATTTGGTGGTGTTATGTAGTTTATGCGAGCAATGAAGCAAGTACGTAATGCAATAAGACATACCCTGGTAAGAGGAAAGTTGTTGTGGCTTACGTGAAAGATGCATATCGTAGTTTAGTGGAGTTTGGAAGAAGAATATTACCTCCTCGTTCTAGAGTAATCGCAGTTCCTAAGAAACGTGGATTTTTGTCTTTAATTCCATTGTTTGCCGCTCGCCTTGGGTGCTTTAGGTTCATTAGGTAGAGGTGCTGCAGCCATGGCGAAGGAAGTTAATACCGCTAAAGCAGAAAAAGATCGATTAAATGAAGTTAACCGTCATAATTTTGCTATGGAGTCTAAAACTGTAGGTAGTGGATTATATTTGAAACCTTATAAAGCAGGTAGTTGTATATCTATTGGAAATGGATTATAAATAAAGCCTTATAAAGCGGGTTGTGTGTATATTTACCAAATGAAATTGGGTCAAAAAACGGTTAAGTAAATTACTTCGAACACCTCGAAGACCTTTAACTGAAAATGATTTTGGAAATTGTTAGGTGAACCCGAGGAGGTTTCAATGTCGCCATTTCAACGTCGAGATCGCGTCAAGGTTCACTTCAAGGTCGACGACGTTTCAACGACAAGGACGCTTTAAGGTCGAGGTCAACGTTATTTCAATGTCAATGCCATTTCAAGGTGAAGGGCATATCAGTTTAAATATTATTCACTCATTTAACCTTCAGTGACAGATTTGAGTGAAAATACTTGCTCCATAGCAATTCGACTGGGCACATTTGAAATTATCTTTGATGAGGAGAGGTGGCAGGTTTAGATGAAGATACCTGCTCCATGACTGGAGGTTTATAAGGAGATGTTTGTTTCCATTTGAGAAACAGTTCAATCTTGCGATTCTACAGTGTAGTTTCAGCTTAAGGCATATTCATTGAGTGTAATCAAAATGTTCGAATGAGAATATTGTGGTAAATAATTTGCTCGCAGAGATAGTAGAAGTCGACAAATGATGAAGGAGGATGAAAATAGATAATACAAGTAATAACTTAGATTTAATGAAATGTAAAATATGTAATTTATTTGTGGAGAGAAATTGTTATACTGCACACACTCGCAGCGCTATGCATCGAAGTAAAGCTTTCGTACTAATTGATAATGGTGTGAAAAAGAACATTACAGCATTTTGAGACAGGATAGTAAGTTATCAAATATCTGATCTATCTCGTATATACGATACATTGATATGGAAGAATTTGCGCATTTTATTTTAAAATTATTTTAAAATTTTTTAAATTAATCTAGTTTTTAACTCCTGATGAAGCTATAAATTTATAGCGAAGGAGGATAAAACAAAAGATTGGTTTTTCATTTTCCTAACAGTTGACCGAATACCCGACGAACTTTATTAATTTGGATTATCTTATACACGGTCGACCAAAACACTTTTAACAAATTTTATATATATATATATTATATGGTGAAGATATTGATGAAATTAAGAACAAAATGGGGTAAATAGAGATTCATATTAATTTTTCATTATAGTATTAATTTACTTTTCATATATGCTTTAGGATGGGCGTAGAGTAATGTTTTATATTGGGTCTGGGAAAAAGTTCGTGGCGTTTTTTCAGTAAAATTCAACTGGTCCCCGCATGGCGTGTGGACGAATTCATTTAAACCGAATATGCTCCATTATTATCGACAATGTTTCGCCATTTTTTTGGTAGATCCATGATCCCATCGGTGAAAAACTTCTGTGGTTTCTGGTCGAAAAACTGAATCAAGTAGTTTTCACAGGCTTCTTTTGAAACCAACTTAATTCCATTGAGAGAGTTCTGCAGAGATCGAAACAGATGATAGTCAGAGGGTGCTATATCCGGACTGTAAGGTGGGTGCATCAAAACTTCCCAACCAAACTCTCTCAATTTTTGACGGGTCATCAAAGAAGTGTGTGGTCGGGCGTTGTCATGATGGAAGACAACACCTTTCCTATTAATCAATTCGGGCCGTTTTCTTTCAATCGCCTGGCGTAATCTCTCTAGTTGTGCACAGTAGAGTTGAGAATCAATCGTCTGACCAGTTGGAAGTAGCTCGTAGTGGACGATTCCCCTCCAGTCCCACCATACACACAGCATCACTTTTTTTGGCGTCAATGTTGGCTTAGCGAACGCTTGTGACGGCTCACCATCCTTTATCCACGATCTTTTACGCTTCCGATTATCGTACGTAATCCATTTTTCATCTCCGGTTATTAAACGTTTCAGAAACGGCTCGATTTCATTCCGTTTCAGCAGCGCATCACAGATGTTAATTCGGTCCATCATGTTTTTCACGCTCAACTCATGAGGAACCCATACGTCAAGCTTTTTTTTTGTAACCAGCTTTGTGTAAATGGTTCAAAACAGTTTTGTGGTCAATGCCTAGCTCCATGCCAATATCGACACTGCTGATATGCTTATCTTGTTGGACTTTTTCAAGAATTTCATCAGATTTTTCAGTGATTGGACGACCGCAGCGTGACTCATCTTTCACATTGAAATTTCCAGAACGAAAGCGAGCGAACCATTTCCGCGCAACAGATTTCGATAAAGTACCTTCACCGTACACAGCACAAATTTTATCACAAGCCTGCGCAGCGTTCTTCCCCTTATCATAATAATATTGCAGAATATAGCGAAATTTCTCATTATTCTTCTCCATTTTCAAGTGCGAATAACTTTCCAACCACTGCACCGATTACAATGTTTCTACGCTCAAACTAACGTTCGGAAGGTCATCTAAAAAACGAGCCGTCGGTGGTGTCGCTGTGACTTGTTGTTCTTTAGTTATCGGCAACCAATGCCATCTATCGGAAAAAACGCCACGAACTTTTTCCCAGACCCAATATTTAGAAGTGCTATGAACAAGTGAGAGAGATACTAGTTATATATATTTACCGGCGTCAATAATAAAGAAAACGAAGGTAGAAAATGGAGATACGATGTGGAAGAATTGCGCATAATATTAGAGAAAAAATGATAACATTAATAGATGAATTTTATATGTACATAATTCTTTGAAAATAAATTTGTAATTATATATATAATCATTCAACACTCGTAATAAAATTATAACTCATGTGATATATTTACATTATATGGTGAATATATTGCTGAAATTAAGAATAAAATAAATAAATTTCACGAGCGGGATTCATGTATTCAGGTAAAAATTAATTTATTTTGCATATATGTTTTAGGATGGACGTTGAAAAATGTTTAATATTTAGAAGTGAATATGAACAAGTATAATCCAATGAGAGGTACCAGCTACATAGATTTACCAGCGTCAATAAAGAATCGGAAGGCAGCCATAAATGTTTAAAATCCTGACAGCACTTGTTTTGCTTGGGCTATTACTTCAGCTTTAGTTGAGCCAGTAGGAGTTCCACAAAGGGTTACTTCATATCCACATTATGATACTGTGGCTGACTTCACTGATCTAACTTTCCCCATCTCTTTGAAAGATATTATATTTGAAGAAAAAAATAATATATGCCAATGTGTACGGTATTGAGGAATACTTCAATGGTACAATAAAAGTACATGATAGTGTGGGTCCCTTAAATTTTACAAAACGGAGAAGAATGATTCATATTAATTCATTACTTATTAGCACAAATTTTTATATAAAAATTATTTAAGTAGAGTGGTAGAAATGAGACCTGTAGATAATGAAGAGTGCATAAATTATGAGCAAGCAAGAATGTGATATATATGTGAAAAAGAAATAGAATCGCTTGAAGAAAAATTTCGCTATCATGATCACATGACTGGATTGTATCGAGGTGCTGCATATATGGTATGTAATATAAATTATAAAGAACCCCACTGTGTGCGAATTATTTTTCATAACTTATCGAATTATGATACTCATTTAATTTGGTACGTAGATTTCCGCGGTCCTGGTCCATGCTATCTGCTTCTGGGTTTCCGGGCTGGAACCGCGTCACTAGTATATCTGCCGACGTTTCGTACACATTTGTATGGGACATCTTCAGGACTGAACTACTGCACTGAAACCGGTTTCAGTTTCATCTTTAGAAAAATTAGCATCTTACTTAGATGATGAACAGTGTTCGAAGATATTATGTACATGAAATATTTGATTCAATATGTCAGAAATGTATGCTCCCATACAATTATGTAACTCCCACGAAATTCTTTCCACGTCAAATGCAAAGAATATTTTTATGATCTCTCAGATAATCACGTAAGCGGTTAAGATTATTACAAAAAACCTGAGCGTTATTCCTTCTGCTAATGTTATTGGTTTATTGGAATCAAATAGTTCCTTGTCAATTTTCAGCCGTGTTAATTTCTCATTGGAATAACGGACATTTGTATCCTTTCCGCTATAATGTCTATTCATATTATATATAAATAATTTTGCTTCGATGATGCGGTACTTGTATGGAAACCGTTGGCGCCAATGGAACCATCACTATATAATTGTAATAGATGCTTCGAAGGTATAGTGGGCGGAAGAATGCTTTCTATATGTATTTTTAATACCTCTTTAACTGTGGGATGTTCGAGAAGGTCTGGCACTACGTCTGCTTCCATTAAATGTCTCTTAACAACATGTTTATGTATATGTCTCCCAAATTTATCTATTGTCATCGCTATACATACAGTAACTGCTGAAGAAACAGTTCTTTTCAACTACTTATATATCACTTGAAGTTATCCTAACTTACTTAACTACTTTAGACTCTTTAATTCCTCAATTATCGCTAATATCTCATTGTCATGTTCGGTATAACCAGTATCCTTCGATGCAACCAGTAACTGTAATCTATCATACAATTCATTCACATCATCCTATTATTTATACTCTACTTTACCGCTGAATACAACCGTTTTTCTTACAGGTATTCCTTTTCGTAGACCTAAACTAGTCTTCCAAGTTCTTGTCAATCAAACAGGTTTCTTCCCTAGGTTTAATAATTGTCGTATATTTGGTGCCTTTACTAGCTGCATACTTTTTACTAGGACTGTAATCAACTCTATGTGCATATTGTATCATTAAGAATAAATTTATAATTTAATTTATTATTTAATATTATTGTTTCCATTAAATCTAACATCAGCGTTTATGATTTTTAACTCCCCAGCATCTCCGTGTACTCCACTTTCCATCATATTCTTCCATTGCATCTATCGTTAAACCGATGAGATATGGACGTATTATAGAATCACGCTCGTTTAATGCTTCCCTAACTATGTCTGTTTCTAAAAGGGTTTTATTCAATGATTTATTAGCAATTATTGACTTGCTTGTTTACGTTTGCAAATGCGATATAGTGTGAATGATGCCGATATCCGAGGCTTTGGCTCAGACACTGTCTTTATTTAACGTTTTTTTTTGTTGGGGTGTGAAGTCTCGATCTTCAGATTTACCATATTTGGTAGGAAGAATGAGTACCCGGACTAAACCATGCCACACGTTTTTGTGAAAGTGTACTACGTTGAATAATTGACGTTTCAGGTATTGTTGCTGCATAAGATCGGGGAATAAATCAGACCAAGATTCTTCAATTTCCTCTGAAACGTTCTTCGTATGTGTTTTATCTTTTGTTTTTCCTTGCCACTTTCATCACGACCTAGTTTCATAAAGATTTCTTGTAAAGGTTTTGCTATAGGTGCATAATGTATATCAATTACTCTTTGAGATCTAATGATATCAGTTTTTAATGTTCTTAATTTTTGTTTCAAAGTTTCACGAGCTTTTACTAAATTACTTACTAGTTTCTCTTCCATATATATCTTTACTGTTTTGCGAATACATATATACTGATATAGATATACAGAATTGTTTATATTAATAAACGAATACAACCATGCTTAGATGTATTAGACACCCCAGGTAAAAACCCTTATTCTCGGTACTATCCAAGTCTGACGGAAATTAACCGCAAAAATAGTTAATGGTATTTATAGAAATGCCTTTTTGAATACCCTAGTTAATCCCCTATTGAAAAGAATAGGTGGAAAGGGGAAATTGTGGATTTTAAAATTTAGTGTGATTCTAGGAGTGTGTGAGCAACGTGCGTTTGTGAGTTTGTGGTAGAGATCAATTAGATTATCCTATTTTTTCACGTTGTGTCAGCTATTTGTTGAAGAAAAATGCCTAAAACAAGCGAGTTTTCGGTAGGGGAACGCGCCCAAATAGTGCTACTGCATTCCCAGAAGTTATCAATAGCTGCAATTGCAAAAAAAATGTTCGCGATGTACAACCTTTAGTCGCTATCAGGAGAGTGGGTCGTTTGTTAACATACCAAAAAGTGGCAGAAAACCCTGTACCTCGATTAGAGAAGACATAATTTTACAAAGACTGGCTCTCAGTGATAGGAAAAAATCGTCGAAACAGCTCGCCAGTGAGCTGAAACAGCGTTATCGCGTAACAGTTTCTGCGCAAACAGTGAGAAGGCGTCTCCAGCGTGCTGGTTTACGAGGGTGTAAAGCGCGACGTAAACCGCTTTTAACTGACGCTCATAAAAAGAAGCGGTATTTATGGGCCAAACAACATGAAAATTAGACAATCGAGAAGTGGTCGAAGATTCTTTGGTCTGATGAATCGAATATCGAGGTATGTAACTACATCTTCATGGCTAATATTCTTATCGTTGTATGCAATTCAGTCTACATGTAACATTAAACAAAATTAATCCTGTCTAAGTGTTAACTGTCTTCTTTAGCCTGGCAGCTTTGGGGACTACCTGGGATGCTATACGTTCGGCGTAGTAGGCAAGGGGAAGCTTATGAACCACAATGCATCATTCCCACAGTAAAATTTGGAGGTAGTAGTATCATGGTTTGGGGTTGTATGTCTGCATACGGTGTTGGAGAAGTGTACCTGCGCGATGGACAGATGAATAGCCAACGCTATTTAGCCATGTTGGGGGAAGTATTAGAACCGTCTGTGCTAAAACTATTCGACCAGGATATTCCACAATACATTTTTCAGCAAGATAATGCGCCCTGCCCCAAATCGGGAGCTGTAATGCGTTGGTTCGAGGAAAACACAGTGAAGGTATTGGATTGGCCGCCGCGAAGTCCCGATTTGTCGCCCATTGAAAATTTGTGGCGTATCTTAAAAACTAAGATCACGGAACATAAATGCCTGTCGAAAGCAGAATTATCAACAAAAATTCGCGAAATATGGGCTGCAATACCACCGGCAGAGTGTTACAATTTAGTAGCAAGTATGTCTCGACGAGTGCGAGCTGTCATTAAGGCCAAGGGCGGAGCGACAAAATATTGATAAATTGTACTATATTACTAAATAACACTTTGTACATAATTTTCACAACAGTTTTATTTTCCTCACCTCTCTTTTGACTAAACTATATAAACTATATATGTATGTATGTACATAAATTCGTAATGTGTCTAATACATTTGAGCATGGTTGTATATAAAAATGAATGTTTGTCTGTATGTCCTTTATAGAATCGTAAACTATGCATTTGATCATGTGATGATCTTTAGCAAAGTTGTTGTGCATGAGCCCACGAAGGTTTCTGAGTTGGTACGATCAATTTTTGACAGATGGCGCCACTGCCATTCCAATGAATTTCATATATTGCCGTGACATTTCATGCTGATTTGAATTGAAACGAAAACAGCGAACGAATGATGACGTTTCAAGTTGTGGGTGACATAAGAATTTATGTAAATTGTGAAATTCATGTCCGGCTCACATTGAACAGACAGGCACCAACATGCAACATCAGCAAAAACTCTGGAATGGGCAAAGTACTCCAAACGTGTCAAATTATCATATGGGACAAATGTACAATGTCTCACACGAAAGCACTGGAAGCGCTTGATCGTACACTGCGAGATTTGAGAGGAAACGCACGGATCTTCGGTGGCGCACTCATTTTATTGTCTGGTGATTTTCGACAAACACTGCCGGTTATACCACGTTCAACACACGCTGATGAACTTAATGCATGTGTCAAATCATCAGTTTTATGGCGTCATTTACAGAAATTCACTTTGAAAACCAATATGCGTGTACAACTACAACGGGATGCATCAGCTGGAAATTTTGCAAAACAATTAATGGATATTGGAAATGGGCGAATGGAAATTGATGAATCTACGCAATGCATCACGTTGCCAGCAAACTTTTATAAGATCACAGAAAGCATAGACGAATTGGTGCAAAAAGTTTTCCCAAATATTGCACAGAACTACAAAAATCGCCAGTGGCTATACGCGTGCTATATTAGCGGCCAAAAACATCGATGTCAATACCATCAACTTCACCATTAAGAATGGAATACCCGGCGAAACGACAACATATAAGTCCATCGATACTGTGGTGAATCAAGACGAAGTTGTCAACTGTCCAACTAAATTCTTGAATTCGCTTGTTTTGCTAGGCATGCCATCGCACGTTCTTACATTGAAAATTGGCGTACGCATCATTCTTCTTCGAAACATAAATTGAATTGATGAGCCATCCGCCGTACAGCCCTGATCTAGCACCCTGCGGTTTCTTTTTGTGCCCACACGTGATGAATAAACTTCGTGGTGAACGGTTTTCTACGCCGGAATAGGCAGTTGAGGCATTCAAAACTTATATTGTGGAGATACCGTCTTCACAGTGGCAGCAATACTTTTCAGATTGATTTAAACAAATGCAAAAGTGCATTGATTTTCAAGGAGAATATTTTGAAAAGCAATAAAACTATTTTCGATAATAAAACTTTTTTTTTTGTTTGCTATTCCCGAAATATAAACGGCTACCCTCGTATATGTTTAATTTCATAAAATTCAATGAATAATTTGCTGAAATTAATTTCAAATAATCCGTTTTACTGAATTTTTTTGATTTTACAAATATTCTCCAATATTAATATATCATAGATATATAATGACATACAGACATCTATTTAAAATTCACCATAAATTTAAGTAAATCATACCTGTGCCTTGCACAGAATTGACGTAATATGTACACACATGTGTTTGATTTTGGATTTTATATTAAATTCATTTACTAGGTATTATGGTTTTGATGAATATGCGTATATGAACATACATATGTATGTACCTGGAACATGAAACATAGCATTTACATATACTACAAAAATAATAATGAAGATAAATATTGGTCGACGCGAAAGCTTGTGGATTATCTGATGACGTCAGCATCAAGTATTTAATGCTAATAATATCGATTTAGAAATCGTAAGATTATTTATGCACAACTGAAAATCACACAAGATATGGATAGAAACATTATTAGAAACTTTGTGATATTTTGTGAATAGTTAGTCATGGTAGATACGAGGGTGGTTTGACAAGAAGTGAGAATGGAAAAGAAAAACGAATTTTTTAAATACAAAATAATTTTTATTTTTCAACATATTCTCCATTTATTCCAACGGTGTTCCAATGCCCTTAGCCATCTCCAAAATGCGATTCCAGAAGGCTTGCAAAATACTCATTTACGAAGATGATAAGCTCGTCGTTAAACAAAAATTTCTTTCCACCTAGTGCCGTTTTCAATTTTGGAAAAAGGTGGAAGTCGGAAGGGGCTAGATCCGGCGAATAAGGCGCATGCGGTACAAATTGGAATGCAACTCGTGGATTTTGGACATCGCAACTGTGCTGGTATGCGAGGGAGCGTTGTCTTGGTGAAACAGAATCTTTTTCTTTGCCATTCCTAGCCGTTTGGCATGAATCTCAACATTTAATTTTTGTAGAAGCTCTGCATAATATTGTCCGTTTATTATGGCACCTTTCTGAATCAATCAATGGTAATCAATGAGCAAAATGCCCTTTGAATCCTAAAAAATTGATGCCATCACCTTGTTTGCCGGTAAAGTGGTTTTCGCTTTCTTTGGAGATGCAGGACCACGTTCTAACCATTGTTTCGACTGTTGTTTAGTTTCGGGTGTACTGTAGTGTATCCAAGTTCATCGCAAGTAACAAATCGCCTACAAAAATCAACCGTATTCCGCTTATAAAGGTCCAAACACTCATTGGAAATGCGCAAACGAGTGAACTTTTGATCAGGCGTAAGCAATCGGGGCACTCGTCTTGCCGAAAGCTTAGAAAGGCCCAATTCTTTCGTTAAAATGTGGTGTACGCGTTCTGTTGAAATGTTTACCATGTCTGCTATCTCTTTCACTTTGAGTCGTCGATGTTGCGTAATAATATTATGGATTTTTATAATCATTTCCTTAGAAGTCACGATTTTGGGTGTTCCAGAGCGCGCATCATCAACACAGCTTGTTCTATCACGTCTAAATTCATTTAGCCATCTACTTATTGTGGCGGATGATGGAGCAGATTCACCTAATGTTTCCCGTAACTCATCTTTTATTTCGGTAGCTTTCATACCCTTAATTACGAAGTATTTAATCACCGCACGATACTCTGCTTTTTCCATTTTAACAAAACGACGTGTTGCTTCTTTTTCAATCAGCTGTCAAAAATAAACTAATCAACCGATTTATCTAAATATCGGAATGTAAACATATAAATAGGCAACCTAAATTACAGTGCATTTGTTTTACCAATTAGAACGCCACCTATGTGTCATTCTCACTACTTGTCAAACTATCCTCGTATTCACAAAGAAATAACTAACAATTGGTTTGTTACAGAAAAGAACTTGTGACAATAAAGAATCACTTACAATATTGTTCAGTACTGTTGTTAAATACTGTCTAAATTGGCTAGGCTAAACATATGCAATAAAGCGCAAGCCTTTACATTCTCTGCGATAAATAATGTTCGCCGCCGTGTGAAAATGTTCTTGTATAAAAAGAATGACCATTCAGTGCCTAATGATGTAATGTTTGCATTACTTCTATAAATATTTATGTGAATTAATCAATTTAAAAGCACAGAAGGTTAAAGAACTGTAAACATCATAAAATCAGATTCAAATTGGAAAAATTTGGAGCTTCCTGTGCCATAAGTAAAACGTTTCCCTAAATTACGCGTGTTTAGAGAAAGAAATTATATTCGTTCCTTAATACCATTAGGATTTTTTTATAAATATTGTACTAAATGCATTACTGCTAAAATACTATTCACTTTAAAGGTTTCCTAACAATATATCGAATGTGTATTTGGAAATGAATGGTGCAAAGCTCGTTTATGACTTGGGCATGGTTACAATTATATTGTTATATTTACATATATAGTACATAGATACAATTGTGAGATTATTTCTATTTGTTTTGTAACTGGATACACGAATGTCAATTCAAAGCACACCCCACTGGTTCTACAGTTCGTTGAACAATTTGTATTCAGTATTATTAGTTGGCAAAATGAAGGGAATCCAACTGTGCATTTAATTGCTACTTGAATTCTGATAAATTTGTATATGTATACATACTGATAATATGCACAGTATGTACAAAAAGTAATGTATCTTCGTGGCTACATCATATACTGTTTGTACGATTTATCGTTGTCGATACGTCATCAACTATATCGTACTATAATCTATGTACCAGATATATTGAATTTCATATATTAAAAACTGAAACATATGTACATATGTCCTTTGATGCAAGATATACGTGTTTGAAATATTCTCATAGCAAATACAAAGTAAAATGCTATTAATATGTTTGGTGTAATGGAGATATTCCTGTTTTAGTCAAAACAGGAAATACATATTTGTTTACATGTACAGATGTTTAGGGCACGCTACTCGTTAAGTTTTGTACTTTTTTGTCCGTTGTTTTTATACATTCTATATATAAAATCTGATCTTTTTAGGACACGTACATACTTACTTATAACTTTATTGCAATATGAGGTATGGCAATTAAATAATGAGAGCGCTCCTTCCATCGCACAGCCGCATCGGACGAGACTGTAATTGCAATGTCATTGACCTTGATACTTTTCAAGCAACAACCCATAGTTTCACCTTTGTAACTATTTTAGTTTACTTTCGAGCCTTAATTGTAGAGGATACTGTTACTTACTAGTGCCGTGATAATGGTTGATATAAAAATCGAGCAGAGAATCCTGAAATTCCTTGTCAAATTAAAAAAATCGCCAACTGAATATTTACAAATGCTAAAGCAGGTGTTTGGTGATAATGTTATGTCACGTGCGCCAGTTTTTGAATGGCACAGACGGTTTTTTGGAGGTTGGGAAGAGGTAGAAGATGATGTCCTGGTCGACCCGTGGCTGCAAGAACTGAAGGGAACGTTCAGAAAATTAAGGAAATTGTGCAGAAAGACCGACATCTGAGCTTTCGGCCGATTGCCGATATGGCAAACATTAACTAAGAAACAGTAAGACGCATTTGCATGATGAATTAAGCATGACAGAAGTTTGCCCCTTATCTGTGAAGCAGTTTTTAGCAGACAAGCGCATTACTATGCTTGATCATCCTCTGTATTTGCTAGATCTCGCAGCATGTAACTTCTACCTGTTCAAAAACAAAAAGTGAACACATTTTCAGTCTGTTGAACATTTAAAAGCATAAATAGCAGAGTTGTTGAAGAGGCTGAAAACTGATGAACTATAGCATTGTTTTGAACAATGAAAGACACGTATACAGCGGTGTATAGATAGGGAAGAAGAGCATGTTGAAGGGAATGGAAGTTAAATATAAGTTCATTTGCAATAAATGACATTTTTCGCAGCAATCTCGTTAATTAAATGCCACACATCGTAACATTTTAATTTAAAATTAAGATCAACTGCATGTAAGTAATTGAAAATAAAACAATTTCATATTTAAAGAATATCTAAACCTCTTTTAAGTAGTAAAGATTACATTCATCCTACTAAAAATTGATGACCTATCGGCAATGAGAAAACGTATCAACTATCTCTAGGTATACTACTTTCTAAAGCTGTCCGTACATCCGTTTCCAAATATGCAAGTTTTTCACATTAGTTGTGTTTACATATTTGAAAGTGGGGATATACATATGACACATAGTTTTAAATAGTGCAATTTTATTTTTATAAGAAAGCTTGTATCACAATCTACTTTTCAACATAATTACCACCAATATTAAGGCAGTTATCATATATATATATATCCAGCTTCTCAATTTAATACTCATGAATCCTTCATGCCGCCTGATTTGCCAACTACTACAATACGACTGTTTTCACGTCGCGGTGTCAGCCGCCTTGTTGCTTTTTCAAATGAAGGAACAAGTTGTAGCGTCCAGGCGCTAGATCAGTGCTATGCGGGGGATGATCAAGTTGTTTCCAGACATATGATGCAATGAGATCTTTACTTCGACAAGACACGTGTGGTCGGATATTGTCAGAAAGAAAAATAATCACCTCACTAAGCATGCTATGCCTCTTGCTTTGGATTGCACGTTTAGTTAAAATGTCATATATGTCGGAATTCATTGTGTCACCCCGATGCAAAAAAAATAAACCCCCTTTCCAAAATAAAGTACACATGATTTTGCGTGCTGAAATTGTTTGGTTGATTTTACTTTCTTGGGTGATGCTGAATGTCTCCATTTCCATAAATTGTTTTCTGTATTAAGTATTTGGTAATGATCGTCGGTCGCCCACTACGCTCCATTTTCATACAGTTCCCGCGGTCATAGTATTTTTTATATACTTCACTAATCTGCCAATGAATTTCATTCGCTTAGTATTTCACAATCGGCGGGATTTTTAATTGAAGCAACAAACGTAAACACAAACGAATGCTTTTGTATTGGCGTCTATGACTAACCAACAGTAGGTACTTAGCATGCATTTGCCGAACGAGGACCGCTGCATTGCAGCGGCTAAATACAAAAACAGTATTTACTAAAAAAATACGCCTCGTATGTATACATCCTCTTTGAAGGGTTATATTGACATTTGGTCCTGACCATGTTGACATTACATACATATAACACATGGATCAATAAGTCCCGAGACTAACCCATAGATGGCGCTCGTAGTAAACCAGTAACCACGTCTTTCTAGAGTACTAACCTTTGCTTGAAACGTGTCAAAATTTTAAGTCGATCGGACCAGAAACAGCTGAGTTATCGAGGTTGGAGTAAAGTCGTTTTGTAGTTTGTTTAAACAATGGAAAAAAACCGAGTTTCGTGTTCTGATAAAACATTGTTTTTTAATGGGTAAAAACACCACGCAAGCAAAACAATGGATTGAAAAATGTTACCCGGACTCTTGTCCATCAAAAGCAACGATTTGTCGGTGGTTTGCCGAGTTTAAACGTGGTCGTACCGACACAAATGACGCCGAACGCTCGGGTAGACCTGTGGAAGCAGTTACACCGGAAAATGTGAGTGAAGTGACAAAAATTATAATGAAAGATCGTAAAGTGAAGCTCCGTGAGATTGCTGAGATGACACAGATATCATATGGAAGTGTATTTATTATCCTTCATGAAAAATTGAGCATGAAAAAGGTTTTTTCCAAGTGTGTGCCGCGATTGCTTTCGATGGAACAAAAACAGCAACGAGTCGATGATTCAGAAAGCTGTTTATCGCTATTTACTCGCAACAAAAAAGATTTCTTGCGTCGTTACGTGACCATGGACGAAACATGGATACATCACTACACTCCAGAGTCGAAGCGGCAGTCATCTGAGTGGCGCACAGCTGGCGAAAGCCGTCCGAAACGTCCGAAAACGCAGCAGTCAGCTGGCAAAGTCCTGGCGTCAGTTTTTTGGGATACACATGGCGTGATTTTCATTGACTACCTCGAAAAAGGTAAATCGATCAACAGTGATTATTATATTGACTTACTGGTGCGTTTGAAGGAGGAAATCGCAAAAAACGACCGCACATGCAGAGAAAAAAAATTCTTTTTCACCAAGACAATGCACCCTGCCACAAGTCGATGAAAACAATAGCAAAATTGAACGAATTGGGTTTTGATCTGCTTCCCCACCCCCCATATTCGCCAGATTTAGCCCCCAGTGACTACTGACTCTTTGCTGATCTTAAAAAAATGCTCCAGGGAAAAAGATTTGGCTCAAATGAGGAGGTCATCGCTGAAACTGAAGCTTATTTTGAAGCGAAAGATAAATTTTTTTATAAACATGGTATTGAAAAATTGGAAAAGCGTTGGAACCATTGTATCACCCTAAAAGGTGATTATGTTGATGAATAAAAAAAAATTTTGCAAAAAAAAATGTTGTTTTGATTGTTAGTCTCGGGACTTATTGATCCATGTGTTATTGATTTACAATAGGTTAATAATGATGGAAATTAAAATCGTAGCATATAATTTTGAACAAAAAAATATTTCAAATATCTTCTTTTGGGTTTGTGTGTCTTAGACTTGATACGGAAGAAGACTTATTATATTATTAGCAACATATGTGTAGATAAACTAATAGCAAGCGCGAAATATGTCACCAAAACGTATAAAGGAGTTGCGCAGAGTTTGTCGAGGAGTTCCTCAGCCTCCTGAACCAATTCTAACCAGATGAGCTATTTGACTAAAAATGTAAATATCTTCATGAACTCAAATCTGCTATTATGAAGCTTAATCCTGAGAGAATCCCAGCAACAGTTTCAAAGCTCTCGAGCTCCTGAATTAATTATTTTGCAAAAAAAAATGGGCTATTAATGAATGCAATAGATCACTAACAAATGAATTTGTTTAGAAAATCTAAACTACAGTGAATTGTGATGGGCATTCTTCTAGTGAACAAGTGTTACTTATTGCAGGGTGTTATTAATATTTGAATGATTCCTTTTAACATTCATTATGACGATGTCAAAAATTATATCAAAAATGAAAATAATACAAGCAGTTGAACAATAAAATGCTATAAAATTATTTCAGACTGAAAGAATGGAAAAAGAAGAATAATTATGGGCATATTAATATAAGAATGTAAAGTATTATGTATGTTTGTACGTCCCTACGTAAATGTATGTACACTCCGCGCAACATGAATAGGACCAACTGCATACACTCCGCGCAACATGAATAGGACCAACTGCATATATGACATTTGTAGTTGGTATAAACATGGTAGCGCGCTGGAATTGTTATTTTCGAAAATAAGAGGGTTGATAAAAAGATGTATGTAGGTACCAAATATAATTTTTGTAAAAGTCAGTGCAAATGTACGTTACTAATGACAATAAGTAGAGTAATTAAACGCCACTTGAATACGACCAATCTACAAAATAAAAGATTCGTTTGCAATAACAAAATACTTTATTGTTCAATAATGAGTACTTTTGCCATTATTTCTTATAACCTCAAATAGTCGGGATGGAATGGAATTATACAGGGTTCTCAAGTAGTCAACGGGAAGTTCCGCCCAACTTCGTTTCAGCGCCTGCTCTAGTTCGTCAGCGCAACTGAATTGGGTAGCATTGGAGTACAATTTACGCGACAACCATCCCCAAACATTTTCTATGATGTTCAGGTCGGGGGAGAGCGATGGCCAATCGAGAACCTCCATGCCTTGATCTTGAAACCAGTGTCGAACAATGCGCACGGTGTGAATACTGGCATTATCCTGTTGGAAAATAAATGGCCCACCTGCCATAACGTTGGAAAATTTGTCTTTCACCTGTTGCAGCAGCTGGACGTACTTTTCCGAATTCTGTTTGCCCTTCACTATTACTAAATCAACAGGTGTGTTATAGGAAACAGCTCCCCATACCATGACTGAACCAACATCGGCTCGCCTTCGTGACTGAATCACTTCATCTTTACGTAAATCGTGGAAATAATAAGAAAACCCATCCGGGCCATCTAAATTAAACTTCTTCTCGTCACTGAAAATAACAGTTTGCCATTCTCTTGTCCACCCCATTTTTGCTTGAGCAAACTGAAGACGTGCAGTGCGCTGAAATTCCCTTAAAGGAGGCCGTCGTTTAATTTTCAAACGTTTTAAATGCGGATAGGTCTTCAGTAACTTCTGTACAGTTCTTACCGATGCATTCGTTCCAACGTTATTCGCGATTTGTCTTGCCGTTAATGCCGAATTCGATGCTTCGCGTAATATGGCTCGACGTTCTCTCTTAGTTGTAACGGATGTTGTTCGCCCTTTAAAACGTTTTCCATAATTCTCGGGATCCCTAATAAAATTGTTCACAACCTGGTGTGATCGACTTATTTTCTTTGCAGTAACCCTTGAGGAATACCCTTCTTGATGGAACGCTTTAATTTTTCCAATTTCTTCCATACTTAAGCACTTCTGTCGTCCCATCGTTGCACAATACCCTTAATTACAGATGTTTGTTTATCCGGATACACGTTGTAACTCGACACTCATCCGGTAGCTTACTATTAAATACTGGTCGTATCCAACCGGCGCGGTGCATTTTATATGTATGTGGTACTTACGTCACCCAATGCATAACGTTAGGCACTATTGCGCAATAATGCGTATTATTTGCCATATCATACCATTACAAACTTGCATTGTATTTTTAGTAAATGAATTGTTTTTCAAACCACCGAAAGCTTGCAACAAGTCGGGTGGTCCTATTCATGTTGCGCGGAGTGTATATGACATTTGTAGTTGGTATAAACATGGTAGCAGGCTGGAATTGTTATTTTCGAAAATAAGAGGGTTGATAAAAAGATGTATGTAGGTACCAAATATAATTTTTGTAAAAGTCAGTGCAAATGTACGTTACTAATGACAATAAGTAGAGTAATTAAACGCCACTTGAATACGACCAATCTACAAAATAAAAGATTCGTTTGCAATAACAAAATACTTTATTGTTCAATAATGAGTACTTTTACCATTATTTCTTATAACCTCAAATAGTCGGGATGGAATGGAATTATACAGGGTTCTCAAGTAGTCAACGGGAAGTTCCGCCCAACTTCGTTTCAGCGCCTGCTCTAGTTCGTCAGCGCAACTGAATTGGGTAGCATTGGAGTACAATTTACGCGACAACCATCCCCAAACATTTTCTATGATGTTCAGGAGAGCGATGGCCAATCGAGAACCTCCATGCCTTGTTCTTGAAACCATCGTCGAACAATGCGCGCGGTGTGAATACTGGCATTATCCTGTTGGAAAATAAATGGCCCATCTGCCATAACGTTGGAAAATTTGTCTTTCACCTGTTGCAGCAGCTGGACGTACTTTTCCGAATTCTGTCTGCCCTTCACTATTACTAAATCAACAGGTCCGTTATAGGAAACAGCTCCCCATACCATGACTGAACCAACATCGGCTCGCCTTCGTGACTGAATCACTTCATCTTTACGTAAATCGTGGAAATAATTAGAAAACCCATCCGGGCCATCTAAATTAAACTTCTTCTCGTCACTGAAAATAACAGTTTGCCATTCTCTTGTCCACCCCATTTTTGCTTGAGCAAACTGAAGACGTGCAGTGCGCTGAAATTCCCTTAAAGGAGGCCGTCGTTTAGTCTTCAAACGTTTTAAATGCGCACAGGTCTTCAGTAACTTCTGTACAGTTCTTACCGATGCATTCGTTCCAACGTTATTCGCGATTTGTCTTGCCGTTAATGCCGAATTCGATGCTTCGCGTAATACTGCTCGACGTTCTCTCTTAGTTGTAACGGATGTTGTTCGCCCTTTAAAACGTTTTCCATAATTCTCGGGATTCCTAATAAAATTGTTCACGACCTGGTGTGATCGACTTATTTTCTTTGCAGTAACCCTTGAGGAATACCCTTCTTGATGGAACGCTTTAATTTTTCCAATTTCTTCCATACTTAAGCACTTCTGTCGTCCCATGGTTGCACAATACCCTTAATTACAGATGTTTGTTTATCCGGATACACGTTGTAACTCGACACTCATCCGGTAGCTTACTATTAAATACTGGTCGTATCCAACCGGCGCGGTGCATTTTATATGTATGTGGTACTTACGTCACCCAATGCATAACGTTAAGCACTATTGCGCAATAATGCGTATTATTTGCCATATCATACCATTACAAACTTGCATTGTATTTTTAGTAAATGAATTGTTTTTCAAACCACCGAAAGCTTGCAACAAGTCGGGTGGTCCTATTCATGTTGCGCGGAGTGTATATGTATATTATCCATATTCACAAACGCGAATGATATCAGAATGAGTAAAATCGATTATTCTTGTATCATAGGTCAACTAGTAATTTAATTACATTTAAGACAATGAACACTTGTGACCTAGATCCTATTCCGCACATTTAACGTATATATGGTATATATATTTTCCAAAAATGTTTCGAGTTGAAAATGGCTAACAATAATTGTTTGCAATAAAATGTCAACAGTTATTCTATATAAAAAAAATGTGTGAACGCTTAAATTTGTTAGTAACGTGAATTCGCAGACTCAATAGAATAGTTTTACGGTTTCTTACAGAGAAACTAAATTTAAACTTATTTGAACTTAATTAAACCGACTTTTTATGGTAAATTTGATGGAAGTTGTGGCTGATCAATATAAAACCCCTTTCCACAATAATGTTCGTATTCTGTATACATGTTTCGATAACTAAGTTGCCATCATCAGCAGATAATTAAACAGTGTCGCACCTGGAAACCACGGCACGTCACGCCAGATCGTGTATGAAATTTGTTTGGTGCGGATTTTGCCGTAGCTTCCATGTGCAACACTGTTTAATTATCTGCTGATGATGATAACATAGTTGTTGAAATACGTATACGGAAAACGAAAATTGTTGTGGTAGGGGGTTATATATCAACCTTAAGTGACTTTTTAAGGTAAAAAGAAGTGGTGATGGCGTTTAATTGAAAATACTGCGTTTATAAGAGCTACAATAAATTAATCGTAGACTTGCAAATGATAAGAAGCAAGCCTGTTTAGTGAAATATTTTAAATCGCTCTATAACAAAGCAGATAAAATACTAATTTCGTAGAATTTGTTTGAACTACTTTATTATTCCAAAAATCCTCGTTGGTGATAAAAGACAGAAAATCTTGAGGTGGATTTTGGACATCGCAACTGTGCTGGTATGCGAGGGAGCGTTGTCTTGGTGAAACAAAATCTTTATCTTTGCCAATATTTAATTTTTGTAGAAGTTCTGCATAATATTGTTTATTGTGGCACCTTTCTGAAGGTAATCAATGAGCAACATGTCCTTTGAATCCCAAAAAATTGATGCCATCACCTTGTTTGCCGATAAAGTGGTTTTCGCTTTCTTTGGAGGTGCAGAACCACGTTCTAACCATTGTTTCGACTGTTGTTTAGTTTCGGGTATACTGTAGTGTATACAAGTTTCATCGCAAGTAACAAATCGCCTACAAAAATCAACCGGATTCCGCTTATAAAAGTCCAAACACTCATTGGAAATGCGCAAACGTGTGAACTTTTGATCAGTCGTAAGCAATCGCGGCACCCATCTTGTCGAAAGGTTGGAAAGGCCTAATTCTTTCGTTAAAATGTGGTGGACGCGTTCTGTTGAAATGTTTACCATGTCTGCTATCTCTCTCACTTTGAGTCGTCGATCTTGCGTAATAATATTATCGATTTTTATAATCATTTCCTTAGAAGCCACGATTTTGGGTGCTCCAGAGCGCGCTTCATCAACACAGCTTGTTCTACCACGTTTAAATTCATTTACGTGCAGAACCACGTTCTAACCATTGTTTCGACTGTTGTTTAGTTTCGGGTGTACTGTAGTGTATCCAAATTTCATCGCAAGTAACAAATCGCCTACAAAAATCAACCGGATTCCGCTTATAAAGGTCCAAACACTCACTGGAAATGCGCAAACGAGTAAACTTTTGATCAGTCGTAAGCAATCGCGGCACCCATCTTGTCGAAAGGTTGAAAAGGCCCAATTCTTTCGTTAAAATGTGGTGTACGCGTTCTGTTGAAATGTTTACCACGTCTGCTATCTCTCTCACTTTGAGTCGTCGATCTTGCGTAATAATATTATCGATTTTTATAATCATTTCCTTAGAAGCCACGATTTTGGGTGCTCCAGAGCGCGCTTCATCAACACAGCTTGTTCTACCACGTTTAAATTCATTTACCCATCTACTTATTGTGGCGGATGAAGGAGCAGACACATCTAATGTTTCCCGTAACTCATCTTTTATTTCAGTAGCTTTCACACTCTTAATTACGAAGTATTTAATCACCGCACGATACTCTGCTTTTTCCATTTTAACAAAACGACGTGTTGCTTCTTTTTCAATCAGCTGCCAAAAATAAACTAATCAACCGATTTATCTAAATATCGGAATGTAAACATATAAATAGGCAACCTAAATTACAGTGCATTTGTTTTACCAATTAGAGCGCCACCTGTGTCATTCTCACTACTTGTCAAACTATCCTCGTATATTATAATTAAGTGTTTTAAAAAAATGATATTTATGGTATTCAATTGCAAATTGTTGTCTGTAAATAACCGAATACAGCCAGTCTTGTTTATAAACTTCATGGAGTTTTCTAGGTTGTAATACTGAAAAAGTTCCATGTAAGTTAAAAATCCAGAAGTCTGTAATATATTGCTAGTCTTAACAGGCGTTTAATAATTATCCCAACTAGTAAACATACGAGTCGAGGAGGAATTTTTTAATTTGTTTTCCATTAACTACTTTAAAATGCATTTAAATAATTTAATTCCCTACAAATAAAGAACTTTAATATAGAATGATGAAGATTGACGCTTAATTTCGAAAGTAATGAAAAATTTTATATTTTAAGAAAATTAAAAGTAGCTGCTTCTTTTATTATTTTGTGATAGATGAATGAATAATCTTTAAAGTTTGTGGTATACTGTCAGATACATTATATACACCGATTTTCTAAACTAAATATAGGGTTTTAATATTAATATTATTGCTGAATGTATAGATTGACAGAATTAATCGTGTTGGGTATACCAGGTGTACCGGAAAGTTATTACCGGTTTTTTCCGTAAAAAAACTACATAATTTTCAAGAAAATGAAAAAATTTATTTATTCAAAGTATTGGCCATTTAATTCTACACATCTTGCCCATCTTTCAGGTGATTTATGGATGCCATCCCAAAAAAACTGTTTGTCCTTTGAGCAAAACCATTCATTGAGGTATTTTCTAACTTTTTCGAAATTGGCGAAGTGCTGCTCTGCAAGCGTGATGGTCGGACGGGACAAGGTCTGGAGCGTTCGACGGGTGCGATATTATTTCCTATCCAAGTGCTTTCAACGCTTTCTTGATCGGCTTTGCTGTATGAAACGGTGGGTTATCGTGCTGTAAAATCACTTTACCATGTCTTCGGGCGTTTTCCTATCAATGCGTGGCTTTAATTGATAATTTGTTGTCGGTAGCGATCAGTATTAACTGTTCCATCAGTTTGTAATACACCACGCCACACTTGGTCCCACCAAACAGAGAATTATCTTGCGGCCAAAACGATTTGGCCTTGCAGTCGATGGACCGGCTGCGATGAGTGCCGCAAATGTACTTTTTCAGGTACGAAACTAGACATTTTGAAAGGGTTATAAATCTATGATAGTGTTACTTTCGCAAAATATAACATATATGGCTTGAAGTCAGTAGAATAAAACGACATATGTGTCAAATCATATCATTGCATACTTAAGCGTAGCGACATCTGTTAGAAAAACCGGTAATGACTTTCCGGTACACCTGGTATATAAACAGATTTTTTTATTAGTTTTGCACATGTTCGACTGTCATTTAGGTTTATTTAAAAAGAATACCTATATTAATAATGTAAATAAGAAAGATATTTTGTTTTTATCCTTGGACTTTTAATTATACCAGTAATAAGATTGTAGTGTTTGTTGTAGGATTTTCTAATTATCTAATCAACATTATTATCACAAACTATTAGCTCAACTAGTTTTTTAAATGTATTATTAGCAGTGATGGTCTTGGGGGGAGGAGGAGGCGAATCGGGCAATCGCCCGGGGCCTCTCATAGCAACCTGGAAAAAAGTTAGGATAAAAGATGCGTAAGTACCATTATGATATTCAAGAGTACTTTACGTTTTAAGTACTTTGCACAAGGGGCGAGGGCTTCGCAAAGATCTGCCACCTGGAACTTCGCGACAGTCAAGACCGCCACTGGTTATTGGATTACATTTAATAAAATAATCTAGCTGTCGATTTAATGCAAATTCTAAAAAGGCAGTCGTATATTATTATGACTATAAATGCATAACGAAAACTTGAGTTAGTTCAAAGACGTTCTTTAAATTATGCAACTTATATTTTTAATATAGTTCTTCATAATTTAATTTCTTATACTTAACTGCAAGAAAATAGTTTGAAGAATGATAATTTATATATATTGCTAATATACTAAACTTTTATAATTCATAATGAATTAAATTTGGCCGTCAAAATTACGTTTCTATCACAATTAAGTTCGTATGTACTAAAACAATGAATGTTCAGTGAAGTAGGTTAGCGTATCGCTATCCTACCTTTAATGCAAATATCGATAAATTCAACAGAAGTATCATGTGAATATTTACCTACTGAATGAGACTTTATTTTCACCTCCTGCCACGCAATTTTATGTTCGCTGCAAATATTAGAGTCCGTTTTATTTCACTTTCATTCATTCAAACTTGAAATTAATTATAAACACGATTCATTCTGTAGAAAAGTTGAGTATACTACTATACTGTCGCTTACACTGAAGTTACGTTATGGTTTTACGATATTACACTCCCACCATTAACACATGACTGACTCAGAGAAGATCGCTGTTGTAATTGGATGTCCAAAAATCATATGACCGCGTGCTATTGACATCTTTAAAAGCAACTAAAGAACGAATTGTACGAAATTGATTCTGCAGTTTATTGTATTTGCGAATTTCAGTATGAATTGTTCTTGAATGACAGCATTTTGTTTGTCGGCGCTTTATATGCGTGACATTATAACCTTTATTTTTGTTAGTCTTGAATAATGACATTTTTTTAAACTTTTGTTGCCATTAAAAGTTATTTTTAGGTTTGTTTTAGCTTGATTTTTTAACGAAACTGTTACATATTTTCAAAGATTACCATTTGTCTTATTATTGGGGCATTTCTATTACAGAAATATTTTGTAAAATCAGAAATAATAAAGAATCTGATTAAAATATTATTTTCAAATTACAAATTAGCAGCATCGAAATAATAATTTCTTTGTCCAAAATGATTTCCAATTTAACAATAAATTACACGTATTAATAAAAAGTGGAAAAACTAAATTATTTAATTTAGACATCTGATTGTGTTTCATGAACGTATCATATATACTTTTCAACATTCTAACTTAGTATAGTATGTATGTTTGTATAGAAGAAAATATAGTGTTAGAATCCACAAAATGCATTAATAAAATTGTTTCGCTCCAAACAAATCGTTTAGGTCTTTAATTTTTACTTATGCAGTGAAAAGCAGTCACACAAAATATAAATGTATAGAATATTTATTTTTTATAAGACTTGCGATTTTTATTAACAGGTAAATCCATAAAAAAATATGTTAAACTTCTTTAAATGTTCGTAATTAGTTGATTAGTTTAATAGATATAAATTTGAAATGTATTAATTATTTATTAAAGTATAATTATTGGTTTAACGTTGAAGAACGTTTACATTATTCGATATAATTTTAAAAATTCGAATTCAAATAAAATTGAAAATTTGAATATTAAGTTAAAAACGTTGTGAAGGTAAATTTGATGGAGCCTGTGGTTGATTCACTTGATCACTGAAGGTTGATATATAACCCCTTGCCACATTAATTTTCGTATTCTGTATACGTATTTCGACAACTAAGTTGTCATCATTAGCAGATAATTAAAAAGTGTCGCGCCTGGAAAGCTACGGCGAAAAATACCCGTACGAAAACAAACTCCGTACACGATCCGTACCGTTAAGAACCAGAATGTACACTGTACACAAGCGTTTTTAAAGTAACAGTTTTTTTTATTGCATTCTAAATGTTTTCAGTTGACGCTTTCTAAAAGCAACATCTTTCATTTTCTTTTTAACTCGTCAGGTATATCTATGTGTCCCGTTGATGGACGCTTGTATGTACAAGGAAAGGCAATTTATTTTTGTCATTTTTTAAGACATTAAGATGTTATAAATACCATTGAGATTGATAATGTCTTTATCATTTATTGTATTCTGGTCTCTTTCTTAAGCATAACGTTTTCTTAGACATTTTATTGTAATTGTTTTCTATTCCAAGGATGTCGGTGTTGCCAAAGTCAAATTTATGTTTTCTTTAAAGTATGTTTAGATAAGGCTCTTGCATTTATTTTGTTACTGGTTAGACTGTATTTGTGTCCCTATACTCTTATATATATATATATATATATTGGGTCTGGGAAAAAGTTCGTGGCGTTTTTCCCGATAGATGGCATTTTTAACTAAAGAACAACAAGTCACAGCGACACCACCGAGGGCTCGTTTTTTAGATGACCTTCCGAACGTTAGTTTGAGCGTAGAAACATTGTAATCGGTGCAGTGGTTGGAAAGTTATTCGCACTTGAAAATGGAGAAGAATAATGAGAAATTTCGCTATATTCTGCAATATTATTATGATAAGGGGAAGAACGCTGCGCAGGCTTGTGATAAAATTTGTGCTGTGTACGGTGAAGGTACTTTATCGAAATCTGTTGCGCGGAAATGGTTCGCTCGCTTTCGTTCTGGAAATTTCAATGTGAAAGATGAGTCACGCTGCGGTCGTCCAATCACTGAAAAATCTGATGAAATTCTTGAAAAAGTCCAACAAGATAAGCATATCAGCAGTGTCGATATTGGCATGGAGCTAGGCATTGACCACAAAACTGTTTTGAACCATTTACACAAAGCTGGTTACAAAAAAAGCTTGACGTTTTCTCATTTGAGCGTGAAAAACATGATTGACCGAATTAACATCTGCGATGCGCTGCTGAAACGGAATGAAATCGAGCCGTTTCTGAAACGTTTAATAACCGGAGATGAAAAATGGATTACGTACGATAATCGGAAGCGTAAAAGATCGTGGATAAAGGATTGAGCCGTCACAAGCGTTCGCTATTGACGCCAAAAAAGTGATGCTGTGTGTATGGTGGGACTGGAGGGGAATCGTCCACTACGAGCTACTTCCAACTAGTCAGACGATTGATTCTCAACTCTACTGTGCACAACTAGAGAGATTACGCCAGGCGATTGAAAGAAAACGGCCCGAATTGATTAATAGGAAAGGTGTTGTCTTCCATCATGACAACGCCCGACCACACACTTCTTTGATGACCCGTCAAAAATTGAGAGAGTTTGGTTGGGAAGTTTTGATGCACCCACCTTATAGTCCGGATATAGCACCCTCTGACTATCATCTGTTTCGATCTCTGCATCTCTCAATGGAATTAAGTTGGTTTCAAAAGAAGCCTGTGAAAACTACTTGATTCAGTTTTTCGACCAGAAACCACAGAAGTTTTTCACCGATGGGATCATGGATCTACCAAAAAAATGGCGAAACATTGTCGATAATAATGGAGCATATTCGGTTTAAATGAATTCGTCCACGCGCCATGCGGGGACCAGTTGAATTTTACTGAAAAAACGCCACGAACTTTTTCCCAGACCCAATATATATATATATATTGGTTAGCGGGCTATTTTAATGTTGTATTTTCCAAACTTTGTTTAGATTTTCTGATAGGTGTAGTACATATAGTAAGCTATGACATATACGCCGATTCTTTCGAGAACTTCTGTCCAACATCGCGAAGAGCCCGAGAATCTAATATTACATGTATATATATGTATATATATATATATATATATATATATATATATATATACTGTTCACAATTGGAAATATATAATTAAAAAGTATTACAGGCTAAAGAAAATAAATAACTTGAAAAAGGGAGAGACCACTTCCTCGAAACGTCATTTATATAAATTGAATGTTTTATTAACTCAATGGCCGAAACTCCTAATAAAAAAGAGTAAAGACTATAATTAGAATTTTTAGTTTACATTTGTTTAATAAAATAGCCTTAGTTTCTGTAATATGTCTAAAATGTATTAGGCTGTGACAACTACGTGGCCATTATAAAACTCAAAAAATTTTATGATTAATGTTATTTATTAGAAGGTAAAGAACTAGATCATAGCAAACAGTACAAATTTATACTATGACAGAAGGTTAATGCAAACTTTCTATACATATATTTCGAAGGTAATACGAAGACAACAATAATATATATTTAAATTGTCCATCGGAAATCCCAAAATGACTAACATAAAAATATTATACAATAGCTAAATAATAGAAATACAACATTGAACATATATACCTATACAAACAGTACATAATATCGCAGCTACGTGTATTAATAAATACCAAAATTAAAATAAAGAAGTACATTTGAAAATAAATTTAAATTCTTAGCTGAATGGGCTAAAGGTGCACTTAAATATAAATTAGTTCAGGTGATGCCGCTGTTATTGTTTTTGACATTATTGCCGATTAGCGTGGGATAAACTTTTTTTTAAAAAGTTGCTGCTGAAAGTCTGTCTTCCTCTAGTTAATGAAACAAATCCATGTCGTTCTACAAACCACTGAAAATCTGCTTTCTCCTAGTTCTACTAGCAAAAATTTCCGTTGAATTCATTCTATTTCATTAATTTGAATATTATATATGGCAGACCATATTACAACACCGTAGTCTGACTTACAAACCACTAACCCATAGAAAAGCTTTAAGCGAAGCTATGTTATTGAAAGCCTTACAAGTCCTAATCATAAACGGCATTGTTATAAACAAACAGAAATGAAAATTGTAGAGATGTAATCCGAAAAACTAATCCTTTCATCAAAAACGACACCGAAATCTTTGACCTGTGTTTTACATTCAATATTCAAGTTATTCAATTATTAACAAGAATTAGTTCTTGTTGTTTTCTTAGTGAATAATACGAAATAACATTTTCATATATTTAGTTTGTTTATTAAAGACCAGTTTATTTTAAAATAAATTAATTAAATGAAATAAACATTTACTTTAAAATTTTGTTATATTATCATAAAAAATAGTCTGTACTGCTCATTATACTTACCTGTATTTTGAGTAAATTAAAAATGAAATAAGAAAAGGCATTAGAGTGATACAAGGTATGATTGGTTTGTGTCTAATGTTAGTTCTGCTTCTAAACATTTTCGGGCACTGTCACAATGAAATTATTTAGAATTATTGTTCAAGTATAACATGTTATTAACTCGTTTGTATTTACGAAAATATGAATATGGTACCTTATCGTTTTAAGTCAAAGGACATTAAAAATTGAGTTTTATATTTTTTTAATTGGTCATTAATAGTTCTATAGTGTGACCAACTTTATTTGGCCGGCGGAAAAAATGTGAACTTATACACGAAACTCTTTATCTCTCACCTCCTTAGCCTATATATTCAACTGAAGTAGTCAAGTACAATATCATATCTATTTTGATCAATTTGTTGTTTGAGTTTATAGGTTAGTTTGTTGTATAATCTAATAGGCTGCAGTCATAACCTCACATTCACATGTCAAACTTTTGAATTAAGCGCCCCAAATTTTTTTCTCGGAGTGAATCTTTTAAAATGATCGTGCAGCTTGACTGGCCAAATTGAATTGATTTTAGTATAGCTAGAATTGAAAAAAAAATTTCCTTAGCACAAAACTCATTACATAAAAACTAAGAAATATTTGAAGATGAAAACTTTTGTCTTTATCCGATTTATTATTTTTACTTGAGGATTATATATTTGTCCTGTAGTAAAAGAATATGTTATCGACTAACTTTTATTATTTAAATAGTTATGATACAAATTTATTTAAATATTTGATAAAATGTTTAGAATTAGCACCACATACTTAGGTATATGTTAAAGGTTGAATAAACTGATTATTCAAGATTTGACAGAAAGAGAATGCATTGTATATGTATTGGAGTTTTCATGGCATGAGTAATTCAAAATTAATGACAATCTTGAACAATCAAAACAATTAATATACGATTTAGTTAGAAATCTGAATTGTATTATTAAATTAATAAAATTAATCGAATAAGAACTAGTTTTAAATTAAATATAATAAGGAAAGATCAATAATTAATATTTTGGTATTATTAAAAGGAAAACAAGTAAAAGAAATCTAACTGGGATTAAATTATGTTAAACGAAACACATATACATATAAAATAAAATAAACACGATTACACATATCTTTGTTACGGATACACTACCAAAGTATTAGAAAAAATATTTCTTGTTGTGTTTACAAAATAGATCATATCATGCAAGCAACATTAACAGTACTTTCATTATTTCATTGTCCTGTATTTCATACACCCTTTCTTCTTTCGGATAACTTTAGTATTGCTGGATGGCAGTGACATTTACAGCAATTTTTATTATAATTATGTTGCTTAACTAGTAGGTGTTTTTTTTGAACACTTAGATTAGTATTTAGCTATAGAAGATGACTATTTTGAGCACTTTGTTAAAAAATTTATTTGGACGACATTGTTTCTTTGCTGGTTTTAATAAAGTTTGAAAATTTTGATGTTATTGTTATGGTACCTCTCACAAATTTTTAATATTTTAACATAATTGGTAGAACATGTTTTAAAATGTTTACATACATGCCTCTTTTATCATTTGATGTTGTGAGGCTGAATGCACTTAGCCACAATGAATTCATTTTCTTTTTAATGATCACACAGCCAGCAATTGTCTAAAGAAAGATCTGTTTGATTATGTCAATTACAATACGATTAACTTAACTATGCTGATGTATTCTTCACTTTATATGCCCCTGATTAAAGTATCCAACCAAAATTAATGATAAGTTCTACATTGGCATTTACTACTTATAAAATTTAGCTTCTCGTAGTATTGTGAAGTGGATTTGATGTCTGATGGAGAGATTGTGTCATCTAGGCAATATGGAAAGCCAAAGTGCAAAAGTTAATAAAACAGAGTCAATGTTATATAGAGACTAAAAGAGTGGTAATCAAAGCAAACTTCGATAAGTATATCCAAAGATGGCTTCTTTGCATATACCTTCCTTCCAGAGAGACATGAGAACGACAGATCTGAAAAGGTTGCAGCGAAATAGGCTTTATGGTCATAATTTTGTCACAGTATTTTAGGTGTATAATATTGTTAAATATGCTATTTGTTTAACGGTTAAAATGAAAACCAGATATTGTTTACTGGTATATATAGTTATTTTAAAGTTTGCGCTTTGTTCCTACACATATTCCTTTTTAAACTATTTAATTTTGTAAAAATTTGTGCTACTACTTTGTACATAATTACTACAAAATCCTCAGCATGAAGAGCGACAAGCAACGCTATATAGTTTATCAAGATATATCAAGGTTAGCGTGTAAGTAGTATGGTAACAGTTAGAGACACATTTTATATCTCATTTTAATCGGTCGAACCTCATTGTGTTTTTCTGCAGTATTGTTAATGTTCAGTGCAAGACATGGTATGTAACATATGTGTATATTTAAAAAATTTATTTTAAAAATCTGAATATACCTGAAAAGATATAATCGAAATTCATAAGTTTTTATATATTACCACTCTATTTTAAAATACAAAATTATCATTACACCATGATAATTTTATATAAAAGTAAACTATTGCTATTTTATTACTTTGTTCTATAAAGGCACATAGACTCATATATATTGTGGTAATATGATGGATGGCAGCGTACGTCGTAATATCGAATAATTTGATAAAATTTACGATGGAGATTTCCTTGGTATAGCTTCATGTTGTTTTCTTAAACGTCTTCGAAGTTCTTGCGGAAACTTTTCGTAGCATTTCTTACACACGGGCTTCAGATCATATTCGAAGAATTTGGTTTTTTGGTTCATCTTCTGATCGCAAACCGAACAAGCGAAATGGTGTACACACCATGCTTTATTCATCGCCGTAAAAACTAGATAAGAAATGTTTAAGTTTTATTATTATTTGTATATGTATTGTAGATAATTTGGCTTACCGTCTCCAGCTATAACTTGATTACAAACATAACATAAATTGCCGAAAAGTTGGTGGTAATGTGTTTCGCAGTATGCGAGTCCTTTCTTCTCATAATGACGATGCCCGAAGAAGGGTTTTTCACATTTAGCACATACGAAATGCTAAAAATTCAGATTTAAATTTCTATATCATAGTGAAAAAAAATGGATATACAAAAAAACCCTACAAATTGTTTGTATTACGTTTATTGATTTAAAGAACTAATCTCGAGTGAGGTAAGCTGCCATATGCGGACAATGCCCACGTATAAAATTTCAGTTAAAATTCAAAAGGGAAAGAATAATTAGTGTGTTATCAGCGTAAAGATGCTTCTCATATAATGTTGTTTGTTTTCTATTGAAAATGTAAGTAGACCCTTGTAAAAAATGTGATGATTGTCAAAAACTGTGTAATTAATTAATTTGATGTCTGACGAAGTTCACAGTATGAAAAATCTACAAAACTTGGTTAAAAAGTTATGTTCTGAAGGAAAAAAAAAAAAAAAGAAAATTTATGAAACCATTAGATGTTCGCACAACTTAATTTTTGGTGCCCGTAACAGATTACATTAAGTTTTATATTATCACATTTTCATTATAGAGTCATTAATTTTGATAACATTAATCTGGATTTAAACTTTTCTTTTATCGTTAGTGATATTTTTAATTGTCTCCTAAATCTTCGTTTGTGTTGGTTATTTCTAAGTCTGTAAGAGCCACATTTGGTCAGACGTATTTATATTCGTACCGTGTACGCGATGTCTCTCGCGTTTCTTTTATCGTAAGGCCTTTTATAAGTTTCAGTGTGTTTGAGAACGTTCGCGAAAAATTTCGATACATAATGCACTCATCTTTTGGTCTGCATCGTGAAGGGCATAATTGAGAAATATTTAATTCTTAGAGGCGTTTCTTTTCGTAATGATAATAATCCTTCATTTTTGTAATGTAGTAGTTGGAATATAGAACCTTAGGAGCAAATTGTGATATTTCTAAAAAGGAATTTAATTTCTTAACCCATTCGTGAAGATCTATATAACTGCATTCCTTCTTTTTTACGAGCACGTATCGTTTTTACATTTAAAAAACCATCGTCCATAAGGTAAGAATTTTTCTCACTTACTTTCATCTATGAGTATTAATTTCTGTTGTGCTTTTCCTAATTATTTTGGTGGCTTTTACGTTTACCTTATAATTTCACAACAACTCGCAATTTTTTTTGTTTAAAAAAAATCATCACAAAAGGAAACAGCTCTAAGAATTAGATATTTTTCAATTACACCCTTACGATGCAAACCAAAAATAAGTATCGTAACCTTTCCCGACCATTTTCAGGCATATGGATAAACTTATAAAAAGTGTTAGAAACGCAAAATTGAAATCATATACGCGGTATAAACATAAATATGTTTGACTAAATGCGTTTTTTTGTGACTTAGAAATAACCAATGCAAACGAACATTAATTATGGAACAATTAAAAATATATGTAAAACAAAAGAAAAGCTACAATTCAGATTGTTTTATCAAAACTAATGACTCTATAAAGAAAATATAATATAAAACTAAATTCTATTAATGTGTTACGGACACGTAACGATGGTAATTATTAATGCTTTAAAAAATTGAAAACGTATTGAAACACAGGGTAGAGAACGTGAAACTACTGACGTAATTGATCTTACGCGACCAAGTATACGTAATCAATAAAACGAAACATTTTCTTGGTTTCACAAAGAAAAAAGAACGATTAATGATTGCTAATAACATTTCAGAATTGGTAAATACAGAGGAAATAAAAAATAGAGGGATATTTTGTGCCACGACGAGATTAAAATTAATAAATTTGATTTCTATGAGAATCAGCAAACACAGCTATTCAAATAAATGATCAAAGACGGTGAAGGCAATATTAAAATGAGAAGTTGGGTTATTTTATTGAATTGACAGTACTACTGAGTATTAATGATTATTCTCTGATATTGGAGATTGTGATACTTTTCTACGCGAAAGAATATATGTCCATTATTTGGAAGTACTAGCATCAGAGCAATCTCAAATACACTATTAGAATAGTGCCCAATTGGTTCGAGGAAAAGAAGGTTGTAAAAAGTAATGTTCATACATTTTTTCGATATTTAAAAACTTTAAACTAAATCTCTCAATAAAATTGTACTTACTTCAACATGCCAATGTTTCCCAAGTGCAGTAACCACTCTCTCCTCTATTGGACGTCTACAAGCACCGCAAATCGGTATACCCATTTTATCATGACATCGCAAGCAATAAAGCTCGTTCATTTCATTTGCTGAATATCCTGGCCGACTACGGACTTCTCTAGCGTTAGCATCCAATTCCACACCGCAGTTGGTACAATTGAAATGATAGGGATGATAAACTTCCCCGCGGAATCTCAATGGTTGATCATCAATAATGCCACTAGAAATATGTTAGAAAATTAGATTTTAATAATATAAAAAAAAGAAAAACAAAATAACGACTTACTGGCACTTGTGACAAACGTATTTGCCCAACTTATCCGCTTTCACTTTAGCGTTACATTCATGGCAAAGAGCTCTTCCGGCGTTTCTAATAAACCCAGTGTCTGCTAGTTGTTTTTTGCACATGTCGCAGAGGAAGCACTTAACATGCCAGTTTGCGTTCATTGCTTTGATAACACGGCCAATAATAAATTCGCCACATTTACCGCAACAAGGTGCAAAAAGAACGTGAAAGTCATGTTCACAATATTTACGACCTTCGAATTCGTAAAATATCCCATCTCTAAATTCTTGGAAACATTGGGCACATCTGTTAAAAAAAACATAAATTTTGGATTTACTTCCGCCCTGCATTTCAAACGAGTAAAATAATAAAAAATGGATGCAAGCTATAAAGCCTACGATTCAAACTTTGAATCACTTTCAGAGGTAAGATACTTGAATATGAAATTTAGGAATTGTTTTACATTAAAATTTTTCATTGCGATAATCGCTGTACAATCACATTTCACAGGTATTTAAAAATAGAACATTATGCAATGATTATTTAATAAAGGATGGTCAAATACTATACGGAATTAAAAAATGTTTAGATTGCGTGTAAAAGGATAATTAAAATTTCAAAGATTTTGTAATATTCGCTAATTTCTTATCTTCTCTATATATAGTTAGTGAAATTGTTATAATTCCATTATTAAACAAATGTGATTTTATAGCTATCAGGTTATTAATGCTCAAATTAAAAATTCTAATGTAGCAAAACACTATGAGCTTACGTTAAACACCTGCCTTTGATGGTTCATTTGTTACCATTAAAAAAATATATATATTTGTTCGGGAAATTACCCAATTTATTATAACTCCGTTCAGCTGCGTGGGTTGAACAACGCGTTGAATTAAAATAAGAATTTTGGTTAGAAATTCCTTTTATTTCTCTGCCACCCGATACATTTGGTCTAGCGATGATACAAAGTCTCTATGCCTTGATAAAATTGGGCACTTTTAAATTCGTTAAAATAGGCATAAACAGTGGCCTTTAATTATCATTGTTTGTCGAAAATTTTTGACCTGCATGTATTTTATAGACGTGAAAAAAACTGATAATACGATGGTGTCAAATCCGGCGAATAAGGCAGGTGCGGCAAAAAAAAAATCAGCCTAATTTTTTAATTTAGCCATAGTAATAACACTTGTGTGGGACTGTGAATTGTCTTGGTGGAAGATAATTAGTTTCTTGGCTAAACCAGGATTAATTTTTTGTTATAATTTGCTTAAACGACTCGCGTAAAGAATAGGTATAAAGAAGGAAATCCGAAATTCATCAAGAAGGAAAAAATTAGAATTTTACGTTTTGCATTATAAACATTTTAAAAATTAACATCTACACAAATCAAGAACTTACCTTCAAGTTACAAATAGATGCGTTCAACAAATTTTAGTAACAAATCGACGAAAAAGTGTTTAAAAATCATTTTTAATGAATGAACACAGAGGTGTCAACCTGAATTTTGCGAACTCAAACGAGTTGGGACATAAAATGGAATACAGTGGTTTTCTCAGTTGAGAAAATCAATTCAGATGACTCCGATAGCTTAAAATTTTATTGGTGTGATGTTACTAAGAAGCCAGTTGATATGAACCGAAATTTTTGCGATCGGACTTCGGCGATATTGGCAGTTTTTTAGTTGTTACGGGAAACCTCAATATGCTGGATATCTATAGAAATGACATTGCAAAAGTATATTCAGCTGTTGGACGAAGTTCTAATAGACTTTGGGGATCTAATGTCAGATGGCACTTGGATTTTTCACGATAGTACGGCGGTCCATACAGCGAGGATGGTAAAATAGTTGTATGAACAGAAGGGAGGTGTTTTTGTATTGTCGTTGGACCTTAACCCTATTGACAGTCTCTGATATATTCTCGTGTATAAAATTGACAGCAATAAGCAGCAGTACACTAAGTAATTTGAATACTAAAAATACAATAAAAGATGCTTGTCAACAAGCTCTAGTTTCTTCTTTTCAAGATCTAATTAAGAGCATGAAAGACGGAGTATACGTAGTAATAAAATGTAACAGTGGCAGTACTAACTTAAGTCTTGAATCTCAATTATTCTATTAGTTTCTAAAGGAGAATTATAACAATTTCGATATAATATAAATTTGGTTTTCTTTAAAAATCTTCATGAAACAAATTTATTTTATTTTCCCGTTATATACAATACTAAAATTTATGAATTAGAATGTATTTATAGGAATTAATTAAATTTTGCATCAAGTAAAGTTTTGATTATTTTGTTACATGTAGTTGAAGCAAATTCGTTCACGGTATTTCTACTGTTATTAAGATTTTTTAAACGAAATGTAACCAATATAACCGAATATCTGACTAGCAATAATCCATGAACTTATTGGGATAGGAAATTTAGTTTCAATGTAAACTGTTTCACTAACAAAGACCACGCTTTTGTTAAATGTCTAATTAAATTTGTTTTGTAAAAATTAATTAAACTTAAACACTCGAAGTACAAGAATAAATTTTTAAGAAGTTATTTTCACTTCTAAATTAGATAGTAAATTTATAATAAATTTCTGTAAAAATATAAAATTTAAATATAAATGTGTAACGCATTGAATACAAATTATATAAATTCTAATGTAAACATATGTTACACCCAGTTCCTGTCTGTATAGGTTTAGATAACAAATCAAATATAGATATGATTACGGTATTTCCACATAAAACATATGAAGAAATATAGTTTAAGACGACTATTTGTCATATTCATGGAATGTTCGTATACATGCTTGAGCAGAGTTAAGTTAAATAAAAAATTATATGAAACACCAATGTTAACGTACATATTTGACATAATAAGAAATAAATATTCGTAATTTTGTTTAATTCTCAATATTATTTGAATTCATTCATAGTTGTACATATTTTCTAACATCACCTCTATGATTTAATGTTCCATTATTAAAACAGTACTAATATTGTTGTTAATATTAGGTGCGTAACTAGGTTCTCGCTGTTTTTTTGATGAAAATGCAACTTTATTGTGAAAAAATGAATCATTCAAAATATTGCCCATCGCTAGCGACAACTTTTTCCCATCTTTCTGGCAGAGCTCGAATACCGTCACGGTAGAAGTGTTCGTCTTTTCAGGCTATCCATGAATCAAGCTATTTTGAGATGTCTTCATATGAGCGGAACTGCTGATTAGCCAGACCATGTGCCATCGAATGGAACAGTAATAATCGGACGGCGCAATATCTGGGGAATATGGCGGGTGCGGTAGGACCTCCCATTTGACCTTTTCTAAGTAGGTTTTAACGGGTTTGACAACGTGAGGCCGAGCGTTGTCATGCTGTAGAATCACTTTTTCGTGCCTCTGCTCGTATTGTGGCCGCTTCTCCCGCAGTGCTCGGCTCAATCGCATCAATTGAGTTCGATACCGTTCCCCAGTTATGGTTTCGTTCGGTTTCTACAGCTCATAATAAATAACACCGCCCTGGTCCCACCAAATACACAGCAAAACCTTCGCAGCGTGAATATTCGGCCGAACCGACGACGTAGAAGCATGACCGAGCAGTCCCCATGATTTTGTTCTCTTTGGGTTGCTGTAATGAATCCATTTTTCATCACTCGTAACGATGCGATGAAGAAAACCCTTCCTTTTTTGCCGCTGGAGCAGTTGTTCACAGGCGAAAAAACGACGCTCAACGTCTCTTGGCTTCAAATCATAAGGAACCCAAGTTCCTTGTTTTTGAATCAATCCCAACGCATGTAATCGCTGGGAAATGGCTTGGCGGGTAACTCCTAATACTGAAGCAAGCTCTTTTGCGTTTGGCACGGATCCACATCGAGCAATGCTTCCAATTCAGCGTCTTCGAAGGTTTTTGGTCTTCCTTCATGCGTACGGTCGTCAACATCGAAATCACCGTCTTTGAAGCGACGGAACCAATCACGACACGTTGTTTCACTTCGAGCAGCATCTTCGTAAACTTTTTGGAGGAATGAAAGAGAAAAGCAACACTTTCCGCAAATGACGATTATTTGGCACAAAATCAGAGTTTTTCACACAATCAAAAGTATGTATATGACGCAAAAACAAAAACCCCAAATGTGTCAAAGCAGTTTGTTTACCATATGTCTAAGCTTGGTTCATGATGTTTTGGTTATGTCACAATCGACCAGCACTTACGACTGGAGCCATCTCTTGAAAAACAGCGAGAACTTAGTTGCGCACCTAATAATAATAATGTTTCATTATTAAAACAATAATGAAATATTAAAGCATAGAGGTGATATTAGAAAATATGTTCAACTACGAATCAATTCAAATAATATTGGGAATGCTGTTAGTTACACGAAAAATCCGTCCTCTTGAGTCGGAACAGCATTATAATAATGACGCTCAAAAGTTAATTAATCGTTAATTTATTGTTTGTTTACGTAATTTGATTACAAAAAATTAAGGAATTAAATAAAAAGCCGATAAATAGAACTGGTGTAAAGTAAATTTCTAAATGTTATTTTCAAAAATTAAATGAACACATTTAAGCTTTATTATATTTTAGTGGATATTTGTCTTAGAAAAATAATCCCTTTTTAGACATCGACGTTTTATAATTCTTACCTAGATCTAACGCTTATGTATAAATAGCGATGGTATTAAAATTATCTTCAACGAAGATGTATTTTGAGTGAATAAATTAGCCATTACAAAAAATATGTACATCTACATTTCTAGTTTTCCTAATCTCAATATGTGGTAGGAAATGATAAGTCAATCATTTGATAGATTGCGTTTTTCTTAAACTTCATTTATTGCGTTCAAATATTGTATTTGCATATACAGTGTATTTAAATAAATTTATCTATAAATGCGTTAATGATAGCTGTTAAAATACCATTAAATGACATTTAAATAAAACAATGAACTAAATAAAGAGCATTGTTTAAAATGCATAACTTTGTTTTTGATTTAAACTTGACACTATTGACAAATCTATATTCAACTTTTATTATTATGACAAATCGGAAAAAACATAAAAGGAGTTAAACAATGAAGAAATATTCTAAGCCTATGGACATGTTTCTTGCTATTTTTTCATTGGAATATTAAAATTTAATTTATATATCATGAGACTAGATATTGTTTTTTTATAAATCTTTGGAAACAACTCTTTATGGAAATTAAAATGCCTAATATGTAATATGATTAAGTTGGCCATGTTCAACATCTTTCCATATTGCTTTATATATATTTAAGGAATACTGAGGTGTGTTTACAGTTCAAAACAAAATTTCATGTATTGATAAATTTTCTAATTTTGTATGGTAGACAATTTGCATTTTATATATAAATGTAATCAAATCAAAAACTAAAAAAAATTGTATAAAAGTGTTTGGAAAATATAAGCGGTTTTTATATTCTGTGAAAATGCTTACTAAAAAAATAATTTAAAAGAAGTTATTGCTGTAATTATTAAGTTGTCAGTAGTCTTGTCCCTGTTACCGATTTATGAATTTTGAATGAATATTTGCTTTAATTTTGGTCTAATTCTAAATAAGCATAAATAACTCACACAAAACATGTTTGATGCCATAATTCTCCAGTAGAATTGACTATTTTTTCATGTGGTTCAAATCCATCTCCACAACGGGAGCAATGCATATTTTCCAAAGACATTCCAGCAGTTACTCTGAAAAAAAATTCACGATGAAACAACTGTATTCACATTTAGGTAATATTCAGCTTTGATTTTAACCCACCCATATTTTTGACCATACTCGTAAGCGGCATTCCATTTCTCAAGAGTCAGTTTATGCTCTAATTCACTTCTTAATGCATAAATAGTAGAGTCAAGATATAAGGAACTACCACTTTTATATCTACTATCATCATCATCATTATTATCTAAAGTATCGTAATCTGGAAAATCTCTATCCAAATCAGATTCTTTAGATTGTGCTCTACGTTTATACAAATTACTTTCGATAATTAGAGGTAATGATGGAACATCAGGGGAAGTGTTTGGATTTTTTGAAATGGGGTACATAATGTATATGTTAAATAAAAGTATACACGTTAAATCAAAGTATACAATACTGTTGATTTTAAAATTTACACTGAAAAGTAGATGTGCTTCTTTATCTTTCCTTATCTTATCTATTGACATGATAGTCTAATAATCTATTAAAATACTTCATTTTTAGCTTGCTGATTACAAATTCAAAATATGAAAATATACAGTAGGATATGAAAAAAATTGATTTTTTTGGAAGTATGATTTATTAAGATGATTATAGTAGTGTTATTGATGGTTGTATGAATGAAAATGATGTCATGGATAACCTTTTTTCTTTTTTATATTAAAAAAGATAAAAGTTTAACAGTTTTGAAATAGGTACTTACCTTGCAAAACAAAAGAATAAGAGTTTAAATGTTATTTTTACCAAAATATATCAGATTTCAAGTTTACAGAGGTTATGTTTATAAGTTAATTTTTACTTATTTTATTATTTTTATGTACAGATCTGTTACTAGCTTCTTTGTATTAGTTAATTATAACGTCTTTTGAATAATGTAACTGGGCCACAACAAAAATAAGTGAAGTGATTAATGGACACAATTAATGAAGAAAATAAAATACCCAGATATAAAAAAGCGGAAGCTTAGAATAACATGCTTACCCAGGCATAGGAATTGGTGACATTTTTAAAAGCTTCCAAATGAAACAGAATATAATAAGGAATCAATACACAAGATGTGGCACACTAAAAAAAAACACAAAACTATTTACAATTTAAAAATTTTGAGAATAATTTCGGAGGAGTCAAGCACAAAAATAAGAATTACGCACCTCCTAATATTGTTATTGGAATAATAATTTTTCTCCCGTATTAATTGCACTCTCTTCGTCATTCACATAACACACCCATTTTTCGGTTTTTAATATCTTCAATACCACTTTGAGTAATGGTATACCACTTATTTCTTATTAAATTTCTAAATTGAACCAATGAAGAATTAGATAACCATTTAAGAACATTTAACGTAATCGGCGGTTATTTTAAATATGAAAAGTGATGTTATATAGGCGCTTTTTTTTACTAAGCATATGAGAAATTTTATGAATGCTATTCACGGAAAGATTAAGTATTGGTGATAGTGATCAAATATATTATTACTTTTCGGAATTTCATAAATAATAATGTCGCATAAGCAATATATTTCTGAAAATAAAATTAGATTTATTATTTAAATTATATTGTGCTTTAAAAATTAGTGTTAATTTTTTGCAATAAAATCGCATAAAGTATGGATAGACATGAAAAATGCATTTTAAACGATTCTTAAATATTTATACACAATTTATCATTAGGACTTTCAGTTACACGAACGATTGTAGAACGAAAATGTGTATGATCTTGCTTCATTGTCTGTTCGACAAAAGTATTTGGGATTTCTCTTTATATCGGAAGTAGAGTACTAATTACTTTATTTTAATTGTAATGTAACAGTTTGGTTTTTATTCCATGTTAAATTTTAAAGGAAATCATACATGAGACTGCACAGTTTTATGCTTTCAAATATCTTGTATTACAATAGCGCGAGAAATTTTCATTTAGGTAAGGATGTGAAAATTGTTTTAAATAAATGCTAGTTTTTCCTGGACTATTAAAGGCTCCGATAAAAAAACAATTATTCGTTGTTAATAATTGGAAATATTTCAAGTTTGTAAATTCAATACAGTATTGCGTTTAAGGATGGACACTTTAAGGCCGACTACGAATGGATTTTTTTGTAGACATTTAGAATTTATTTCGTTTCCTTATAACTACTGTACTCAAGGATTTTGTAATGAACATGTTACATTTCTTGAAATGTATTTTTGATCGTATTTTACTTAAATTAGCGTTCCTCAACTCGACATTACAGGTGTGCCCTCTCCTATACGAATGTTTAATTGGCAATAATAATGACACAAAGTGTCAGCTATAATTAAGACTATGTAAATGTTTGATTTGTGGAGTGGACTTGAGGAAATATTAAAAGATTATAAATCTTATGAAGTCGCGCATTTCAGGTCTAGCATCATTGACACAAATGCTTTGAAATTCAAAAAAGATGTATAATTTATTTGCAGTTGTCGAAGTACACTCAATTTTGTTTACAATTGTATGTATATGAATTGGAATTTTAGTTTTATTCTCTTCGAAATCGTTATATTATTGTTTTCTCTTGTTCAAACTACGTTTTTCGTTTGGCGACCGCAACATTCTTTATACACGTCTTGTAGACAAGACCAGTTACGATTAACGACAATGTTAATTAAATCTACCACTTCTATGGTTGTACTCTTATTTGAATGTCCATACACACACTCACTTTATGAGAAACGCCTGGTTAACAATATTCTGTTTGGTATCAAAATTTGGACTAGCATTATGGATTCTTGGCATTTATCACATTTTATTCCCTCCCAATGGACTGTGTTGTCCATCTTTTCTGCATACATAGTTTTCCTACACTAACGCTACTATTAATTCTTGGATAACTTGAAACGAAATTCACAAAAAATATAGATTTTTTAATATATTTCTGTGTAATTTCCAAAAGTTGCCTGATGTATCCATAGAGAAAAATACAAATTTTAATATTTATTTTATATAATTTAATGCCATTGTTTGTAAATATACATATTGTTTTTAGACATACTGTATACTTACTGTTAATTTATAATGTTCGTATGAGAAACTCATTATATCAAAACATTTAATTTATAATGTTCGTATGAGAAACTCATTATATCAAAACATTTAATTTTAATCGCAGTGTATACTTGTAGCATTGCATCTTCTGCCTTGAAAAAGTATCTAACAGTTTTCTTTTGCAAACACTAAATTAAATAACCCTCATAATAATGAATTTATTTTTTTAAAATTTAGATTAAATAAGCAGAAAGAAGGTTTCCCTATAGTTTTAGAAATTTCATTTACTTTTATAAAAAAAATAAATCAACTAAATTCCATCAAATCAATAAATAAAAAAACAGGATATTCATTGTATTATGAACAGTGGGAAAAATATGACTTGTATTTAAAATTTATAAAAATACTATTAATCGTACAATTTTTGTGACAAACATTGACTAATAAAAACAAGCCTTTCAGCCTATAATTATGTGTATTGTGTTTCTTTATTTTACAATTTCTAAAGTTTAAGAATAAATAGTAAACTTAAATAAACATTACGTAATAATTCTATTATATGCATTAAATAATTACATTTGGAAAATATGGAGTTCATATTTTAATTATTTCAATGTAAGTTTTAGGGATCACCTCTGGAAAGAAAAATGTGATTAAAATGTATAAGCAACTTTATCGTAATTTAGTAAATTATCAATAACCAACACCTTATAGCTACACAATCTATTTTACACATTATTATAATTAAAATTATTTATTTACAACTAAAATGAAATTAATTACATACATATACGTACAGGCATGGAATGAATATACAGGTTTTTAAGGGTTGTCCCCGTAGAAATGAACACTATGATACAATTATATAATACTTGATACATTTACAACAAAGACTAGTTTCTTTACATTAATGTGGCAGGTTAATTATCTTTCTTCATACGTGTGCTGGTCATACGGTATATGATGGAGTCTCTGCCGGGATCCATGTCAGCAATGAAAATTGTTATGGCGAGTAGACTGAAAACGAAGGCTACTCCAAACCAAAGTATAATATTAAAAATAACGGGATAATTGTCACTGTATACTTCAGCCAAATTTAAAGTACTGAACTGAAAAAAAAATACTATTATTATTGACGCATTCAAAGACAAAGTTTTGCTTTGTAATGGAAAGTAATATACATAAGTAATTAATGAGGCAAGTTAATAAACTCGTTTCTACAGCTAATTGTTTCAGCGTGATTGTGTGTGATAGCGACTGTCTTTGCATTTTTAAGTTTGTGCTGTGAGATTAATTTCTTGTTCTACCAGAACTCTTTCTTAACAATTATTACTTTGAGTAGTTGTTCTAAATATTTCATTAACTTTCGTGCACAATATTTATATATTATCCAGTTTTTCTTTTTGATTCTCAATTAATTTATTTTTTACTATTGCATTAATTTGTACTGTGCTATAGAGTTGTATATAAAATAACCTTCAAATTTTTAAAATGACGAAAAAACTAAACGTAAATAAAGGGAGCTTTAAAAGTGATAAAGAAAGAGTTAATATTTAGCTTATTATCTAATTTATTTGCTAACTTACAGGCTTATAGATGCATTTAAATGATTATTTTTGTATTATATTTTAAATGAACATTTAAACTTGGTGAGCTTTTACATATATTGTCATCAGAGTCTAAAATTAAATTACACTTACATCAATGCCTGTCTCCGCTCTAGTGTCTGCTGCTCTGCGAATTCTTCTAGTGTGACTAACATCACTAGTAAGAACACTGCAAATTATTTTTCCAGAGTACATTTTGTCAAAAGCATCATTCAATCTTAGGATACTATCTGATACAAGTTGTTTAGCTTCTTTAGTAGCCAAAGAATTTGGCCCATGTAAATCAGATAGAGCATGTAATGCAGATACTTTAAACCAGAAAATGTCTGGAGTATTATCATGGTTGAATGCACCATTTTCTATCTGTAAATAAATTTAGAAGTATTATTTCCAATACATAGTAATTAAATATTTTGAATGTAATAAAAATGGCGGGCAATTATTACACAGACAGCTTCTATGACAAAAAATGAAAAAGTTATAATATATACATATATTTTTATATATATATGTATATATATATGTATATATGTATGTATATATGTATGTATGTATGTATATATATATATATATATATATATATATATATATATATATATACATATAAATATGTCGTAAAGTGGTACCATAAAAAATATCTATTTAAAGATTTTCATAATAAATGTTCAAAATAATTTCCGCTACCGGCACCACAATAAAATAAATAAACAAGTTTTGAATTTTGATAGTTGATGAAGTCATTTAGTCATTAAAACTGTTTTCTAATTATTTGTACCAGAACCGCACATTATACTTTTGAGGCGATATCTGATGTACGGCTTGGCACATTGTAATAGGGCTGAAGAAAGAAGATCGTTTCTTAAACCGTCCTTTACCAAATGAGAAAATTTTTAAAATGCATTATGTAAGATCAAGGAAAACAGAATCTTTCAAAACCGGTAATCCGTGATCGCGAAAGATTACGAACTACAACTTTGGATTTAGAAGAACGTGTATTAAATTGTATTGAGCAAAATCCAGATGATACATTTCAAAGAATTGTATTGTCGACCACCTGTGTGACGGATTTTGAGAACCAACTATCTTTATTCGTATCATTTGTCAAGAATACAGGGACTTGGTGAAAATTACTTCTCACAATGAGCAGCTTTTTGTAAATTGTTGAAAACATGCGCCCGTGATCTTTTTTGGAAATTTGTGTTCTATAGAGATGAAGCTAGCTTTACAATAACAGGTATCATTAATTTTCACAATTTAGATCGATGCAGGAAAATCCTCATGCCATTGTTCAGTTCCGGCATCACCAGCAGTTTTCAATTAATGTATGCAAAGGAATTATCGACGACTTCTTGACTGGTCTTTTTGTATTACCCGGAGGAATTTTTGGTCAGAATTACCGGTATTTTTCAGAAAATTTCCCATTAGAACTACCGGAAGCCATCCCATTAATGCTAGAAGACACATGTAGTTCATGCAAAACGGCGCATCAGCCCACTTCAGCCTGATTGTACGTGAATTTTTAAACACGGTATATCCTGAAAGATGGATGGTCATGTTGTACTTAGGGTTTGGCCTGCATGGTTTCCTGATTTTAATTCTCTAAACTTCTATGTACATCTAAAATCTATAGTGTATTTTACCCCAATTCAAGAAATTGAGAATTTTCTACAGAGTGGAAAATATGCCAACAAATTCGGAACACATCTGAAGTTTTTGAGTGCGTAAGTCGAAGAGTTCATTTCAAACATTTATTGTGATTTCAATTGAATATCTTTTTGTTATCCTTTTTAATAAAAAAATAAATGAAAAATATTTTGAATATTTATTATAAAAATCTTCAAGTAGTTGTAAAACTGTTTTACAACATATGTTTAATGAACTTTTTTTGTCATAGAAGCGGTCTATGTACAGTCGGACCCCTATTTTTATTAAACCCTATAGATTAGAACAATCTGGCATTATATTCAATTAAATGTTATTATTTTTGGCCCTACTTTACTAGAATTTTTTTAATATATCAATGTTTTCTATTACATTTCTATGTTATTTACCTGTTCAGCAACAGCATTTAAAAATCCTAGCTCTTCTAAGAAATTTCTATCTTCCTCACTATTCTTTTTTAAATAGTTGAAATTCATCTTCTTTATGTTGTTGCTCTTTATTGCTTGAAATTCTTCATGAGTCTCCAACTGTAGAAAAAGCAACTTTATAACATTAAAGAAATCAAATTCAATCATAATACATACAGAACTTAAACCTTCTGATAAGTCAATTCTTACTACATGATTCGTAGCTTCTGGATAATGAAGTTCTACTCGCCTTTTCAAAGTATTAAATACTTCCATTTCATCTATATCTGTGCGTAAAGGAAAATTGTGGCCTTTAGGCATATCCAAAGTGGAAATACCATCAACAGTAACTGTGACTACTGCTTTAGCAAGATTGAAAGGGTCCACTAAATACATTCCTTGCCAATTGGAATCCTTGAATACATTTTAAAAAATGTAAATTGCATAATCTTAATATTATATTATGTACAAAATTACATATGGTGTAAATGAATTATTTTAGATTTTATTATAATCATAAATTACTTATTACTATATTTAATAAACTAGACGAAATTAATTTAATTAAAATATCAATAAATATTTAAATAATACCTTCAATAGAATTTGTGGAAACACGCATAGACAAGACGGGAAATTTAATAGGAATTTGTATGAATAAAATATATTAATTGATAGTTCTTTTGATATTTCTATTTATCCGCAAATAAATGTTTTATAGAAATATTATATTTGCAGAAAGTACCTGTTCCGTAGAAAATCCCAACGCTGCAGAATATACCTCTGGCAAAAGACTTTCTTTCAAGTGATCATGGCCCTTAAATTGTATGCTTCTTGGATGGCTTAAAATATTTAATTCACCAGCCGCATTAACTAAAACATGTTTTAGTATATTAATACATTATATAGTATAGATAAAACACAATTAGTTAATAAAATAAAAACAAGAACAGCCTATTAATAAATTGATAGCGAATGATATGAAAATTATTTTGTAAATTTATGTTACCTGAAATAAATAATAATGCACAAACTATTAAATTTAACATTTTATTCTTCTAAATTGCACATTCACAGCCAAACCTATAAAATCATATGACAAAATTCAGGTTGACAATCCTCGTGATCGTTGAAAAGAAAAGGTACTACCATTGTTGCCAATATTATAAAAAAATATTTTTAATTATCGGCCACTTGTTTATCTACATATTGCAATTATTTTCAAGGATATATATTTATGTATATAGAATAATTTAAATGATTGAATTTAGAAAACAATGGCGAGTTTAGTTTTATGATAATACAGATTTCTTTATCTACGCGAATTGTTTACCGTTAATCAATAACGCTTTTATATATAAAATACGCGCATTAAAAATTCTACTTTAGAATAATTCTTGTGGTTATATTAAATAGCGAATCACAAATATTTTATTTATTTGATAGAAAATCATTTAAAAAAATCATGAATTTCAAATAAAATGAAAAACGGATGTAGTTTTAATTTCGACTTGTCTCTTCGGTTGCAATAAAAAGCTTTTCGTGTAACGTAATTGACTACTTTTAGGCATATATTTTCTAATATTGATTTCTAAATATTTTTATTATGAATATTGTTAAGTACGGTATTAAAAATATATTTTCAGGCGAAGTGAAATGTTAGAATTATAAAGTAGAATTCTGTAATGGAAATATTTTAGCGGTTAAATTATTGACTATAGTAATTAAGTTGTGGACAACACTATTATATATGCTAAATTAAAGTACATATGCTGTATGTTGATATGAATTGATGTTTCTAATATAAATAAATAGAAGTTATAAACTTGCGTGCATAGAAATCGGCCCACTGTAAACTTTTGACTTAAACTATATATTTTTTCAAAATTATTCATCAGATTAAAAAAAAGAAATCCCAAGGAACAATTTTTAAATTTCGCGGGTGTTTTAAGTTGCCCAAGGAAAAAATAACTACATCTAAAATTATATTTTATTTTATTACAGCATGAATATTAATAATTAAGGTGTATATTTCAAAATCAAAATTAAAACGAAAACCGTACGCATTAAAAACATGTTATTTCCTAATTTCTTGAATGAATTGAAATCATAGCTAACCTTTATTTTTACTACTACCAACTCAAAACTTCCGCGAAATTTAAAAATTGTTCCTTGGGATATGATGTTTTAACGACAATTTAATATGCTTTAATGTGAGTATAAATTTATGAAAACTTATTTCGACTTCCTATGTTTACCATAGTGAAATTAATGCATTAAGCAAATTAAGCTTTTTTATTATTAACATAAATAGGTTTATTGGCAATTTAAAACTTAACACTTAATTTTTTAATAATGCGTATGACCTCCTCTTGCCCTAATAACATCTCTCATCCGATTAGGCATTGATCTAATCAAGTTTGCTATTGTTTCTTGAGGGATGTTAAACCACTCTTCTTCTACTGCAACAATAAGCTCTGGGATCGAGTTTGGGGTATGAAGTCTAGCTCGAATTCTTCGTTTTAGCTCATCCCATAAATGTTCGATGGGATTTAGGTCAGGACTGCATGCTGGCCACTCCATAACCCGAAGACCGACTTCTTGCATTGTCGTTCATAAAGGTAAATTCGTCTCCAATGTAGTCGACGTAAGGTACCACATGAATTGCTAAAATCTCCTCGATATATCTAGCAGCCGTTAAACCTCTTCTTCCGTGAACACGGTCGCCCGTACGAATGAACTCAAGGTCGGTTTCGTGCTCCTATAGAAATTGCACCCCAGATCATACAGGAACCACATCCATAAGCACTCCGTTCTTCAAGGCAGCAATCTGCAAATCTCTCTCTTGGTCTTCGGTACACTTTCCTTTTTCGGTCGCTACCATGGAGGCATATTCTGGTCTCATCTGCGAACAGAACAGATCCCCATTGTTCCAACGTCCAATTCAAATGATCCCGTGCAAAACGCAGGCGTGCTTGCCTATGAGCTAGAGTAAGTTTTGGGCCAATCGCAGGTATTTTAGGGGTCAGGTTATTTTCCTGCAGTCTTCGTCTTACTGTCCACTGACTAATAACTACTCCTCGCACCTCACGGAGCTGTCGTTGCACTTGAACGGCATTAAGGTGACGATTTCTTAATGTTGTTGACACAATAAAGCGGTCATCAAGAGCGGTAGTAAATCGCTTTCTGGCTGTTCCAGGTCGCCTATGAAAGGATTCAGTCTCCTCATAACGGTTGCACACTCTTCGAACCGCTGCGCGTGTCATATCCAATTGTCTAGCAACAGCTCGCTGCCTAAGCCCATTTTCGATTAAAGCAATAACTTGGGCGGTTTTTTCTGGTGTAGTATGCATTAAACTTGAACACACTTGACACACTTGAACACTATTGAGATTAAGAAAAACGAATAATATGCAAATATTTAATATTGACAAATTTGTTATTTTCGTTGGAATCATCCACGTTTTATTTGTTTACCGGTTGCTACGCTATAAACGATAAGCCTTCTTGATAAATTTATACTCACATTAAAGCATATTAAATTGTCGTTAAAACAGCATATTTCTTTTTTTGATCTGATGAATAATTTTGAAAAATATATAGTTTAAGTCAAAAGTTTACAGTGGGCCGATTTCTATGCACGCAAGTCTAGTAAGCGACAAAAATAGTACGAAGAATTGCGTATACTAGGAGAAAATATTATTATTTAACACGTTCTAATATTTTTAATACTGGTCATTCTGAAATCGTTTTGATTTAAAGAACTGAATTTTATTTTAATATACAATTATTTAAATTTACATATTATAAACAAATGCAAAAATATAGGTTTTGGATATTTGATGTTTTGGGCGAATTTACAATTAACTAAAGTGAATTTGCTTTTGAGATACTAAACCTTATGGATTAATATTTTGTTGGAAGTTGGTACGAAATTACGAATGTCTATTGTGTAGAAGATGTGGTATTTGATATTGATAATGTTTTTAAAGGTAACGATGTAGAAAAATAAGTACTTATTTTTCTATATAGTTCTGTTTCCTTCATTAGACCGACAGCACTTCACTGCACGTAGACGGAATTGCTCATTAAATGTTATATTAAATACATAGTTTAATGACAATAATGTTAAGCAAAATTTGTTTCATTTCACAAATAAGCAATGTAATAGTAATAATTTTCTAATGAATTAATTTGCAGTCTAAATCGAAAACTAATCAGTAGCGTACGTTGTTATAGTATACTTATGACAATGACAAAAATTGTTGCAAAAACGTAAATAATACAAACAGTTGAATAATAAAAAGCTACAGAATTACTTCAAACTGAAAGAATGGAAAAGGAAGGCATATTAATATAACGAAGGTAAAGAAATATTATGTATTTTTGTACATACGTAAGTATATATGTACATGTATATACAGTATTATTCATTTCCACAAACGTGAATGATATCAGAACAAGTAAACTCGATTATTCGTGTATCACAGGTCAACTAACTTGTATTTTAATTACATTTAAGATAATGTTGAGCATTTGTGACCTAGATGCTATTCCACGGATTTAACGTTAATATTTGACAGAGAATTATTAATTTATACTTATTTTGTTATAAAATTTGATTAATTACGTTATTTAAGAAACATGTTACATATTTTACAGATATTTTCCAAAAATGTTTCGAGTTAAAAATAGTTGACAATGCAATGAAATGTTGAAAGGTATTTTATATAAAGAAATCTGCGAATGATTTAACTTATTAATAATGTGAATTCGCAGACTCAATAAAATAGTTTCACGCTTGCTTGCAGAGAAGCTAAATTTAAACTTTTTTAAACTCAAATAAACTGACTTTTTAAGGTGAATTTGAAGGAAGCTGTGGTTGAGTAACTTAATCATTTAATCAATAAGGTTGATATATAACCCCTTTCCACAATTAACTATTTGTAAATTCTGTATACGCATTTCGCGCAAATTTCGCGTAAATTCTGTATACGCATTTATTGTTCAAGTCAATCAACCACAGGCTCCATCAAATTCAATTAATCATTTAAGGTTGATATATATATATATATAACCCCTTTCCACAATAATTTTCATATACTGTATACGCATTTTGACAACTAAGTTGTTATCACCAGTAGGTAATTAAACAGTGTCGCATTTGGAAACCACGGCACAATACGGCAGATAGTGTACGGAATTCGTTTCGTTCGGATTTTGCCGAGGTTTCCAGGTGCAACACGGTTCTATCAGCACATTATTTTAACAGACGAGGAACAGTTTATTCTGTTCAAACTTGATATCGAGTTTTTTCTTCTAAATGTTCATTTTGCCAGTAAATTTTATATGAGAATCAAACTGTAGAAATTGTAAACAGTTATTTATTTCATCAAACTCCATGGGTGGTTTTCTCATGAAAAGGCATGGATATTTCAATGAAGCTATGAATACACTGTAGATTATAGAAAGTTAGTTTAAAGAAGCAGATATCGTAGTGTTAGAATTGTTCAGTATTTTTTCAGGTCTTACTATTAAACATTTATGGAACTAGCTTTTGTAGTACATTTCCAGAATGATGAACAATGTCAAAGAGAAGATTTCATTATCGCATGAAGTCAGATGTCTCAAGATTTTCTATCTTTTATTATGAACGAGGATTTTTGGAATAATAAAGTAGTTACTACAAATTCCGCTAAATTAGTATTATTTCTCTTTGTTACAGCGTGATTTAAAATATTTCATTGAAGAAGTTTTTTTTCTTATCATTTTCAAGTCTACGATTAACTTATTGTCGCTCTTGCAAACACAGGATTCTTAATTAAACGTAGTCAACACTTTTTTACCTTAAAAAGTCATTTAAAATTGATATATAACCTCTTTCCACAATAATTTTCATATTCTGTATACATATTTCGGCAACTAAATTGTCATCGTCAGCAGATAATTAATCACAGAATCTCGCCTGGATCTGCGGTAAAACTGGCGCAGAATCATACCGCACAAACACCAAATATACACTTAGTTTTCATCATCAGCAGACAATTAATCTCGCACTTTGATTCCCACAGAATCATACCGCACAAGCACCGATTACACACTCAGCTTGTTTTTGGTGTTTATGCACATCTTTTCATTTAAAATAAGCGAATTGGTAGCGATTTTCCGTTTAACCAGAAGAGTAGCTAACACCAAAATATTTTCTTTGAATAGAACGTTAGCCTTTATGATTTCTCAAAAATTTTCAGAAAAAAAAGTGTCAAGCAGTACCCTTAATACGTCTAACGAATGGCAATGAAATTAATCAATTTTTTTGAACGAAGCTTTTATAAATTCTTTCAAGCAATTTTACAAGCAAGAGTTTATTTTAGGAAGTTATTTTAAGTCATCATTTTGGCACTAGATAGTATAGACATTTAAATGTTAAAAATCCGCACAAAGGATATCCTGAAAGTGTGAAAAATTAACGTAAATTGAAAGTCAAAGATCAATATTTTTATTGTTATTTAGGTCATAGATATACACTACCGTTCATAAGTATTTGGGCACCCATATTTTATAAAATTATTTGAACAGCATAGCTTCTAGGAAATTCATTCTTGTAATATTGGATAGGTATAAGGAAAGTATTAAACCTACAGAAACGCTGCATAAGTAACATTATGTATTACTTTATTACCTGCAATAAACCAAAATTTGTTATTGGGACTACCTGGGGATTAGCGCAATAAAAGTTTCTCCAAGTTCTTGTAATTGTCTTTCTGTGAAGGATACTGAAGGATAAGTTTAGTAATGATGTTTTAATGACCTCGGGCGAGTTTCATGTTAGATTTTTGAAATTGCCCTCAGTTACGTTTCTGTATTCGTTGTGAGATATTCCTGTGTTAGTAGTGTTGTTAAGATCATTAAATATGCCAAAAAGAAAAGAGATGGACATTGAAACGCGTTCTCTTATAATTGCGCACCAACAAGATGGCAAAAGCAACTGGCAAATTGCGAAACAATTAAAATTAAATAATACTTCCGTAGACTATGTCGTCAAAAAATACCGAGAAAGTGGCAGTGTTCTCAATAAACCACGGAGTGGGAGACCCAGAGCGACAACTTCTGCTGAGGATCGTGCAATAGTGATCACAAGCAAAAGAAATCGACGGAAAACAGCCCCAGAAATCGCTGCAGAAATCAATGCAGACCGTCCAAAGTCAATAAGCGTAACAACGGTCAAACGTCGCTTGTACAAAGCAGGTTTGTACGGACGAATTGCAATGAAAAAACCGTTATTGCGCAAACAGAATAAGCGGAAACGCTTAAACTGGGCTCGTGAACACCAACATTGGACAGTTGAACAGTGGAGTAAAGTCTTGTGGACCGATGAGTCAAAGTTCGAAATTTTCGGGTCCAGAAGACGTGTTTTCGTTCGGAGATCTACAGGTGAGCGTGCGGCAGAGCAACGTATTGTGCCTACGGTTAAACATGGCGGTGGTTCCGTGATGATCTGGGGTTGTTTTGGTGGTACGGTCGTGGGTGATATTGTGAAAATTGAGGGAATACTAAGGAAAGAGCAGTATCGAAACATTTTGGAGACCAACGCTATTGCTTCAGGATTAAGACTTTTGGGTAGGAATTTTGTATTCCAGCAGGATAATGACCCAAAGCACACATCCAAAATATGCAAAGACTATTTGCAACTCTTGGAAGCGGAAGGATCCATCGAAGTTATGAAATGGCCTCCCCAAAGCCCCGATCTAAATCCAATAGAGTTATTGTGGGAGGAACTTGATCGGGAGGTCCGGAAAGCAGTACCAACATCGGAGGCTGATTTGTGGAGGAAACTGCAGGAAGCTTGGGTCCGCATAACACCGGATACATTATCAAAACTAATTGCAAGAATGCCGCGATTATGTGCTGCCATTATAAAAAACAAAGGAGGTCACATAGATAAATCGAAAATTTAAATATAATATGTAATTCTACTGCCAGATACTGTAATTAGTTATGTATGTACATGTAATAAATATATTTTCATTTTTTCACTAGTGCTTTTAATCATTTCTTCTAAATTTATGGGTGCCCAAATACTTATGAACGGTAGTGTACATTCTTACACAGGCAAGATTACTTGTGTAAGATTGGGGGTGAATTCTTGAAAATAAACTGTCGTCTTCGAAAATACGATTTTTTATGTAAAAATTGTTATAACGTAGTACAATCGTGTTAATAAAAAACTATTACATACATATGTAATTGTCTTTTTCAAATCACTGAATTAAAATATTTCTGTTTAGATATAGAGAAGATTAGTGATAAAATATCTTTTATGTGTATTTTAAAAGTAAACGGATTAATATAGCGTTTCAAGGATGAACTCATTCTGTTTTAATGTTTCTTGAAAGTGAATGATGTAATTGTATTGAGACTAAATATGCTATGGCTATTACATTATTAAAAGTAGTATAAGTATATGGTTATATATATATATATATATATATATATATATATATATATATATATATTTGTACTGCTATATCTTATTAGGTAGATGTGCATTTCTACGAAAGACAATACATAGATAAATTTACCACACCTTATGAATTCCACAAATCTTTTATAAACGATTCCTTCAATTTTCAAGGTATTTTATTTAAATAATAATAATATAACTTCTAGTGAGGATTACATTGCTCATCAAAATTAAATATTTTCAATAAAATAATAATAGTTCAATGTGATGCATATCGGCTAATTTTCAGGACACCAGTATTCGTACTATGATACTGAGTAGAAGAATTTATTGCCCTATGATGCAGTACCAAACATGTTGAACATTTTAATTTTGCATTATTGGTTATGATTGGCTTGGATGATTAATTTTGGGAAAATAGTAAGTTTTTGTTTTTATTTTTAAAAAATTCGGTTTTCTCTTCGACAAACTGTGTATACTTATTAGGTGCGTAACTAAGTTCTCGCTGTTTTTCAAGAGATGGTTCCAAGCGCTGGTCGCTTGTGACATAACCAAAACGTCATGAACCAAGCTTAGACATATGGTAAACAAACCGCTTTGACACATTAGTGATTTTGTTTTTGCGTCATATACATTTGGTTGCGTGAAAATGTCTGATTTTGTGCCAAATAATCGTCATTTGCGGGAAGTGTTGTTTTTCTTCTTTTATTGGAAGAAAACGGCGGCTGAAGCGCATCGAGAACTCCAAAAAGTTTACGGAGATGCTGCCCTAAGTGAAACAACGTGGCGTGATTAGTTCCGTCGCTTCAAAGACGGTGATTTCGATGTTGACGACCGTTCGCGTGAAGGAAGACCAAAAGCCTTCGAAGACGCTGAATTGGAGGCATTGCTCGATGAGGATCCGTGTCAAACGCAAAAAGAGCTTGCTTCAGCATTAGGAGTTACTCGCTAAGCCATTTCCCAGCGATTGCATGCGTTGGGAATGATTCAAAAACAAGGAACTTGGGTTCCTTATGATTTGAAGCCACGAGACGTTGAGCGTCGTCTTTTCGCCTGTGTACAACTGCTCCAGCGGCAAAAAGGAAGGGTTTTCTTCATCGCATCGTTACGGGTGATGAAAAATGGATTCATTACAGCAACACAAAGAGAACAAAATCATGGGGACTGCCCGGTCATGCTTCTACGTCGTCGGTTCGTCCGAATATTCACGCTGCGAAGGTTTTGCTGTGTATTTAGTGGGACCAGGGCGGTGTTATTTATTATGAGCTGTTGAAACCGAACGAAACTATCACTAGGGAACGGTATCGATCTCAATTGATGCGATTGAGCCAAGCACTGCCCGAAAAGCGGCCACAATACGAGCACAGGCACGAACAAGTGATTCTACAGCATGACAACGCTTAAAACCTACTTAGAAACGCATGGGAGGTCCTACCCCACCCGCCATATTCCCCAGATATTGCGCTATCCGATTATTACTTGTTCCGTTCGATGGCACATGGTCTGGCTAATCAGCAGTTCCGCTCATATGAAAACATCTCAAAATGTCTTGATTCGTATATACCCTCAAAAGACGAACACTTCTACCGTGACGGTATTCGAGCTCTGCCAGAAAGATGAGAAAAAGTTGTTGCTAGCGATGGGAAATATTTTGAATGATTCATTTGTAAACATTTTTTCACAATAAAGTTGCATTTTCAGCAAAAAAAACAGCGTGAACTTATTTGTGCACCTATGTTGATATTCTTCTGTTTTTGAAATATTCTGTTGTAACGATTTGTCGCCAAATTATTTTTGGATCTCTATTACAGTAAAAATAAATCGATTAGAATTATGTTTATTGTGACTAATATTTATAGACGAAGTCAGTCAAAATTTGAGTATTCAAAAAATAAATTATATGTATAGAACAGTCTATATATATGTTGAATTAGGGCTTGGGCAGAAATTACGTGGTGCGATTGCTGGTTTACATCTACCGTTTTATCTTAACACCGATTATATTAATGAATTATACAATAGCACATTACCATAGAACATTTAGTCAGTTAAACTTCCTGTAACGGTACATAGTAGTTTAGTAGCAATGATGTTTGTATATATTCTCAATTGTTAGAATTAACAATAAATTAATCTGATTATAATAAAAATACCGCTTCTTCATGAAAATGTATTCCAAAGCACAAGTAATTTTCTTTGTTTGGTCGACCTAACTAATTAAGAACTGGCTTCGTGATAAAACATTAAGAAACAACGATTCCACTTTTTTCTCTTTGGATGATGAATCAGTCAATGTGAATTACATATGTACGTATGTTATGTATCTACATATAATAAACGCTACTTATAGAGACTGTTTCAGTTTCATCATTGTATTCGTAGATAATTTGTGAAATATTCTTTATTTATCAAGATGGAAATTAAAATTTTATTATTGATTTGTTGTTTACCAGTTGTGTATTGCAAAATGGAAGTTGAAGATGCTCCAGTTTACAGTATATACTTTCAACTGTTCGATTTTATTTGTACGCTATAGAATTTTAAACAATTTTAGGCCCAAAAGATAGAGAATTAGGTTATGCATGTCAATCAGGATATGAATCTATCGGCCTTATGAAGGAGGGTGAAGTAAGAAAGAATGACGAATATGAGTTATGCGGTCAAGCATATTGCTCCAGTGGTGTTGTAACTTTTACCCCGTAAGTAGACATAATGCATTTTTGTTAATAATGTTTGTACCTATTTGAGTAGATAATATACAACATATTTATTTCAAATATTATTGTTTCTCTATTAACTATGTAAAATTTCTATTTGTTTAGAAAAGAATGCGTTTGTTATTTTTGGTCAAAGAATATATATGAAAGCCTCAATATGGTTTGAATGCTATTATATTGCAAAAGATAACTTTAAGTGATTTTCATTACGTAAAATCGAATGGACCATATGTGTTTGATTGATTTGTTGTTTAAATATTTTGTGACAAAAATATTACTAATTTCGTACTTACCAGTTATTTACACTTTAGAGTTATATGTAAGAACACCATATTTCTTAATCAAAAAATATGAATAGAACTCCACCAATGTTCGTATTCTCTATACGTATTTCGACAACTAAGTTGTCATCATCAGCAGATAATTACCACAGTGTCGCACCTGGATTCGCGGTCTAAAAAACCAAACACACACTTATTTTCGCAAGGGACGTATAAGTTAATATTTTCTAATCTTAAAACTAACACTTGTATTAAAGTACACCCCTGTTTCCACTTATGAACCTTTTTTAATGGTTGTGTCTTCCATGAACTTATAGAGGCCAGAATGTGGCATCGAACCTTTGTCAAAATTTAAGATATAGTTTTTATTTTACACAATGAAGATGCCATTGTAGCTCTCTAATTCACGATAATTGTTATAGTTTTGATTAAATGTAGACAATTTGCGGTTACACTTTGATTATTTTCCAGCACATCTTTCGCTAAACTGGATTTCTTAGATCGATTAAACTGTGATGTGCGAATTATGTTCTTTACACTTGGTTCTTAGTAAGCCTTCAGTTTTACCGATGTATTGTTTATTACAATCTCGACATTTTATTTCGTAAATTTTTGATTTCTAATTTAACTCGATTTTATCGCTCGAATGTCGCTCGAGTTTTTAGACTGAAATGTCATTTTAAATCCGCAGTAAGCATATAAATTACATGTCTCGATTGTTTGGAAATGATGAACGAGTGGTATCCCGGATTGTCTTTTTTAAGTTAGTTTTTCTAATTAATTTAATGCTTGTTTTCTAATAGAAATCATTGTATCTCGCAATGTTCTTAATAAAATTTAATTCTCTTTCATATCGCACTCTTGTTAATGGAAAACTAAGCAAACGATTGTTAAAGAAGTTGAAAAAAGCCATATTTTGCTCTATGTTATGATTTGAATTCTCTGTAATAAACTTATTAACATTAGTTTCTTTTCGGAAAATATCAATTTCTATTTCATGGCTATATCTAATTATTAGGCTGTCTAAGAAAGGTCAGCTGTTATTGTTTTCTTTTTCTACCGCAAATTTGGTCGTCGGGAGTTTTTAATTTAATTATTTAACGAAATCGTCGGCATAATAAAATATCATCCAAATAGCTAATCTATGCTCTTGGAAAATATTCGGTGAAATGTTTAAATTCAAACTCAAAATGACGTGCGAATAAATTACCTTTTCGTGGTGATTAATGTCAAGTTTTATTAAATAGTGTTCTTGTGTCGTTTAAGTTGCAGTTCAAGCATCATTTAAATTTTAAATACGTGTTTGTTCATCTGGTACGTAGACTTCCGCGGTCGTGGTCCATACTATCTTCTTCTGGGCTTCCGGGCTGGAACCGCGTCACTGGTATAACTGCCGAGGTTCCAGCCCGGAAGCCCAGAAGAAGATAGTACGAGTTTGTTAAGTTAATCAACTTTAAATGGAAAATCATTTAACCAATGATGAATGTGTAAGATTTTCAACTTTGTCAGAAGAAGGACGTACAATATGTTATGTGGCTAATTTGTTGGGCGTTCATAATGTGAGAGTCAATCGAACGGTTAGAAGATTCAGGGAAATCGGATGGCATTCTAGAAGACATGGTCAAAATAGAAAGAAAGAAAATAACTCACAAGTGATAGAGATGATCGTTTTTTTTGCAATTGCAAGCTTTTAGAAATAGGCGAATAACAACCAGAGAACTCAGTAACCGGCTTGAAGTAATCAGAAATCAGGAACATTTGAAGCGTTTTAGAAAGAATAAAAACGATTTTGTGTGTCATTTCATCACTTTGGATAAGACTTGGGTCTACTACCATGATCCTCAATCAGAACAAGAGGTTAAGGAGTGGTGTGCACCTTGTACTTCGGCTCCGCTGGTAAAAGAATAAACTCAGATTATTGTTGTAACCTTTTGGAATAGCTGGATGTAAAAATTCGTGAGAAAAACCTGGTTTACAGAAGAAACAAAATTATTTTTTATCAAGAGAACGCACCCTCTCACACAGCTCAAAAAACCATCACAAAATCAGTGAATTAAAGTACGAATTGTTGCAACATCCACTTCATTCGTCAGATTTAGTTCCATCTGGCTTCTCGCTGTTCCCATATCTCAAGAAATGTATGTGCGGAAAACGATTTTCATTGAATGAAGAGGTAATAGCAACCGTGGAAGCGTATTTCGACAGCCTTCCGGATTTTCACTTCAGGAATGGAATCCATAAATTAGAAGATCACTACGACAACCATATTGAAGTTTAGGGAGGTTATATTGAATAATAAAATATATTTCGAATTATAAAATCGTGTTTTTCTTAAACTTGTCTTTTCAAAATTCTAATTTACTGTATCGTGATGTGTATATTTTTATTATTATGTTCCAACGTCAGCTTGGAGTAAATATGAATCTATTTCTTGTTATTTAAATTAAAATCTTATATATATATATATATATGTATATCGCCCATTGTTTTAGCTGTGGATCAGTACAAGTCGGTCCAAGATGCATTCTAATTGGTAAAGATTATTCAAAACCATATCCTGACTGTTGTGGTGAAGTTATCTGTTTTGATTGAATTGGAAACTTCTAAAATATTGCTTAAAATTTTATTAATGTGATTACTATTCTCTGTTTTTATATGCTAATTTTTGTAAATAAACACTTTCTCAAATATAAAATAATCTATTTCTTTTTTTAAATTAGGGCTTATATATTTCTGAATAATTTTTCAATTACAGTTTCTGCTATTTTGAATACAATTTTCATTAAAATTTATGCCCACACAATGCTTTCGATCCATTCCAAGTACGGAAATATGCTTGTGTGTAATATAGGCACTTCGGATTGACTGCAGTCTTTTGCTGTGGTAGTAACACCAACCATATAATATGAACAATGTGCTTGATCATGGAAAACTTGGACGGGTCCGCCTTCATCACTCTAAAAAAATATTTTACTTATCGATATTACGTTACTCATCTTGAAAATAAAACGTACGAAACATGTGTTTATTTCTTTAACTGGTGATGTCGAGCAGAACTGATAATGCTCATCTACACCTCGAGGGAAGAATTTCTTATTAGATAAGTACGTCATATTACATGCGTTACTATCGATTATTTTTGCTTCCGCTTTCAATAATCTATCACGTTCCAAATTATTACTTTCACATTGTCCCCAACCAGCAACAATGGCCCTATCAAAATCTTTTTGCGGCATTGTATAAAGGCAGATTGGTTTTACGTAAACACTTAGTTTTACGGGTTTTTCTAATTCTAATAGCGCTAGATCATGATATCGTAAAGGATAAGAATAATTGGGGTGAATTTTAGATGATTTTATTTTTATTTGCTGAACGTAATTGTCATCGTTTGGATTAGCATATTGTAAGTCTCCCAATCGTACGTAAATTGCTTTGTCGCTAAAAAAGAAATATGTTAATCTGTATGTACGAGGTTTGGCAATTATATAACGAGGCTGGTGTGAGAAATGTTATTTATTTCAAATAAAAAACTTTTATCCCCTTCAACATACTCTCCTCCTTTATCTATACACCGCTGTATAGGAGTCTTTCATTATTCAAAACAATGCTGCAGTTCGTCAGTTATCAGCCTCTTCAACAACTCTGCCGTTTCTGCTTTTACACGTTTAGAAGACTGAAAATGTGTTCCCTTTAATGCATTTTTCACGTTTGAGAACAGGTAAAAGTCACATGGTGCGAAATCTGGCGAATACGCAGGATGATCAAGCACAGCAATGCGCTTGTCCGCTAAAAACTGCTTCACAAATAGAGCACTGCGGTCTAGCGCGGTGTCTTGGTGCAGAATCCAAGAGTTGTTCTTCCATAAATCAGGTCTTTTCTTCCTTACTCTTTCCCTCAGCTTCATTAGGACTTTATTGTAGTATTTATGATTAACGGCTTATCTCTCAGGCACCCAGTCAGTCATGATAGCACCCTTGATATCGAAAAAATGAACAGCATTGCCTTCAATTTCGATTGGCTCATTCGTACTTTTTTTTGTCTTATCTTTCGCGCACGTGACATAACATTATTACCAGACACCTCCTTTAACATTTGTAAACATTCTGTTGGCGATTTTTTTAATCTGACAAGGAATTTCAGGTTAATTCGCTGCTCGATTTTTATGTCAACCATTGTCACGGCACTACAGTGTTCTCTACAATTACAGCTTGAAAGTAAACTAAAGCAGACAGAGTGACGAAACTACGGATTGTTGCTTGGGAAGTATGGAGGTCAACGACATTCCAATTACAGCTTATCCCGATGGGGCTGCGCGATGGAAGGCGCGCAGCCCCATTATTTAATTATCTTTCCTAGTATATGTATGTACTATATATCAACGCCTTGGAGGTAAATTGTGTTAAGTCAAAATTTTTACAAAAATGAGTTATTTCCACTGTATGTTTTAACGTATTAAATTCTATTTTGTGAAAAAAGGCTTTAAGTCACCAGTTTCATTGTTCTGCATTTATTATTACAGTATTTCTATTTTCTTACATTAAATGAACTTTAAAATCCCTCTTAATATATTGAATTTGGTGACTTAACACAGTGTACTTCCCAGGTGCTGATATATATTGTTGGACTTACAAATATCTAGAAATTGTACAATGAGCTGCTGTTAGTACGTAATTATCACTAATCAAAGAACCTGCACATTCCCAGTATAATCGTTTATCGTTTTGGTATCCAATTAAAACCTGCAAGAAGAATATTAATGTACAAAATGTTTAAAATACAAAAATGTTTGAAATATTTATTTTGTTTTAATATTTTTATTTACGAGGATGGTTCGATAGTGATGTAACCTAGCGCAGAGATGACGGAATCTTCTTTACCATTCTGTAAAACCATCCATTATTAGGTATGACAACTGATCTATTAATTGGTCTGTGTTTGACAGTACGCCAAAGTGAATGTTTCTTGTGATTTTGCAAACAACGAAAAAAATTGGGTTGCGTGCAGTGAAAAAAAATATTTTCATTTGAAAGGCTTAACATTAATAGAAGTCAAAGCAAAGTTGGATTCGATATTATTAGAGTTCGGTACTCTGAATTTCAACGCGGTGAAACGGTTTTGTCAGCAGGGAATGTTATGGCAACTGTGTTTTGGAATGGGAAAACAATAAAAGACGAGTATTATGTTAATTTTTACGACAATTGAGCGAAAAAAATCAGTGAGAAACAGCCTCATCTGTAAAGAAGAAAATTGTTTTCAATCAGAATAATCAAGTCTGCGTTTACTATGGCCAAAATTTATGAATCGAAATTGGAATTAATTAGTGCTTTATTCGCCCTATTTCCCAGCGATTATCATTTAACACTAATTAATTCCAATTTCCATTCATAAATTTTGATCATAGTGGACGCAGACTTGATTATTCTGATGGAAAACCATTTTCTTCTTTGCAGATGAGGCTGTTTCCAATTGACTTTTTCGCTCAAAACTGAAGAAATCGTTGTTGTCAATAACTACTTTGAGGACTTAAATTCACCGACCTACAATGAAGGCATTGCTAATTTGTAATAGCCTTGGAATAAGTGTGTTTAAGGACACATATTTTAAGCAAACGTTTCGACGACATATCTTTTAATTTTTTAAGGTAATGCCAGTCTAGAATGCTTGATGAAATGAAATTCAAGCGCAAAAATAAGATCTAAACAATCACATTCTTACATTTACACGAAAACATATATTATATTTATATACATGTTGCTTATAAAATTGTAATATCAGAATAGTTATCTTATAAAATTAATTTTGATGAAAATGCAACTTTATTATGAAAAAATGTTTACAAATTCAAAATATTTCCCATCGCTAGCGACAACTTTTTCCCATCTTTCTAGCAGAGCTCGAATACCGTCACGGTAGAAGTGTTCGTCTTTTGAGACTATCCACGAATCAAGTCATTTTGACATGTCTTCATATGAGCGGAACTGCTGATTAGCCAGACCATGTGCCATCGAACGAAACAAGTAATAATCGGACGGCGCAATATCTGGGGAATATGGCGGGTGGCGTAGGACCTCCCATTTGAGTGATTTTGTTCTCTTTGGGTTGCTGTAATGAATCCATTTTTCATCACCCGTAACGATGGGATGAAGAAAACCCTTCCTTTTTTGCCGCTGGAGCAGTTGTTCACAGGCGAAAAAACGACGCTCAACGTCTCTTGGCCTCAAATCATAAGGATCCCAAGTTCTTTGTTTTTGAATCATTCCCAACGCATGTAATCGCTGGGAAATGACTTGGCGGGTAACTTCTAATACTGAAGCAAACTCTTTTTGCGTTTGGCATTGATCCACATCGAGCAATGCCTCCAATTCAGCGTCCTCGAAGGTTTTTGGTCTTCCTTCACGCGAACGATGGTCAACATCGAAATCACCGTCTTTGAAGCGACGGAACCAATCACGGTACGTTGTTTCACTTAGAGCAGCATCTCCGTAAACTTTTTGGAGTTCTCGATGCGCTTCAGCCGCCGTTTTCTTCGAATGAAAGAAGAAAAGCAACGCTTCCCGTAAATGACGATTATTTAGCACAAAATCAGACATTTTCACACAACCAAAAGTATATGACGCAAAAACAAAATCACTACTGTGTCAAAGCGGTTTGTTTACCATATGTCTAAGCTTGGTTCATGACGTTTTGGTTATGTCACAATCGATCAGTACTTGCTACTGGAACCATCTCTTGAAAAACAGCGAGAACTTAGTTGCGCACCTAATATTTTATTATGGTTACGAAATATCGTATTTATATATATAATACAATCAAAGAAAATAATTATTTGTATTTTGCGCGCATTGCTGCATCTATCGAAGATAAATCTTAAACTACCTCTTAAAAATAATGTCTCTTTTGTACTATTTCGTTATGAATTATAGGCACCTTCCGATCTCCTACTATAGTTTGGGTTATATGTAGCTAATATACAAACTATCTTAAAAGAATGCGGTCGATATATTATCGTGTACTCCGCAAACGCTTTTGCGGTACCTACTATACATGAACATACTGAATGGCGTTCTAGTACCATTTGCAAATGATCATGTGCTAATCGATTGGGTGTTACAAGCTGACAATGATACGAAACATACAGCACACAAAACGAAAAAAATTTTCAAATAAATATTTTGCCATGGCCTTCGCAGTCTCCAGACCTCAATCCGAGAGTTGTTGATTGACGTCGATATGCATATTTAAAAAAAACAAATTTGGACCAACTGTAAGTCACAATTACGTAGAATGCCTGCCGAACGTTGTCGTAGATTAATAGAACCTACCACGGCGATGTGAAGAAGTCATTCGTCAAAAGGGAAGAGCAACTCTTTATTAAATAATATGTTTTTAAAATATAATATGTACTGCGTTAAGTTTAGGAAGGGAATTGGTGGGTTAATGTTATACTATTTAATATGTTTCTAAAGTAAATTTAATTTTGTAATAAAGTATTTCAAAGATAGCTGGGCGCCACTGTATGTAAAATAAGCGTTCACTAAATTTTACAATTGACTCTGAACAACGCAGTACATAAAATTATCTATTCTTGAAAAGAAATAATATCCTAATACATTAATGTAATAATGATAAAAACAATTTCTCTTATTTTGCCGAACACACAAGTGTAAATTATTAAATGTCTAACCTTATTTTACCGAAAATTCTATGAATTCATTACAAGTAGAGCTGGTACGTAGACTTTCGTGGTCGTGGTCTATACTATCTTCTTCTGGGCTTCTGGGCTGGAACTCAGTTTCAGTGCGACAGACAGTAGCAGTAGTTGAGCCCTGAAGGTGTCCTATACGAGTGGGTACGAAACGTCGGCAGTTATACCAATAACGCTGTTCCAGCCCGAAAGCCCAGAAGAAGATAGTCATTACAAGTGGATATTTATAAAAGGCTGATGCAAGAAACAAAAATTCTTGCTTTTGTGAACTTGAATAATGGGTGATAGCAAATACTGGAAGGTTTAAATCAAACAAATTATTAATGACATAACAGAAACATACCAAATGTGGGAAACTTCCATGCTTAACTGAAGCTGTAGAATTTAATGTTCTTGTATGAGGACTCCACTGACAAATATTTTCCGCTTTCAAGATATCACCTCCTGATGATGTTTCATCAAATTTGTAAGATAAATGCTCATATTGATGGCAAGCTAGCAACGGACATATGTACATTAATTTTCACTTACAAAATAAAACATAAAATTATACCTCTTTGGCTTTGACCTCCGATTAAAGATATATTGTAATAATGACTGTTATTTTTTAACGGAACACAGCAGACTACCACTTCAATACCTTCAAATTTGCACATTTGAGGATATATATTTTGTCTCAACTCTATTACTGCTTGCGGACAATACGTTAGTTTGTTACATTCACCTATTGCTTTTTTAGTTTGATGAAAGCACGTAAGATCTACAAAAATAAATAATGGAATGCCCTTACCTAAATTGTTTATTTAGATCGTGTACTTTCTGTAAATCCGAAGGTGTAATAATAAAGAAGACAAAATAATATAGAGCGAACCAAAGAAATGTTCATGGCTAGATTTTCTTAACACTAATGTACTTGTAGAGGAAGGACGTGTGTTGGAAACGTTTTACCATGAATATTTTCTTGTAAATTATTTATAAATATTCGTTAAGTAAATACGAATTTAAATGACAAAGAATAATTAAGGCGAGTTCAAAACGGAACTTGGTAAGCCGCAATATTGTAACCAATTTTTGACATTTTAATATCTGCTTATTTATGATATACTATCTATCTATCTATATATGTATATTGAGACATAAGTATATATAATGTTGCGTTGTTTAACTACAATAATTGATTAAAATTTTGTAATGATAGTAATGTATTTGACATTTTATGAATATATCTACTTAAATTGTCATCTAGTGTTTTTATGTTACCACGGAAGTATTATAGATTTGCCTTTCTTCCTTTGACAGATAACACAACAAATTTTATTTTTCGATATAATGTCTCTGTTTTATCATACATTTGTCTTAAAATTCGAACAACTCGCGTGCGCAGCCGAAAGAAGAATCATGCCTTTATTCAATAGTCCGCGTTGTTCTCACAGCCACTGATTTTGGAAAGATGTTGACTGTAGTATTCTGCATTGGCGGTCTTACAATCAGTTAGGAAATCTATCAGTTTTTGATCTTAAACATCGTAGAATACTGCGCATTTCCATCACAGACAAGGTGTTGACTTCTCTGCGACGGAGTGGTTTTGATTTTCTTTTGGCGGGTTGGAGAATTTGTGTCATGCCATTCTATACTGGTCCGCTATCCATGGTAATTATACTGATTAAAAAATCAGTTTGCGAATTTTTATTTCTATTTTTCAAAATAAAAGAAACAAAAAAAGGATGAATAAGCTCATCAACTTATCGATTCGTTAAATCATTGACTGCTGTGGCTGGTTTGGAAGCACAAGACAAATTTGGTTACACCCATCAAATAACTGGCTTTTGAAACACGCATTGATATATTCTATACAACTGTCGTTATTTTTATGAGCAAAACACTTCTCAAGTAAATTTAGATATAAGTGAAAGCTAAAAATGTAAGAGGTGCGGATTTTTTTCCATTTTTTTTATTATTGATTAACTTAATTTGTCTAAATCCATTTGCCTAGAGTCCAAGTTCATAGAAATTACTGTAATTTAATTTAATTTCGGAGAGACCGAATTGTTGGTGTAAGAGAAGCCTGCTAGTCATTAATAGAAATTGGTAATTGTGTAAATCGAAATCTGTCTAACCTTAATATTGCGTCTCAATGAGGAAAGCAATTATAAAAACTATTACTTTTTCAAAAATATTCTTCAATATATTTCATATACTTTGGCGTTTGAAGAAATCAGTTTTTGAAGGATTTAATCTAAGTTTCTGACCGAAGTAAAAAAGCATTTCCTTCAGTTCGAGACTATGGACTCAAGGTTTTGCTCCTTTAAGTAGGCAACTGTTCAAGCAGCATAATCACGTTTGCTCAGTAAAGCAGAGATATTTAGATACCATGCATGCGCGGTGAACAATGCTGGTGCGGATGTCTCCGCCAGTCTAGGCCGTCAGCGACGTATATCGGGCGTTGCGATATCAAAAGCGTATACATCGTGAGATATGCGAAAGACATACAATAAGCATCGCAACACAATATGAATAAATAATAATAAGCAATACATTGTATGTTATTATAGTTGTTAAACACTTACCTACGAGAGAAGTACTAACAATCTACATTTGCTCGGCTAAACATCTACAACATGACGTAAGCCCTAAGTCTTCTCGTTAAGTAATATCCATCACATTTTAAAAATGTTTTTATATAGACAGATTGATTGTTTTGTGCCTAGTGATGTAATATTTGCGTAGTTTAAAACTGAATTATTTCACAATACGCAACGAAATTTTTCTAATACACGAATACTTATCTCTTCATTTATAGTATTGGGTTGGTAACTAAGTACTTTCGGTTTTGTAGTATAAAATAAAACACTTTTTTTTAAACAAAGAATAGTTTTTAATCAATTATATATTTTCCATTTCGTTCAATGACCTTTTGCCATCTTTCTTTCAGCTGTATTATTCCGCGCTCATAAATTTTCTGGTCCTTATCAGCAAAAAACTGAACTAGGTGCGGGTGAAGGTCATCGTCATTTGTGAAAGTTTTACCATTCAAAGAATTCTGCAAACTTCGAAATAGATGGTAATCAGATGGTGCTAGATCAGGGCTGTATGGGGGATGTGGCATCACTTCCCAGCCAAGCTCCAATAGTTAACCACGAGTTGCCAAAGATGTGTGAGGCCTTGTCTTATCTTGGTGGAAAACTACACCTTTCCGATTTGACAATTCTGGCCGTTTTTCTTTGATTGCTTCATCCAGTTTTATTAATTGTTGACAGTAAACATCAGAATTGATCGTTTGGTTCCTTGGAAGCAGCTCAAAAAACACAACACCTTTGTAATCCCACCAAACTGACAGCATGATCTTTTTTGGATGCAATTCAGCTTTCAATGTGGTTTGAGCTGGTTTATCGTGTTTGCTCCATGATCGTTTTCGAACTATGTTACTGTACAGGACCCATTTTTCATCACCAGTGATGATTCTTTTTAAGAAAGGGTCGGTTTCATTTCGTCTAAGGTGCATATCGCAAAAGTTGATTCTTTGTGTTAAATGAATTTCTTTCAATTCGTGAGGTACCCAAATATCAAGCTTCTTAACTAGCGCAAGACATTTTAAATGTTTTTCAATTGTTGTGTGCGATACATGTAGCCTCTCCGCAACCTCTCGAACAGTTATATGACGATCCTCTTCAATTAATAAAATATGTCGAAAATGTTCGTTTCTGCACTCCATTTAAAATTAACCCACAACTAATAACTTTAATAAAAATCACGCACTACTTGCTTCTGAAGTTACGTCAATGTGACTAGTATCACGCGACAAACGGTAAAGTACAGCATTAACATACGTTATACAAAAAATAAAGCAACGCTCTCTATCAGTAAAAACCGAAAGTACTTAGTTGCTAACCCAATACATAGCACTGTTTGCACTTCATCCACTACTTTCATTTGCAAGGATTTTATAGCATATGCTAGTACAATATAATACGTGTAAATCCATGTAAAAACAGCACTATGCAATTTTAACTGGCTTTCTTCGATGAGTATTTATTGTTTTAGTTTGCATTGTAATACTAAGGAATTTATTATATGAACATTTTTTGAATAATAGGAAATTGCTTCTAGCTATATGCCCCATCGTGTAGGAATTAGTTGGGGTGGTTCTCGTATGCCAGGGCAGTGCTTGTCAAAATCGCGAATACGCTTCGTAAACTTTAGGAAAACCTTTTTGGTGTTGCTTATTAAAGTATCTACAAGTGGGTAATTTCTTCCAATAGTTTCTGCAATCAAATGTCATGCATGTAACAGGCACGTTTCATATAGCGAGTGTGGGACACTGGTTTTAGGAAACATTCCGCAGAAAGCGTTGACGAATCGGTATCAGAACAAACTTCACCACTTGTCTTGTTGTCAGTTCAAAATTTCGTCGTGTGTTTAGTATCACACTGTGAAATGACAACATTTTACTAGCTAATAAAAATGAATATGCTGTTGAGAAAGTTCAGTGTACGTTCCAGATTTTTCTCTATAATCTATAGTTTCATCAGGGATTAACCACAGTTTTTTAATTTTACAGAACAGATCTAATACTGGTCTCTATTTTGATGTGTGTTCATGTGTCTAAAACAGCCTCTTTTCTTGTATGACATATGACGATGTACGACACACTAAATAAATTGCTTTAGCACCATCGTATTTTAAGTCTGGGGACTGGGATTAGGGATCGATAAATTCATTTACATTGTCTATGTGCAGCAGCCTGTTATTATTTCATTTTGCACTGATAATTACTTATAACGCCGCTTATGTATGGTGTCTAAATATTCCTTCTCTAAGTATTAGGCAGTATGATTTTTTTCCCTTTTTGTCGATTATATGAATTCCAGCAAGTGCGTGCTATAACCATTCAAGATTATGATTGCAATACACTCTATGATTTCTTTTGATATATGTTGTCCAAACAGACGTCTGCTACTTTTTTGAAGTACTATGAAAAGATTTTGTTCATGTCATTTATTGCAATGTTATAAATTAGATGTCAGAATACGCGTGCAAAGTATGCTAGCGTAGTTCTACATCAAAGTTATGCGGTAAAAAGACCTTCGAAGATGATTTACTGGTTTGAATTGAACGGACAAGAACATGACTTGCCATGTTTTTGCAGGTAGTTTTTTTTATAAAATAAAATTCAGTAGATTGAAATATTCTTACATATCTTAAATCATAGGAAATTACGCCTCCAAATGCTTGCTATTAAATTGCATGATTTCATGAATTTAATTCAAAGGTATTCAATTCAAATATTAACATACAAATTTTTCAACATTTTCTAAACATAAAATTTTTGTGAAGGATACAAAAGGTGAAATGAAAATGTGATATTTGCATAAATAAATTGTCACCTAGGTTAGGCTCAGTGATGACCCTTCAGTGGACAGGTGCTTTGAAAGTTATATGGTTGAATGGTTGCGTTCTACCAGAAAGGTAATTTAAAAAATTATGATTCTCTTCATTTGAGGGAAATTATGTACAGGGTTTATTAAACAATTTATTATAAAAATAAAGTAGATATATTTAAAATTTTCCTATTATATACCATTCAAGTGTCCATAGAGCAGCATGAAACAATATGCTCCATATATAAAGCATTTACAAAATTTGCAAAAATATCTTCTTTTATTGGTAATATTTACATTGTCCTCGCTTGGTGGTGGTGAATTTTGTTTTGTATGAACTGCTAGTCTAGAGAGATGCCTATATAAAGTGTACACACAGTAGCATGAAATTATATGTTCCATATATAATATAACCAGCATTTATAAAATTTGCAAAAATACTTCTTTCATTTGCAATATTTACAATGTCCTCGCTTGGTGAGGGTGGATTTTGTTCTGTAAGGGCTGCTACTTCAGAAAGATGACTGTGTGGAGTGTACATACATTCAAAAAAATCATTTTTAATGTATTTCATTTGCATAACAAAACTTTTTTTATGAATAAGATAAAATATTGTCTATTTTCTTTACACTTTTTTATGTGAATATTTTTGAGAAGATCTAAGATTTTCTTCATTTTTGAAAGTGCTGGTGTGATATTTTATATTTAAATTTATAATGTATTATGAGCATAGGTTGGAAGTTTTTAATAAATCTTACTGTTTTGTTTTGAAATTAGCCGTTTTATTTTATGATGTGTGAAGCTGGATGCTAGGTTTAGTTGATTAAAAGAAACTCATGCCCACCCCAGAGAATTTAAACCAAAAAATAATATATAAAAATCGTTTGAGTTTTTAAAGGAATATTTAAATAAGAAGTTCTCATATACATATTTTTCAATTAAGGACCTAATATTAAATACATAAAACTAACAGAATTTAAATTTTAGACGAATGTACAAGGGTGAATATTAATCATTAATTAATTTGAAACATTATTTATTTAATGTGCGACAACTTTATCTACAAAAAATTTATCTCATATATCTCTCATCATATTCTAGAAAACATTTTATTTAAGAGTCATCCCCATACGGCCTTTTCTATCCATGGAATGTATGTTGATAAATCTGTATAAATTGCAGGTTTTCCCTTGGAACAATCTTCCCAATTAAATACTATTCCTATAATATCATAGGTGCAATAGTTATTTTCGCCGTAAACTTGCAGAGGACCTCCTTGATCCGCCTAGAACAATTTTTATTTAGGTTTCTTGTTTACATCTACGATATTTACTTACGAGACAATTTTGCCAATGACTTCCAGGTATTTGTTCCGCACATAACTGATTTGCTTGTATATTATTACATTTTCTAGGTTCCACAAGTTTCATTAGGTTTTTTAATGGCTCGTTGTTTAAATAATCGCCATCGTTGAGTGTCCCCCACCCTACATTTAAAGCTTCTGCTGAAGAGTTTACTTTTGTTCCTAAGCATGCTGGTCTGACGATGGATGTAAAAATGGCGTTGTTTTCGAGTTCAATGAGAGCCAAATTATTGATTAATGTGGTTTCTTCGAATTTCGGATGTTTTATGAATTGCTTAATATTAACGTACTGCAGAGGTTTCTCATGGTAAAAATTTTCCCTTACTGATGTACTACCAAGTCGAACGGATTTAGCTGTTCCCCTAAAAAAAAGATGTTTAAACATTAGAGGAGTAGTAGTGAAGTTAAAATTTTCACAGCAAAGAATGAGCGAGGACGAAGTATATGCATAAGGTGAAAATTTGTATAAAGAAAATAAATAAACAAGGAATAACAACAGAAGCCATATGGAGATTCGAAAACGATAAGGAATTAAGAAATAATAAAATTAAGGTAGAAAGGATTTAAAAGTAAGTGAAAAGTTTGTAATATTATTTGAATAAATGAAAAAATACCAAAACATTTGAAAGTTGGACCAATTGTACCTATTATCAAAAAGAGGATGATATCAGGAAATATAATATTGGGTTGGCAACTAAGTACTTTCGGTTTTGTAGTATAAAATAAAACGCTTTTTTTTTAAACAAAGAATAGTTTTTAATCAATTATATATTTTCCATTTTGCTCAATGACCTTTTGCCATCTTTCTTTCAGCTGCATGATTCCGCGCTCATAAAAGTTCTTGTCCTTATCAGCAAAAAACTGAACCAGGTGCGAGTGAAGGTCATCGTCATTTGTGAAAGTTTTACCATTCAAAGAATTCTGCAAAATTCGAAATAAATGGTAATCAGATGGTGCTAGATCAGGGCTGTATGGGAGATGTGGCATCACTTTCCAGCCAAGCTCCAATAGTGTCCCACGAGTTGCCAAAGATGTGTGAGGCCTTGCATTATCTTGGTGGAAAACTACACCTTTCCGATTTGACAATTCTGGCCGTTTTTCTTTAATTGCTTCATCCAGTTTTATTAATTGTTGACAGTAAATATCAGAATTGATCGTTTGGTTCCTTGGAAGTAGCTCAAATAACACAACACCTTTCTAATCCCACCAAACTGACAGCATGATTTTTTTGGATTCAATTCAGCTTTCGATGTGGTTTGAGCTAGTTTATCGTGTTTGCTCCATGATCGTTTTCGAACTATGTTACTGTACAGGACCCATTTTTCATCACAAGTGATGATTCTTTTTAAAAAAGGGTCGGTTTCATTTCGTCTAAGGTGCATATCGCAAAAGTTGATTCTTTGTGTTAAATGAATTTCTTTCAATTCGTGAGGTACCCAAATATCAAGCTTCTTAACTAGCCCAAGACATTTTAAATATTTTTCAATTGTTGTGTGCGATACATGTAGCCTCTCCGCAACCTCTCGAACAGTTATATGACGATCCTCTTCAATTATGACTTCGATTTGGTCATCATCAACTTCAGTAGGCCAACCAGAACGTTGCCCATCTTTGAGGGAAAAATCTCCAGAACGGAATTTTTTATACCAATTCTGACACGTGCGCTCTGTTAAGCAATTAGCACCATAAACTTCACATATCTTTTTGTGAGCCGCAGCAGCTTTCTTTCTTTACGGAAATAAAATAGTAAAATATGTCGAAAATGTTCGTTTCTGCACTCCATTTAAAATTAACCCACAACTAATAGCTTTAATAAAAATCACGCACTACTTGCTTCTGAAGTTACGTCAATGTGTACAGCACTAATATACGTTATACAAAAAATAAAGCAACGCTCTCTATCAGTAAAAACCGAAAGTACTTAGTTGCCAACCCAATAGTTAAAGAGGCATAACTTTACTTGTTATAGTAACGCAATTAATTGAAGAAAATAAATAAGGATCTTGATCAAGTTTTCAAAATTTTGTTGTTGAACTACAATATTGTTTTACTATATTATGGTTTTGTCAGGTGTAATACAAATTTTACTGAAACATAACCTAACCTAAAAAGTTATTAATCAGAGATTAAAACTAATTCATTAAATAATGGAAACAAGACTGAGAGTACAAGTATACACCATTATAACAATGACGAAGCTGATTCTGAAAAGTTGAAAGCATTTGGAACTGTAACAGAAAATAATCAACTTAGTATTTTTAGATATGGAGAAGTATAAGGAGTATCACGAACAAAATTATTGGAATGTTATTATAGCAACTAAATGCATTAAATGTTAAGAAATTGGAAATTGAAGGTAATTTTGATGGAGCTTGTGGTTGATTAACTTGATCACTTAATATTGATATATAACCCCTTTCAACATTAACTTTCATATTTTGCATACGTATTTCGACAACTAAGTTGTCATCATCAGCAGATAATTAACAGAGTCGCACCTGGAAAACTACGGCAAACACCCGCACGAAACAAATTCCGTACACGACCTGTACTGTCGAAAGCCAAAACGCACACTGTATGTATGAATACAGTGTGCGTTTTCCAGATGCGACACTGTTTAATTATCTGCTGATGATGATAACTTAATTGCCGAATTACGTATACAGAATACGAAAATTAATGTGAAAAGGGGTTATATATCAACCTCAAGTGATTAAACTGGAAATTGTGATAAAAGAATATGAAGTCTGAGATGTCTGTCAATAAGACGAGGAGGAAATTTGTGTGTACCGCTATTTATACTTTTCATAAATTTATTAACCACATCCGCTAAGAAAATAATAAAAGCTTTGTATATTGGGCATAGAAATTTGAAAAGGTTCGACATTTCAGAACGTGTTCTAGGAAATTATTTAGCGAATATTGCGATAAACGAAACTTCAATGAATATTCGAATGTTCAAAAAGATGTTTAGAAAAAGAAAGGGATGAAAAAGGATAAGTCTAAAGACAAAATAATGGTAGTAAATAACAAAATGAACAAAAATATCATTTTTCAAATCAATATAAACACTTATTTTTACACACGAATGTGAGATATGTTAGAAAAAAGCTAGATTGAAATAGTAGAAATTAAATTTTTGAGAAAATTGAAAGAAGTACCCAAACGGGGCATAATTAGTAAGTCCAAAATATTATTTGAAGAGACATTTGCTGAATAAAGGCAATTTGGATGGTTCGAGCGTTTAAAGGGATGAATCCATGTCAAAAGGATTTGGAAAAACAAAACATCTGAGACAAATTTTTGAAAAAGAAGGCGAAACATGGAAGCAAATAAAGAAAATCGTGCAAAACAAAAGTAACTAGAGCAATTTTTAAAAAATTAACGTTATGGTTTAAAGTATATCCTCATAAGCAGGAAGGGACTAAAAATTTGGTATGGTAATTTTAAGAATACTATGAGAATAGGTTAAAATTCATTAAGCATAAGTTTGATAAGCTATTAAGGCCTCATCGTTCATTACTTCACAAACCAAAACTTCCAAAACTTACAGATTCTTTAAACTGTAACAAGTGGCTGCGGTTACTACGAACTTTTCGCTGATTAAAGCACCTGTACATTTCCATACTCTCTCTGTTGGAGAATCATAGCCAATGGAAGCCTAGAAAAACATAAATATTAACAAGTGGAATCATACTGCTATATCAGGTTAATGATGTATATAAGTTAAAACTCGAAATTTATTAATTTTTGAACAAACAAAATATAATCTCTAACATTATTTACGATTGCTTCTCAATGATCTGACAATTTTTCGATTCCACGCCGGCAGAACTCCGGTGGTTTGGAAGTATAGAAATTGTGAAGCTAATTTAACTTTCTTTATATTAAGAAACCCATTTCCGCGCTGTACACTTTCCAATTACGTTTCCTCCGTAAACGGTACAAATGGTTCTAGTGTTTCCTCTGTTGAACTCGAATAAAATGATATGGCGAAATACTTTTTTTCTAATTGATATTCTGCTTTTTTGTCAATAAATAAAAAGAATCAAATAATAATAATACAACATTATTATATTAGTATTCTCATCCTAGAAACCAAAAGCGCTACGAATGTGTGCAATAACTTAATAGAAAACTATTACGAGGGTAATTTAAATTTGACCTGCGTTTTATTTTTTCCTGAACATAATTGAAGAGATATTGCGGTTTTATATTCGTCGAAGTAGGCATGTTAATTACGTCATAAATAACTGCAGTCTGATTGTCAGTTGTATTAACAATGTCGTCCAACAATATGTCAGAAAATCTATTTATATTCTTCAGATATTTCACAAACAGTTTGCAGAAGAGGTTTTGTCACTCTGAATAGCCTTTGAGTAGTGTAACTCCTTCCAGGATGGTTGTCGACGCGTGTCGAATTTTCCGTATGCTGCCCATCCAGCAACTGCTCTGAATCTTGAGAATATTCAAAAATTCGACCAACTGATCCGGGGCAATAGATGAGTATCTGTGAAGGAAACTGCGAGAATTGTTAACACAGGTGTTGGTAGTCTTCACGCTATTTTCCACGACAAGCTTAAATTTAATAAAGTTAGGGCCAGGTTAATTTCAAAATAACTTTTCGCGGAATAACAGCGATTTCAGGTTTGCAGAGAACTCCTACTTTGTAGAGAACTCCTTATTTTGGTGAAGACAATGACTTTTCGTCACGTATCATAACAATTGATGAGGCCTGGGTATACCTTTATATCCCAGAAAGCAAGAATGTTGCATGGAGTCACTCAAGCTCTCCTCCGCCTAGTAAATTCAAAATACAACCATCGGTAGGTTACTGGACCAATTTACGTCGATTTTTTCGAAGAAAGGAAAACGATCAATTCAGTTTTTTACAATGAGTTTCTTGGATAGATTAAGCTTGCCACACGAATAAAGACACGGTATCTTAAACAAGCGTATATTTTCCTACACAATAATGCTGATACTAATACATTGACTAAATTGGGTTTGAAAGTACTCCCTCACGTCCCATATAATTCGAACTTCGCCTCGACTAACTTTCATCTCTTTGGGCCACGCAAAAAATTATTGGAAGGCAAGTGATTTGCCTTTAATGAGAAAGTGAAGGATGTGGTGCAAAATCGGCTTCGTCGTCAACCGGACAAACTTTTTTGACGAGAACACAGAAGCTACCAGGGCGATGAGGTAAGCATATTTTAAAGAGGGGTTGTTATTTACAAAAATGTTGTATATAATGTAATGTATTAATTTGTGATTTGTATCGATCAGAAAGAAAAGTGCAGGTCTACTTTGAATCACCCTCATAGTTGCTAATTAAGGTACACCTAGTATATATTAAAAAAATTAAATAATTTTTATCATAATATAAGTAAATATCATAAGTAAAACTTACCAAATGAGGAAATTCACGTGCAAGGGTAAAACTCTCCTTATAGTTTTCTTTTTTAATAGCGCAAGTATCTTCGATGTCAAATAATACGCCCGGAAGGAGCGTAGGCGACGAATGATTTTGAAAAACTAGTCCAGCATAATTTCGGCATTCTAAAAATTTAGAAAATGCTCAAAATTCTTTCAGAAAGCATTCACATGAATGCCGACGTACTTTCAGAACTTACTTTTCCATAATCCAAGTGTTCCCTCACATCTTCAGGTTTCTTTGGAGGTATAGTAGTAGAACCTCTAGAGCAGCATACAACTGGAGTAGAGTCTTTGAAACCGCAGGTTATTGGAGGTTTCTTGTTTGTTAATTGGATTATAGCAGACGGGCAATCGTGTATCAGTTTACATATACCAATTTCTTCCTTGTTCAATTCGCAAAGGTCGTCTTAAAATACATTTATAAACTGTAATATGTATAAGCTTTAATATCTACTTTAGTGAGGTATATTTCCAATAATCTTTCTTCTCTTTTGGTCTAACGGAAATTTGTGGAATGGTATAATTTATTCGGTAAGATAATGTTACTATACTTTGTACATTTAAAAATTTCATGCTGTACATCCATATTATTCTATCGATTAGGAAAATATTTGTATGTTTAGCAGACAGTGAAAACGTGACTTAGAATGTATTTGCATATAATGAAATTTATTACACTTACGCTTATTGTTAGAATTAAATAGTAGGTTGTGGGATATACATATGCAAATTTCCGCAATGTGCGATTTATAATTTTTCTATGAATATCTTAGATGTTTTTAATAAATTGTACAAAAGCAGATTTTCTAAATGAAGCATCTGATTTCTAGATTTAAATAAAGTTTTCGATAACGTTGACAATAACATATTTTTGACGAAACTTGAACTTTACGGTGTAGATGGGATGGCTAATGAATTGTCGACATATTTGTTACACAGAGAACAAGTAGTTAACATTATTTGTAACGGCGAGGTGGATTTTTCGCGTTCTCATTTTTCGTGATAGGGGAATACCTCAGGGAAGCGTACTTGGACCATTACTTTTTCATTTCATTTTTCATTGTGCGTTATTTCCTGTCTTTGCATCGTGTATTGCTATGCTCTGGATGAATGTTAATATATTCTGCTTTACAATTTCTTAATGTGTTTTGTTTGTAATATACTGTCGATATATTTATATCTTGTTTTGGCATGTATTTTCAAGTCTTTATTTTAGTTCGGTATACATTTTCTTTGTCAATTGTCACTCCCAATTCTTGCAATTGTTTTTGTCACTTTTTGAGCACTTCGCTAGAAAGAAATCTACCTAACCGTGGTAGAAAAACAACTAATGTGCATTGCTTAGTAACGTTCAATAGTGACAAGATTTTCATACATATATGTCAAATTTGACTTCAATTAGTTCATTATTTTGTGCGTTATGAAGTGTTTCGTAGTAAAAAATGAGTTATGTGAAATTAGAATATTGCAGTGCTATCAAATTTTTGACAAAGAAATAGAATTCTCCTAAAACTATTCACGATTGCAGTGTATGAGGATGAGGTTTCGTTATATTTTAAAGTGGAATATTGATCAAAACAACTTCAGTGGGGTTCTGAATCCATCGAAGATGACTCACCATTTTCGGAGATCAACCACCAGTTATTTGGTTGAACACATGCTAAAGAGGAGTACAATAAGAGCAATTACCTTCGGTAAAACGTTAACAAAATTACTTTAAAGTGTTGATTAAATCGCTTAAGTTTGCATCACAAAGAAATATTCCTTCTTCATGACAATATGCGAGTTCATGAGGCAACCAAAGTTTAGCCCATCCTCCGTGAGTATAACTTCTTTGAGTTGGACCACCATGTAATCTAGATTTGGCTATACCAGACACCTTTTTATTTAGAAGTTTGAGGACGTTTTGCTGACGATAACAAAATGAAAGAGCTTGATGCTTAGTTTTAAGACCAACATATAATATATAATATATATATATATATATATATATATATATATATATATTTGTATATATATATTTTTTATGGAACAAAGTCGTTGACAAGTGGCGCAATTGTGTTGACATAAATCGCAGGTTTCGTTTCATTTTTAGATAGAAAACGTTTATACTTTCGCTCGTATATATTTTTAAGAATATGAAGAGTTGGCGATACGCAGAATATTTATCTTAAAACTTTCACTCTGCATAATTTTACAGATTAATTTTCATTTTCATAGTTTGCAAAAGGATATTAGATATGTACTATGGACATTATTAGCTTATTAGTTATAAATAAAGACGGCTGAAATCCCTTTCCAGTAATGTTGTTGAATATGTGCGTGTATATGTGAGAGATAAGTGGCGATAACACTGTTTAGGAGCGTAAATGTTTTTTAGTGTCTGATAAATAGTGCATTGTAGCATTAAGTCGGCGTATAATTATGTATATATGTATATATATATATATATATATATATATATATATAATTATATTTATTTATTTTACATATACATATATGTATACAACGCATAGCTTGTCTGTTGTCTAGTTCCATTGCGCCATAACGAATGTATTAATAGGTTTGTTTAGGTGACAATGCCCTAGTCTGTAATCTTTTGTATTTCGTCTAAGCCGTACTTAAGTTTCATTTATATGTACTCTAATTGTAAGGTTTTAATATTCGTGTAATAACTATTTGTAAATTATTTGGAAGTATTTTATTCGATAAGCTCAATTTACTTTTTCTAAAGGATTTTAAATTGTATTCATCCAATACAACTATCGCATACTTCACAACCTTAGAAATTACTTCTACTTTCAATTGAATCAGTAGAAGTAAATTCTAAGGTTGCTCGTCAAGTTTTATCGAGTCATTTACACTAATGCTTATTTTATTACTTTGTTTATTCAATCTGAAGTTGACATAATTTAGATTCAGTTTAACGGTTTCCCATTTTACAGCACATACCAATCTGATCTACAATGGTGGTATTTATTTTTGTATTATAATAAAAGACAGACTAGGTTCAGGTCAAGTTTTTTGGTACGTTTATCGTACAGTTCAGTTCTGGCGTAATTATCACGTATAATATTGGCGCTATTGTAACAGGATTTACAAGTATAAGTAACAAGAATCAAGTTCAGTGTAAAAAGTCCGAACGAAATAATTCTTGACCGGTTTCCATTTTTCTTTTATACATTAAAAAATATCAGTGCAACAGTCTTACAAGTAAAACAATCCATGGTGTACTTTAAGACCTTGAAAATACGCTCCAAATATTTCTTCGAACCAGGAGTTCACAGTTATTATTGGTCCAGGAATATTAAATCTTCAATATTAGTTTACTACAGAAGACGCGTTGCAGAGAATAAGTTCAATAGATAAAAAAATAGCTATTATATATACATTATAAATATTATCTATATATAAAAAAATGAATGTTAGTCTGTATGTTCTTTATAGAATCGTAAACTATGCATTTGATCATGTGATGACCTTTAGCAAAGTTGTTGTGCATGAGCCCATGAAGGTTTCTAAATTGGTACGACCAATTTTCGACAGTATACGATTTTACGATTCTATAAAGGTCATACAGACAAACATTCATTTATATATATATTGTATATATATATATAGATAGCCAGCAAACTTCTGTAAGATCACAAAAAGCATAGTTGAATTGGTGCAAAAAGTTTTCCCAAACATTGCACAGAACTACAAAATCATCGGTGGCTATATATATAGATTATATATATAGATAGGCGAATGCAAATTGATGAATCTACGCAATGTATCACCTTGCCAGCAAACTTCTGTAAGATCACAGAAAGCATAGACGAATTGGTGCAAGAAGTTTTCCCAAACATTGCACAGAACTACAAAAATCACCAGTGGCTATACGCGTGCTATATTAGCGGTCAAAAACATCGATGTCAATACCATCAACTTCACCATTCAGAATGGAATACCTGGCGAAATGACAACATATAAGTCCATCGATACTATGGTGAATCAAGACGGAGTTGTCGACTCTCCGACTGAATTCTTGAATTCGCTTAATTTGCCAGGCATGCCACCGCACGTTCTTACAATGAAAATTGGCGTACCCATCATTCTTCTTCGAAACATAAATCCACCACGACTTTGCAACGGAACCAGACTCTTAGTCAAGAAAATGATGAACAATGTTATCGAAGCAACAATTTTGACTGGAAAATTCAAAGGTGAAGACGTACTGTTACTACAATTCAAATGTTTGCAGTTCCCGGTACGACTCGCTTTCGCAATGACTATCAACAAAGCACAAGGACAATCGTTGCAAGTGTGTGGATTAAATTTGGAGAATCCATGTTTCTCACATGGGCAGCTCTATGTGGCCTGCTCACGCGCGGAAAACCTTCTGATTTATTTGTTTACGCACCAGATGGAAAAACAAGAAATATTGTGTATCCCACAGCACTTCAATAAATATCGAATTGAAACGAAACGCTGCAAATGAATTGAATACTTATGTAATGTCTTTCCTTCAAATTTATTTTAGTTGGTGGCGTAGCAACGCGCACAGGGTACAGCTAGTATCATATATTTTAGAAGCACAACATAATATAACATGGGATTACTTAAAGCAAATTTTCAATGAATTTAGCTAATCGTAACGAAAATATTTTAATACCTAAAATAAGAATCATGTATTTAGTTAACTTCTATAAAGAATGCTGAACAAAGATGTATGTATATATGTTGGCACCAACACAGAGATTATTATTGCTTAATTGCTATATAAAACAGAAACAACTTCCTTGAATATTTTGTGCAGAAATTTGATTAGAAAATATGTCCTTTATTTAATTAGAAACTTCCAGTACGTCTAATAACTTGCGGTTAGATTGTTATCAAAAGATAAATTTGTAATTTTAAAAAGAGCAAATCTTAGGTGATGGAAATATAAATTACGTTCTCAAGTAATGTAAACTATATGCAAAATTAAAACAAGAAATTCCAAGTCGCTTTTATACACTGCCTGCTAGATATATTTTTACATTGATCATAATAATCTTAATTCTAATTTTACAATTATGACGTATACAGAAATAATTTGTTTGATGGTAAATATTCCTATCTTCTCACAAGTAACAAAGCTTAGTTCACTTTGTACATGAAATGTTACAGAATATTATTTAGTATTAATTAGTTTTATTAAAGTACTTACCAATCATGAGATTACCTAGAGAAGTCTGTAATACCGAAAAGTAACACATAATTATTGCACTTTTTAACATTTTTCTTTTAATCGTTGCTCTCTTCGACGATCTAATAATTTGTTATTCACTGTAAATCAATAACAGTCTAAATCTTAGATTATATGATTTAACGAGCGTGAAGAATCTCGTCAAATCGAAACAAAGTTGAAGGTCAATGAAAAGGTGAAGTTCTGATAATGTCGGCTTAGACTGATGTAGGAGTTCCACAAAATTGTAATATATAGAGAGTACACATATGTATGTATATATGTGATCCAATCAGAACGCTCTATACACACGCTATAACTTCTCTTTCTTTAAATTAAGTAAATTTTTAATACATATCATATCAAATGATATATAATAGATGGGAGAAGGAATGGGGAAAGCCGAAATATTTAATATATATTTAATATTAAATGAAAATTATTTTTAGATATTTTATTAAATGTAATTAATTGCAATTGCAAGTTCTATTTTATTAATATGGTAATTTATATTTAACACATAAAAAAATGAAAATCTGAATAAGTTACTATAAGAATTCTTTTATTGATTTTAAATATTTTTAATTATTTTTTATTATTTTTTAAATATTTTTTATTATTTAAATATTATTAAAAAAAATAAAAATTTGAAGAAAATTATATTATTTTCTGCTACTCCATCGTTAATTAAATATACAGAAATTAATTAAAAATTTCTGTGTATTTAATAAATATTAGATCTGTTCCATAATACGATTTATGGCGTGTTAAAGGACTCGAAGTTACACTGCCTGGTGGCTTAATTGGTAAAGCAGTCGTCTAGAAAACGGCAGACAGAGGTTCGAGTCCTTCTCCAGCGCAGAAATTTTTAATTAATTTCTGTGTATTTAATTAACGATGGAGTAGCAGAAAATAATATAATTTTCATTAAATTTCCCATCGTGAAACTAATTTATGTATTTATATATAATTACGATAAAAATTTGAGTTTCAGAATTTTAATTGTCTAAGTAAAAGAAGAGATTTTTATATAATTTTCTTAGACACGAAGGAAAAGGCGTAGATTTTTTGCATACCTTCCATCAACATTTGTACAAATATTCCAATATTTCTGCAATAACGAGATCTCTTCGACCAATAATTTCTTTGATAACTCCTTAATTAATGGTAGTTTTCAGGCTATTTTCAGAAGAGTCACTCCCCTTGTAATTATTTTTTTCAACTTAGGGTAAAGACAGTAATCATTGGGGTTGGATCCGCACTATAGGATGGATATCTCAACTCCTGGAAATTGTAGTGGTATGGTCTTTTCTACAAAAGTGACGTTCTTTCTCTTGCTTCGATTCGGGCGTGACATGTGAAACCCACGTTTCGTTTCCCGTTACGATACGACTCAACATGACGTCACTTTTTTCGATATAACGAGTCAAATATTCAGCAAACACTCAAATCTTTTGTTTTTGTGGTCCTTCGTTAGGAGTTTAGAGACCCAACGGGAGCACAGTTTCTTAAATTTTAACTTTTCAGAAGCAATCTTCTACAGCACTGACCTCGACACTTCAGGAAAGTCATTTGAAAGAGTGCTTATGATGAAACGTTTGTTTTGAAGCATTTTCGCTTCAGCACAAGCCACCATATCGTCTGTGATCACAGATGGGTGACTGGAGCGGCACTCATCACGGATGTTGTCGCGACCAGCTTTGAAGGCTCTGACCCACTTACGCACTTTGCCTTCACACATGGCAGTAGCTCCGAAAAATCCACAAATCTGCCGGTGAATGTCTGCAGGAGATATGTTTCTTGCTGACAAAAAGCGGATCATTGACCATACCTCTCACGGGGCGGGCGATTCGATAATCTTGAACATTTTAAAGACACAGAACAGACCACACAGGTTACCTACACAGCTGCAACTGAACACAGTTGTTCACAAGGAACGCCGGGACACGATACAAGCACTTGTTGCGGCGCGCGCAGCACCTATTAGTATAAACACAAAACGGCCCTTGTTTAAAAAACACGAATGTATGTAATAACACAGTACAAATGTATACAACAGTTTCATTCTGAAATAAAATGAGAACTCGTACATTCCACTGCTCGTTAGCAAATAAAAATCGAGACATACTTAAAGGTGATGCTTGTTGATAAAATCTCTAACTTGTAGTGTACAACATTATGATACAAACCTTGACTGGAAACTAATAATTGCAGTGTTGTGTAGATGTCACAGCAAGGAAATAGTTTAATGAGGTGAACATATTGTACAAATGATAAACAGGATTTATTTACAATGGATCTAAAGCCTTCCAATGTAAAAAAATTGCACTGAAAAATATACGCAAAAATTATAAAAAATCATCAAGTTTTGTAACCATTATATTTGAGAATACGACCCCCCAAATATATGAGCCTAATCCTATGTATCGTATTTTTAAAAACTATTACTAAAACGCCACTGCGCATTGAAATGCGAGTACAAAAATTTTATTTCATAAGATCTAAGTCTCCAACGAAGTGAAAATAGTGTACATGTTTATATTGTGGTAGTACTTTTTGCTTAAATATTGAAAAATATGTTTTAAAAATAGTTTTTAACAGTGACGCAAGTTTTTATACATATGTCTATGTGGTGTAGTTTTTGCAATAGAAATCGGAGAATTTACGTAATAATGGTTGTACTTTCCAGTCTCATATATTATTAGAGCGTTTGGACCAACAATTTTGGGAAAGACAAGGTAAACATTTTGCGGAATTTCGAGTGAAATCTAAAAACAAACATATGATGAATTAATCTGACTTGATTTATGTTGCAACATTTGCATTCGGGAAATATGATGAGAAACACTTCATCAGAATTATTAGTATTGAATTATAATGAACACGAAGGCCGTATTCTATTCGATGAATATCTCTAGTAGACGGTGATATTTTGCTATAAATTTTATTTAAAATAGTAACATTTTTTAATTACGTGGACCACTTTGAAAAGGCACATATACAGTACTGTGCAAAAGAAAGAAGCACCTAACACTATTTTCCAAAAATTATTTACTAAAACGTTTTTACTAATAATTATTGGGTTAATTTAATTTATAATACTTAATACATCTTTCCAAGAACGATTCACTTATTGGTAGAAATATAGTCACTGGAAATTTCCAAGTTTAAACATTATATTGTACTTCCGCGTAGGAGTGAAATCGACCGCTTGATAAGAGGATTAAAGTAATAAATATTATTGCAATAAAATTTCAAGGGAGTTATTTATCTACAAGATTTTGTTTTTAATTCAGTGGTAGAAACGATACAGAGCGGTGAAATTTTCATTTGAAGAAAAAATTACGAGCTGTAAATATTTATAGCAGATGGAAAATGCCTAGAATAGCATTACTAGACAGAAATAAAATTATTGTCTTACACCAAGAAGGTTATAGTCAAGTGAAAATATCAAAGACTGTGAAATGTTCCCGGTATACCGTGCAACCAACAAAAAGAATGACGGAAATCGGCAGTGTAAGTGATGGGCCAAGGAGTGGGCGTCCAAATAAGCTCAGTATAACTGATACATAGTTTTTAAAAGTTAGTTCCTTAAGAAATCGTAAGAAAGTTAGTGCAGAACTAGCTCAAGCTCCTGCGCGAACATCTGGTACTTCGGTATATGCTTCAATAGTAAGGCGATACTCGCTCAGATCAGGTTTGAGGGAATGCATGGTCGACGAGCTTATCATCTTCGTAAATGAGTACTTTGCAAGCCTTCCGGAATCGCATTTTAGAGATGGCATAAGGGCATTGGAGCACCGTTGGAATAAATGTATTGCTCTTTTAGGAGAATATATTGGAAAATAAAAATTATTTTGTATTTAGAAAATTCGTTTTTCTTTTCCATTCTCACTACTTGTCAAACTACCCTCGTAGGCTAATTAGAGAAAATAATACGGCACTATTACAATTACCTCCTACAAATTTAATAAATGATTCAACAGTATCGTCAATTAAACCACCCAAACTACCCTTTTTTTCCCCTTCTTTATCAGCGTATATTCAGCACATTTTTTCTATTTTATGAAGTTGATATTTTCGATAGCATTCGTCGTCAATTACATAGAATTAACTAACTAAATAATATTATATAAGCTGATTATTTATGTAGAATAAGTCATAAAAAATTAATGAGCAAGATTGTATTTATTATAAATAAAAAATTTGAAATTAATGTGAAAAGGAATATAATATCTGCACAATTTATTTAGTTTTCTTTTATAATCTTCTGGTAATTATGTAAAAATATTAAAGTAGCAAAACTATAATCGTTTGGAGTTGAATTTGAAGGAGTCTGTGGTTGATTAACTTAATCACTAAGGTTGATATATAACCCCTTTCCACATTAACTTTTGTAATTCTCTATACGCATTTCGACAACTAAGTCGTCATCATCAGCAGGCAATTGCAAAGTGTCGCACCAAGATGTACACTAAGTGTACATCTTGGTTCTCAACGGTGCGGATCGCGTACGGAGCTTGTATTCGTATAGGTATTTTTCGCCATGATTTACCAGGTGCGACACTTTGCAATTGTCTGTTGATGATGACAACTTAGTTGTCGAAATGCGTATACAGAATTCCAAAAGTTAATGTAGGAAGGGGGTTATATATCAATCTTAGTGATTAAAAAAAACTATAATCGTCTTGTTTGTCTTTTTGTTCTATTTTTTCTTGGTAAATCTCCATTTTCGCCACATAAATTTTAAATTTTGTAGTAGATATGTATATGTTGTATCTATTAAAGCATAAAAATATTATTTTATTGTTTTCTTTTTGTACTAGTATATCAAATCTAAATGTTAAAAACGTATAGTTTTGAATTTAACTTAACAAAAATAAAAACTCATCTAAAGCAACAACGCTGTAATATTTATTTACTACAAAAAGCAAGTACTTAAAGATTTAGAATCCATGAAATGTACGGCTCTAATCGTACGTATTCTCCAAAGGAATTACTTTCTCCGCAATCTTTCCATTCTCTTAAAATTCCAAAAATGTCAAATGAACATCCGGGTCTAGTGCTATGTATATAAATGGGTCCTCCTCTATCGGCCTGGAATAAAGAAAAAAAACAATTTTACTAGTTTTATCGAACTTATTTTATTTTACATGGTACATTAAATTATTCTAATAGTTATAATATGATTAATTAGTGGGCTTAGACAAGAAAGCACTAACTTTTTGGTAAAAAATTATTTTGTTTTTCAACGTATTCTCTTTGCAAATTAGCCTATCGGCATTCAAGTTTTTTATTCTTTCAGAAGAGTAAACTTTATCAAATTGTTCGAAATATGCGTTAGATTCAGTGTTTACCATTAAAACCAAATCTCTTCTCACTGAGCTTAGTTTTTAGTTTGGGAAAAAGTCTCAAGGAGCCAAATTGGGGCAAATGAGGTTAATGTGAAAGTAGTTTGAAGTGTAGTTCTTAAATTTTGGCACTGAAACAGGCGAAGTGTGAACGTACGTATTATCTTGAAAGAAAGGCATCCATATTTTCATTAAGTGGTACCTTTTGTGCTGTATTACAAAGAACAATTGAACTAAAAATGATGCAGAGTATTGCTTGTTATTTTTTTACCTTTTTGAAGGTAATTGATAAGAAAAAAAGATTGTAGTCTCAAAAGACGGTAATCTTTGCTGTTGAATGTACAATATTTGCCTTATTCAAATCACTTGTGCATACTTTAATCCAACGTTCTGGTTTTTTGCTTCTTTTCGGACACGTAATGGTGTATTCGGGTTTTATTAACTGTTATTAGACAGTTACAAAATTCTGTTGAATTAGCGGTTGTTCAATAAGTTTTGTCGTTCGATAAGAAAAACACAATTTTGTGGTTTGAAATACATTCTATTATTCAATATAACCTCCCTGAACTTCAATACACTTTTACTAGTGACCTTCTAATTATGAATTCCAACCATGAAGTAAGAATTCGGAAGACTATGGATAGACGCTTCCATGCATGCTATTAACTGTTCGTACGATGAATAGTTCCATCGAATGCAGAGGTGCGTAGATTATAAAGACGAATATTTTGAAAAGCAATCAAAGAAATTGGTTAAAATAATAAATTTTTTTTGTATCATCCGCAAAATTTTTGAAGCAACCTACGTATATACAATATAAAAAGCAGCTAATATTAAAATTTTTCAGTTTCGTATCATAATAACGCATAATTATATGCAATTTATATATTATTAAATCTATATATAATCTTTCACTTAAAATATAACAGACGTTCCTTACATCATTTGTTTGTGGATAGTTTCAGGAGAGTTAAAAAATTCGATGATACTGTATTGTTCACTAATTCACTAATTGAAATCAAATTTGGCATATAAGTAAAAAAAAACATTCCGATTATTGTTCGTTACTAGACAACGCACAACTAATTATTTCTATCATGGCTAGGTAGATGTTTTGTAGTTCCACTCGTATATTCGTTTTACACACACTACGTTCTTTTCAAGGTTATTGATAATTCGGAACGAAAATAATCGAATGTTGCTTGTACCTACATAACAAATGGTTACCATAAACATATATTTATAATTCAGGAAAACAAGCTAATTATGTGTATGTATATAACTTCTGAGTAAGTTTTTATTTGAGCGAGGCTAATTAGGTATCACAAACTGGGTAAGTATTATTGCTTAACTATTGCTTATGAAGATATATAGTTTAAAAATTGTTTTTTTTTTAAAAATTTTACTTTTTATATCGTATATATAACGCAGGAAATTTTCGAAAAAATTCCTGCTCTCCGTGCAAGACTTGAACCCGCGATTTCATGTTAATCGGGCATATGTTTTCACCTTTAGACCACAGAGAATGGAACATGAGGAATATGAGAAATATGGTATTGCCATTTTTATTTTTAGGAAAAACACGAACTTAATTTGCCTTACTTTTTCTTTGCTTCGTACATTTTATTGCGGTAATTATATAAATGAAATAAATATGGAGATTTTTAGTAAGAATATTCCTTTCTTATTTAACAAGTAATTGTGTTTGTTTTTGAGTAAAATTAAATACTGAATCTAGGCGTGTGCGGTTTATGGAAGCACCGCATATTTTACTTTTATAAGGTAAAATAATTTAGTTACTAATTTTATTTTTGTGTAATTATGTAGTATGTTAAATTTAACTTTCTTTTTTCATACTTTATGAAAGCTTGCAGAAACGAGTGCGCACTCATTGGCTGCGATGATACATTTCGAAAGTCGTATATACTCGAAGTCGAGATTCATATGCGTATGGTATGTGTATAAATGCTGGATTAGATTGACGATGGTGAATCGACGGCGTTCTTTGTTATGTTCAACGAGTGTTAATAGATTACTTAATAGATTTTCGACATTAGATTACACTGGGGCTATTATTAAATATAGTGTTTGCAATTTCGACATTTTACCGTACACTATTTTTGTGTGTAAAAGGCATGTTAATAGCAAACAACACCGGTTAATTGAGCAACGTGATGTACCATATTACAAATTTCTATACGTCTTTATTTTTATGTTAAGTGTATGCAACATTCCACAAAATATTGTAGACAATGAAGAATTTCGAAACTTTTGGGGGAAATATGTTACGGAAAGGAGATTGCCAACAAGAGGTCAATTACAGTGTAATTTTCCTCGGGTGAAAAACACGATTACGGATCAAATAAAAGATAAAAGATCAAAAAAATATGGTTGACGGTAGATGAAACAAAGGATGCAAGAAAGTATCTTAAATGTGTTAGTGCCCACTTTAAAAAGCGGTGAGATTTTCTTGGCTCTTCTTTTACGTAGTAGAATATTACAGAAGACGCACACGGAAACGATAGTAGAAACTATAAAACATACCTTTGGGAAGTTCAATATATTGGCAACCCAACTCGTAATGTTGGGTACAGATGGGGGTTCGAATATGGTTAAAGTTGGAAAGTTACTAAAACAATCTTATTCTCAATTGCTTCATGTAACCTGTTTGCTCCATGCATATCACCTTGTAGCTGAATTTATTAGAAACAGATATCCAAAAGTAGACTAATTTACAGTTTCACATTACTTAATCATATAGTCGCACTTAGAAATTTAGAAATTAAAGTTAAACAGCCTGGAAAATGGAGTTTTATAATAAAGTATAAATAGTTAACCGGATTGTAAGATGGTTAAGGTATTCTTTATTTTTCAGCATGAGGGGATAACTACCATGGAACTTGAGTGGTTTTATGAAGATGCATAACCGGATGTATCTCACTTGTAAGATTATTAAGGTTTTCTTTACTTTTCAGCATAATGGGAAAATCTCGATGGAACTTGAATGGTTTTATCGAGATGCAATTCATAGGTTTACCCAGACGAATAGAAATACTGTTCGAGTAAGTTGATTTGAAACATGTGAACCATAATGCTTTTTTATAAGTAATACATACTAATAAATCACTATATATTTTTTAACAACACAGCAATTTTCGTTCAAAAATATTCCTAATTTCTGCATTTTTAGGGATACATTTTTTAAATAATAATAATTTCCAAAAATTTATTTTATTTGCCAATAATTTACATGGATAACACATATCAATTGACAAGTCATCAGTAAAAATTGCACATAAAATAAATATACAAAAGAGTCCAGAGAGAAGTGGTCAACATGTTGAAAAAGTCATCGTCTATTATGGTGCAAAGTACTCGTCAACTATAAAAACAATTTATGTATAGCATATTTTTATCTTCTTGCTTGAAAAGCTAGAAGCCATCTATATTTTTAAAATTACTTGGTAACGTGGTAAAAACTTGACGTTCCTTTTATATAGATATATATATATATAATACTATTTTGATACATACTACTTAGATAGTGTTTTTTTTGAATCGAAATGAAAATGACACGAAATTTTTTTTATTCTTAAACACTTAGTAGCAAACTTTCAAAATGTATGCAATTGGACAAATAATAATTTTAAAATCTCTAAAGCCTGCCTACAGAAAACTAAATACCCCATTTTGCAACTATTCAAACCGCTCTTTTTTGTAATTTGAACACTCTCTCTGTATCTACAGCTGTTCCCTAATTGAAAATACCATAGGCATACAAGAATGATAAACGCGCATATTTAAAAACTTGTAAGATTGTAATGGTAAGACACAAATGTGAGACCTAATAGCATTTAAAAATAGTCTGTTAAAGAAAAGTAAAAGGAGGATAATTGCGACATAGAAAAAGGAAGCCAGAGGACGAAATTGTTAAACAGGTCTTCGAAACAAAAATTGGGAAAAGAGATTAAGGTTGAAAAGAGATATAGAATGGCAAATCGTAAATCTGAGCGAACTAACCTAAGATCGAAAGAAATTGAAAGAAATCTAAAGATGGAGTCTAACTCAGCTCCTATTCTGCCTTGCACCTTCACTGGTAGATAAGCACTAAGATTAAGTAAGTAAAAGATGTCCTCTTTAAATTACAATCAAATGTAAGACTTAATAATTTTGCAGAGATGCTGTATTGTAAACTAAATACTGTCGAGATACAAACAGGTAACTTTCTTCTTTGACTGGATCCTTCCAAAGAATGTAACAGTTGTTTTGTCATCATCGACAATTTAATTTAAGGTTAAAGGTTAAGGTAACGTTTTAGGTTACTACAACATTGTGAGGAAAGCTTGAAAAACAAATTTGAAGCATATCCGTAAGGCACTAGCATAATTTATTAACTGTTATTAGTGCTATTAACCTTTCTAGCAAAGTTTCACATAAATACGTCAGGTAGTTAAGGTTTGACAGTCGCCTAAATTTTATGAACTACTTTTGTCGTTGTAGAAATTCCTGGTTGAAAATGAATGCATATTTAAAATAATACTTACAACGCATTCTTGTCCTGATCGTGCTTTTATGATACTTTCTGATTCATCAAAAATATTCATTTCGGTTGCAGATAATTCCTTGTTTATCGTTCCATGTAGTTGATTATCGGGTAATAAACCTCCCCAACCTGCAATAATTCCGGTTCTACTTACGGCGTCGCTTAAACACGGCCCTGTTTGAATAGGATGTATATTTTTCAGGAAAAGTACAGCTATTTCATCAGTCGTTTTGAAATCAAGAACTTCTAGATTTTCATTTAAAATTCGAACTACTTTTGGATTCCCTCTGAAATAATTTCGATTTAATTTTGTAAATTTATCAGTTTTGTAGTTATTGCATACAACACTTTTTGATTAATGCATCTGGAGGATGTTACTATTTTTCGCTCATCTATTAAAGTTCCAGAACAGGCCCATATTAATCCGTACTTTGATTCGTATCCTATTAAAACCTGTAAAGCATGTATTTGATATATTCGTAAAAATGAAACCATAATAATTAAACCAAATACATTTGATTCAAAATATTTGTTAAAAATACAATAAAATAAAAGAGTGGAGACAGTGGTTAAGTGAGAGGTAAAAAAGTTCCTTAGTACATTAACATTTGCATCTTAATTACATATTTCAGCAGTTAAGCTGTTATCCTCAGTTGAAAAACAAACACAACGTTAAACATGGGTATAAAACACTATTCGATATCCACCCCAACACAGTGTTTGTTTGGACATCGAACTGTTGTTTCTGTGTAGCTTTACTGCGCACCCATATTCAAAGCGATGTTTATTTTCTACTGAAGATGACAACTTGTTCACTGACTTTGCAACCATGAGAGACGTGGCTAAATCTCAAAGAGGTATTGCTTTCTTTCTGTTTAAAAAGGATGTGAAACCTTCAGAAATCGTTCAATGACTGCAAGATATATTTGGAGAATTTGCAGAATGTAAAAGCATTGTCTATAGAAAGATCGATTGTTTTAAAACTGATAGAACATCACTAGAAAATGATCTGAGCAGCGGATACCTACCCAACTTCGTAATTGAAAGAAATGTTGTTGCTGTGGAGAATTTACTCAAAGATGAAAGCCGAATAACAATCCGTGAAATCAATGTTTGGGAGTTATCCAAGTATTTGATAACTCTTCTTGAAACCAGAATAGAAACTCAATATCTACATGTCCGAAGAATAGCGTAAACTCGAAGAACGGCCTCCGTTTAAAGCACCTGCAGTTCTATCCGATGAAAAAGTAACTTTTACTGTAGTCTGAAATTGAGCGGGCATTATTTATATGGATTATCTATTGAAAAATATTACAATTAACGCAGAATATTATTCTAATCTTTAATCTGGTCCATTATGAACACTTTCTAAGAAATGGTCTGGAAAGTCGCATAAGTGTCTGTTGTTGCAACAGGACAAAGCAAATACCTCTTACCACACGAAGAGTGAAGGATTTTTAAAAGAATTGCGCTGGGAATTACTGTTATGTTCATGATATTTATTAGATATGCTCCTAGTGATTATCATCTAGTCCCAAATTTGAAAAAACAACTACAGGGTATTTGATTTCATAGTTTAAATGAAGTAAAACTAGATGAATTGCAGAGACTCTAAAAAGGTTCTTCGAGGACGTTTCATTCTGGGATAAATGTAGGCCATTATATTAAAAGCTGCATTGTAATTTTGGTGAAAATTGACGAAATAAAAAAATTATAGTAAAATTTCTTTGAACTTTGAAAATATTTCTCGTACATAAAAGTAATTTATGTAATTATGATATGGAATAATATGCATGAAAATAATAATTTCCTGTAATATAGGCAACTTTTATTACTTTTTTCTTTTAACATAAAAATTTATATAATATTTGCACATGCATATACCTATTTTGTTCTTACCAAATGCGGAAATTGCTCCTGGTGAATATCTCGTTTGGTAACAATTTGACTGTTTACTAAAAAAAATGTTATTATTAATAATTAAATTTAACACAATTATTTTTGTTAATTAAAAATGTATAAAATATGTAATTTCTCATTTGGTTATTGAAATTTATGCATTTCGATAACCAAATGGGATACTTAATTTTCTTAAAAATATATCTTAAACCACGGGTGTTCACTAATGTTTAATAACTGAAACCTATGTTACCAAACGGTTAACAATTATAACTGTCATAAAAATGTGGTGATCAGTTAGAGATTTGTATTTTTTTTTATGTGACCGTAGTCTGCGAACAATCACAATACTGCTTTTTGTGGATAAATTTTAAATCGCTCCTCTGAATTAAGAAATGAACTAGACTTCAAATATAATTTTTTTAAGTCTTAGAAATCATTCTATTGGGATTATAATCAATATTAAACAAGGAATCTTGTTAAAACATGAAGTGTTGGAGATACGAGGTGTGGCAATTAAATAAAGAGGTTGGCGTGACAAATGTTATTTATTGCAAAGACACTTATATTTAACATTTATCCTCCTCAACATATTCTCCTCCTCAATGTATACACCATTGCATACGTGTCTTCCATTGTTCAAAACAATGCTGTAGTTCATCAGTCGTCAGTCTCTTCAACAACTCTGCCGTTTTTGCTTTTCCATATTCAATAGACTGAAAATGTATTCCCTTTAATGCACTTTTCACTTTTGGGAATAGATAGAAGCCATATGGTGCGAGATCTAGCAAATATGGAGGATGATCAAGCACAGCAATGCGTTCGTCTGTTGAAAACTGCCTCACAGATAGGGCACAAACTTTTGTGATGATGATCATTATGTAAAATGTATCTTACTGTTTCTTTGTTAATGTTTACCATATCGGCAATTATTCGAATGCTCAGACGTCGGACTTTTCGCACAATTATCATTAATTTTCTGAATGTTCCTTTCAGTTCTTGCAATCACAGGTCGACCGGACGTTCACCATATTCGACCTCTTCCCGATCTTCAGAAAGCCGTTTGCGCCATTCAAAAATTTCTCGCACTTTACATAACATTATCACCAAACACCTTTAACATTTGTAAACATTCTGTTGGCGACTTTTTTGACTTGACAAGGAATTTCAGGTTAATTCGTTGCTCAATTTTTATGTCAATCATTATCACGGCACTACTAAGTAACAATGTCTTTTACAATCAAAGCTCGAAAGTAAACTAAAGCAGGCAGAGAGACGAAACTACGGGCTGTTCCTTGGGAAATATCAAGGTCAATGATATTCCAATTACAGCCTTGCCCAATGCGGCGGCGCGATGGAAGGAGTGTAGTTTCGTTATTTAATTGACATACCTCGTATAATACTTCTGTATATAATTTGAAATCTCATTACAAAATATTCCATTCAAATTCTTCCTGTTATTTAAAAAGAATGGCGAGCTCTGAGAGAAAGATATTATCTCATAGGACTCATACGATGAAGTAGTAATTTATATTTTTTTATATAAATCTACATTTAATATTTTTTTATACCCGACTTATAATAAATTTGACGTCAGAACGTGGGTTAAGTTAGTAACATATCCTTTCATTCATAATAATATGCATGCGCAATAGCATAATTTTAATTGTTCGGTGAATGAATTGAAATAAATGCAACCGCTTAACAAAAATTACAAAAATTTGGGAAAATAGGAGTACTTAATTTTGTTTCAAAGTTATAAGGTTAACTTCATTCTTCGTTTCGTGACAACGTAATCAGTTAATTAAAACTTGTGAAAATGATTTAATTAATTTCCAATTTTTCTCCATATCTAAATATGTGGTTTTTTATTTCATGTTGGATTTTAGAGACTATTTTTGAATCTGCGACATTTATATGGGGTTTAAGAATACTCTTTTACTTAATTATTTGAGACAAAAAAGACTCGCCTCTTAAAGAAGGGTAATGCCAAGAAAAACTTAACTTTTTTCAATTATGTAATAGCAAATAAGTTATTTAGGAAGCTTAAATTAAATATAGTTGGAAATTTTATACAGAATGGAATTAAATATATCCAAAAATTCAATTTATTGCATTGTGACACAGCATTTGGGATTGAGAAAGATTTGTGCAGGGTTTGTACCACACAAGCTAACTGAACATTGTATAGACTTGATTAAAGATTCGAAAAAGGACGAAAACTTCAGGTATTATATTGCAACTGGCGATGAGACGTGGTGTTTTCAATGTGATCCAGAGACAAAACGTCAAAGCTCTGAATAGAAGCATCCAGAAGAAAGACAAAAAAACTGTTTGGAGAAGTCAAAAGTGTAGACAATCTTGATTTGTTTTTATGATTCGAAAGGCATGGTGCACAAAGAGTTTGTACCAAGTAGAAACAGTCAATGCTTTATTTTATCTTGGTGTTATGAAGCGTCTTTTGGCGCATATTCGTCGTGTGTGCCCTCAATAGTAGTGGTAAAATATATAGTTGAAATAAAAAAGTTGGCAAATATTCTTCTCAAACTATGTGTGAGAAAAAGATAATTTGCATTGCTATATACAGTGTTTCTGAAATAGCAGCATTTGGTTCATAAATTATTAAAATCATGTAAAAAAATGAAGACCTAATAGTGTCTGGAATTTTTGTGAAGCACCAGATATAGTCAGGGTAGTTATATTAATTTCGGGTCTTACTCTCGAAAACGGGCGAAATCTCGAGACAATATTGTCGAGTATAATAAATACACCCAGTGAAACAACTATTTTATTTAATTTTAATTGAAATTTTATTTATTAGGTATGTGCATTACAGAGTGTTTCTTATTAAAATTGTCATTGGAAAGCTGACAAAAACTTCTAAAACTAACTCCTAAATATTTCATAGTAATCTTTGAATGCCTGTTCTTAAAGAAACAACAGAAGTTTTATTTATTTCCAAATTTAGGATTTAGTTTTCAAAATTTTGAATCAATTGGCCCCTCTTTACTTTTTGTAAAAATATGCATCGCATTTGAAAAATTTTTTCTTTAAATCTGTTCCATATGCTTATATATTTCCAAATTTTCATGACAAAATCTTATTAAATGTTTCATCCATACTTAAATAGAAATTTACATTTTAAACAACTTTTCTTAGTACAATTATTTTGTAGGGTAGTAAATACTCCTCGCCATTATTTCTAAAAAAATGTTAACTTTGTTTCGTTCATGTATACTCTTTCTTCAACCACTTCTGATGGCCTGTGTTTGATTTTCCAAAAACTACAAATAAAAAAGTTTCTCATTTGAAACTAAATTTTGGAAATCTCTGTTGTTATAAACAAGCGTTTTGAAGAAAATTCCAGAACTTATTCTTCAAACTAAAATACGCTAATGTGAGTATTTGATCATTTTTTGGCTTAGTATTTTCTTTGTATAAAACTTCCATCTTTTAATTATAATATGCTAGAATAATACCTTAGAGCATAATTTGCAAAGCTTTCTTAAATCAAATTCCGGCAGGCATAGAATTCAGCGACATATATTATTTTTCGGCATCTTTTCAGAAACTGTAGTAAAAATTTTAAAATGATATAGGTGTTACATTAATTTGTTTAAAATTTGTATAAAGATTGCGGAACTATTTTTAGTATACTTTACATCATTACTTACTCGAAAAAGTTCGAATGGTCAAGGTAATTCTAGCTTTGCTACCATATAAAGGAAAGCTTATGCAGTAGTATAGTGGTGTTTACTGAAGAAACTGAAAGACTAATCAGGTAATGATGGTAAAGTATGTTTTTTAAAATTTAATATAAGTAATCGGTATATTTTATGTATAAATGAAAAAATAGTGACCACATTTGACTATAAGTAAAGATGAACAATCAGATTCTTGACATATTTCATTGATATTGAAATTGAAACAGTAAAAAGGTGTGACAAAACTAATAAATGGTTTGCTGTATATATTCAAATTGTGTTTAGAGAAATATTGTTTTGAATAAAATAATATTGAATAAAGGAAATGTAAGTTTTGGCGTAAATAAAAAATATCGACGGAAAATAGTTATTATATAAATTGAAAAGTATTTATTTTTATTCTCAAATTAAAATCATAATTTTTCAACAATAATTAAAAAAAATTGAATTATTTTTCATTTATCCTTATTGAATGCTAATTTAATTTAAAATCATATTCCTACATATTGATATTCGTGCCAATAAACATGTAAGCAAACTTACCGGCATAATTTTGGTGATCACAGGAAACCAGATTCAACGAACTGATAAAAATAAGTACGATTTTGAAAGAAATTATTTTGTTTAGTCGCATATCTACTTCTGCTTTGAAATGACGATTTATGAAAAATGAACTAAAATTTTTGCGGACCTACTATTTTATACTCGTACAACGAGCATTAAATTGAGTTCGTTCCACCTACGTATTTCCCAAACGCTAGATTGTGCGTTATTACACACTAGTATGCCGATGCACCGGGAACTGCTGGACGCATTAAAGCACACATTCGCTCGAAGGCCGAGTTTCCAAACAAAGGAAATCTAATCTCTCAATTTCTGCGTTGCGACAAAGGATTGCTTCAGTTTTCCCCTCTTTCATAGGAAAATGCAGCGCTATTTTGAAAAATTTTTTACGCTGAATCTGCTCCATATGCTTATGTATTTGCAAATTTTCATGAAAAAATATTACTAAATGTTATATTATATATATTTTACACTCACACACAGACACACAAATATGTATATATAGTATGTTCATAAGAGTCTCCAAGAATATAATTACAATCTGTAATACCGAAGTGCAAATAATAAATTTGTAAGGATTTAGTGTTTGTTGATAACATATTTATTTTTATAGGTAACAAATACTATAAAGTAGTTGAGTACTTGTGAAAATCAAAAATATATAAATAAAATAAACACCTTAGTTTTTTACAAACTATATTTTTTTTAAAAACCAAATGTACATTTCATGTGCATTAGTAATAAATAGCCTTGACTTTTTACGAGTTTATATTAATATTGTATGTATAAATTTGAATACCTTCTTTATGGCGTTATTATTATGGTTTTTATAGTACCGGATCTTTTCAAAATAGCCCTAAAAAAGTTGAAAATATATCTCTGAGAAAACGAAGAAGCCTCTCGGGTCAAAAACAGGTAAAACAGTTTCTTAGGCAATAGTCGCCAAACTTTACAACGAACTGCAACCTATTACTGGGTCTACTAACAGAGCAATGTAAATATATAAATAATATGAGCTTGATACAAGAAAATATATTGATTCAGTCAAATAGAAGAGGAGGTACGATTCACGTACTATGCCAATGTGAGAGACATAGCCTAAAGCGGAATTCTTTGCAGAAATTCCTTTCTCGAAGCTTTTAGAGCTAATTAAAAGAACGAAGCTAGGGAATGTGCTCTAACTAGAGATGAGGTTCATAGTAGACTTAGAAAAGATGTAGTGGAATGAAATTTATCTAACACATCTAGTTAATTTATTGTTTCTCAAATGAAATTGTACTCATTGGACGAAATTTATTTTATAGTTGCCTTGGATTACTTGCAGCATCAGTGGTTCTATCGTTAGGGTGAAATCCGAGTGTCGATACATTGGTTTTGCAGGGTTCGATTTTGCTTCATTACACATTAGTGACCTGGGTTTGCAGTCTGAGGGGTTGATGGGCATGTTTCGAATATATATTTCAATTCCGAAAAATAATGCGTCTAGTACATTTTCGTAATTGGCAAAAACTTGAAGTATTGAAGCTCGAAGAGGATAATTTCATTAAGTTGTAACGATCCCGAAGGGCAAGAGTGACTGTCGACCTGTCGAAACAATATACAGAATATTGCAATTCTCGTTACTCTGTTTAAGTATTTACATTTCATTTTTCTAGTAATAATAATAAACTTTTATTTATAATACATGTTTCTCTTTCTTCTTGTGTTCTCGTTTGAGCTGTTCCTCTTCCCTGCTTTGATTTAGGGCTACAACGTCTTTTTCATGTTGCACGTAAAATGTTGATGGTGTTGCTGCAGTTTTCAGATATTCGCCCTTCCTTCTTGCTTCTTTGTTAATGTGTACTTCTACAAAAAGGTATTATGCGGCCTCCAGCCCGTTCTCACAGTTACAGAGTCCCTCCGTTTTTCTAATTTGAAATCTTTAATAATACTTCTTCAAATCGTGGCCCATTATTAAGTGCATGCCTTTCTATGATAAGTCCTTTTCTTTATCGACGTCTATGCCAAACACTCTTCAACCAGTTCGCCCTGTGTTCCATTCAATTAGTTAATCCAGTAATAGCTTCTCCTTGCTTGCGTGTTCAGCTAATTATTTGTTCTCCTACATGGCCATTGACTGGTCTCGTAGATCTGTAGCGTGTCTCGTGGCTTTATAGGCCTCCATTATACCTGTCCTCGATTTCTTCTCTCTATCCTGAATGTTAATGCTTATTCTACTCATTATGTACTTTATTATGTAATCTTGTATTGCCATTACGACGGGTTAATTACTCGAAATATTTTGATTTAAAGCAAAGTGTTGAGTGAATCAGTGTAGATGTTGGTGTGTCTTTAAATTTCCACGAGCTCTGCCAATCTTGATGTGGGCTTGGAGACGCAACATTACTGCTTTTCCTGATTTCCGATCCTGGAGATTCTCCACAACTGCAACGGCCAGTTCATCTTCACACATTGATGTGTAATAATCAAAATTCTTTATTGTCCTCGCCCAACTTAACTGCAATTTGGATTCTCTGCACGTCTTCTACTCTTGAAAGGAACTTTTCTTTGGGCTTTTGGATGTATACTTTCTTTGCCGCGTTCTATGCAATTCTGTAATCCTCTCTGACTCTCAAGTAGAGACGAAAGGGCCAGTCATATATATGATTTCAACTATTTTTTCGGTATGTGTCTCGTTTCGATCTATGTTATAATTAAATTCGACTATACTACTGTGGGCAAAAAATAGTAAGGCTTTGTTCATAATTTTTAAATTCTTAATTTATTCTTCCAAATCTATTTCGTCCCCATCAAAGTAATCCCCCCTGGCCCCAATACACTTGTGGCAACGTTTCTTCCAATTTTCGAAACAGTTGTTAAAGTCAATTTCAGGAATAGCCTTCAATGCGCGTAGCGATTCACGTTTAATGTCTTCAATTGACTCAAAACTGTTTCCCCGGAGAGGTTGTTTGAGTTTGCTGAATAGCCAGAAGTCATACGGAGCTAAATCAAGCGAATACGGTGGTTGCGACACGATATTGGTTGAAAATTTGGCGAAAAACTCACGAAGAATTAATGCAGTATGCGACGGTGCATTATCGTGGTGCAAAAACTAAGAGTTGTCGGCCCATAATTCTGGCCTCTTTTTACGAATAGCATTGCGCAAACGACGCATAACACTCAAATAATATTCTTTGTTGACAGTTTGGCCGGTCGGAAGGAGTTCGGAGTGCACCACACCTCGATAATCGAAGAAAACTGTCAACATAACCTTGATTTTTGACTTGCTTTGACGTGGTTTTTTTGGGCTTCGGCTCACTTTTGATGCGATATTCGGTCGATTGATCGTCTGTTTCGTCTGTTCGTCATAAGCGTAGATCCAAGTCTCATCTCCAGTTATGATGCCTTTCATTTTGTCTTGATAGTCGGAAAGCATTGTTTCACAGACGTCAACGCGACGCTGTTTTTCGAAAAAATTGAGTGATTTTGGAACAAATCGTGCTTTCACTTTTCTTAGGCCCAATGATCTTTCAAAATGGTTTTCACTGATCCTTCCGATATTCCAACGATGTCAGTAAGGTCTCTGACTGTTAATCGTCGATTCTCAAGCACCAATTCCTTGATTCTATTGACGTATTGATCATCAGTTGATGTTAATGGCCGTCCTGGACGTGGTTCGTCATCAACGCGTTCTCGACCCTCTTTGAATAATTTGTACCAATCAAAAACACTTGCTCGCGACAAACAATTATCACCGAAGGCCTTTTGCAACATTCTGAACGTTTCGGCACCAGAAATTTGATTCCGTACACAAAATTTAATGGAACTTCTTTGTTGAATAATTTCACTGATTGTAAAAATCGCCGAATGCACTTTTTGTACTTCAGAAAGACAAGTGTATACTAAACACTAATGATTATTTTGATGTGACATTTGGCACAGATGTCATTGACAGTCATACCAACCTAGAAAAAAAAATATTTCGACGAATGGGTTTTCGCGCGAAATTTAAATTAAAAAGTCTTACTATCTTTTGCCCACAGTAGTATATAGTGCTATGGTTTTTAGGAAGAAGTTAATTTTTAAAGAAGAATATCCAATAAAAGATTATGTCTTATAAGAATGCTAATATGTCCAATATTTTAAATGTATTTCTACGTTAGATTTTTCAAGAAGGAGAAGTACTTGCTTCAATAATTAATGTGATTTGAAAATATACAGGTTCTTAAAACATAAAATAAGGCTACTGTATTTTTTTGCGAATTTTTTGAATACTAGGTTAATAAAGATAAGAACAATGGAAATATTTACGCCTACGAAAACTACGTAGCCTAGATTATGACAAATCGGGATTTCAAGAGGCTGCGTCAGTTTGTACTTAGAACATTTTGATAAAACGAAAAATGCAGAATGACTACATGTGATATTTAGATAAATTCATTGAGATGTTTTTAGTGTTTAAGGAAACGTAATGCGTAATAATGTGTTTCAAAAATTAAATTCTATAAAATCAAAACACGATAAAGTGTAATAAATACGCATATATTATGAGTGCAAGACGTTAATACAACAACAATTATCGAAAAATTACGTTTCTTGATAGTAAATTCCGTTTTAAGTTTTTAAATATAAATTATTTGTGTATTACTTACATTATCTTAGTCTTTCATTCGCAAGCAACCTATTTTAATAAGATTTAAGTTCTGAATAATAACTATTTGAAAGATACGAGGACTGTTTTAAAAAATTTTAGTTACAAAAAATTATTGGGCTTTTTAACAAATTAATTTTATTCCTTTCCAAAACAATACCTTTTGATTACATTTGTTCGTTTTTTCGAACCGCTCCTCGAAAAAGGCAGAAAATTTTTGTTTTCGTAAGTCATCTAAATGGCGTAAGAAAATTTTTTACTCAACGGTAAAATGTCAAGGATATGGATAAAAAAGAAAAAAAAAGGTTTTTTGTTCGTTTTTTCGAACCGCTCCTCGAAAAAGGCAGAAAATTTTTGTTTTCGTAAGTCATTTAAATGGCGTAAGAAAATTTTTTACTCAACGGTAAAATGTCAAGGATATGGATAAAAAAGAAAAAAAAAGTATATAAAAGATACTTTTAAGTTGTCTACCAAGGTAATTAATACAAGAAAATATTATTTGGCATCTTATTCTCCTTAATTGTTGAAAGTTGTAATATAATTTATAAATTTTTTTCGCGTATAGAAGGAAATTTAATTGTAAAACTCGTAATAAAAGTTTAAGGTATTTCTTCAACATCAAGTGCTTATATTCCTTTGTTGTAACGCCTATTAAAGCAAAAAATCAATCTTTTGTATTGATAACTGTTTGAACAACTCACGGATCCTACCGATTAATTTTCTGGGTATGTCGTCTGGGATGTTCCTCTATTCTTGCTAGAGAATATTTCAAAGTTGTTCTTTAGAAAAAGTTCCCACAATTCGGACCCTTCTATCAAGTTCGTTCAATAGGGTTGGGATTTGTACTCCGCGGTGGCCATGTCATAACATTTAGATACTGTTTGCATATTTGGATCGTTATCGCGCATAAAAATGAAATTCTCGCCGATTATTAGAAACCTAGAAAGAAAAGCATAGAATTCTAATATATCGAGATAGTGCTTTTTCGGATTCAGTGTAATATCCTTGTTTTTGAGTAAGAAAAGAAACTCCAACCGTAACTGAATAGCCACCGTGTTTTATTGTTGATACAATGCAAAGCGATCAAGCAATTAAAATATTTATTCGTTAGTTCATAATATTTTGCCACTGTTCTACTGTCTAATCCCGATGTTCCCGTGCTCGTAATGGCATTTTCATCTGGTTATGTCGACGTAGCATTGGATGCTATTTTTCTACTAGTTGGTTTGCTTATTAGCTGTAGTAGATGATAATCTGTTGGGGTGGTTATTCGTGACGGACCTGGACAGTCATTGTCTTCTAAGTTGCTTGTTTTTCAATATTAACAAATGATGTATGTTATTGCGGACGCGGCTAGATTAACTTTTTTACCGATTTATCTACTGAAATAACTTTCTTCTTGCAAAGTTATTATCTTAGATTCTAGAACAATCACAGATTTATCACGGAGCATTTCCAACACTGCTATTCACTTACTAGACCATCATAATAATATTCAAACAGCAAGTAAAATCGTATTAAAATTTTCTAAATCATCTAGGCGGGTAGGGACGATCCCCTTAGAGAGAGAGATAGGATGGAATAAAATCTTTACCTGCTTGATCCTATTGATAAGACGTGTCTAATAAACAGATTAGAATAATCCGGTATTGCAGGTCGTAGCATGTTTAATCACATCTTTTGTCTTTAATACTTTCGTTATTTTAGTTCCAAATGTATTTAAGACAAATATGTATATATTAAAATGGTAAATTTTAATGTAAACTACAGTTGATTAAATGAATCAATTAGGGTTAATAATATATATATATATATATATATATATATATATATATATATATATTCTGTATAAGTATTTCGACAACTATGATGATAAAGACAACTTAGTTGAAGAGTTGAAGTACGTATACGTAATATGAAAATTATTGTGGAAAACGGTTATATTAATCTTAATTGATTATATATTAAGATACTCATCCTTGAATGTAATAACACTTAATAAATTAAAGTATTGCAACACTTTCTCCATTCTCCTTTGGCCAAATTTCCGAAAATGGTAGTACGAGGGTAGCCGTTTATATAATATTTCGGGAACAGTAAACAAAAAAATTTTTTTTATTATCGAAGATAGTTTCATTGCTCTTCAAAATATTCTCCTTGAAAATCAATGCAGTTTTGCATTAGTTTAAACCAATCCTAAAAGCATTGCTGCCACTGTGAAGGCGGTATCTCCAAAATATGAGTTCTGAATGCCTCAACTGCCTCTTCCGGTGTAGAAAACCGTTGACTACGAAGTTTATTCTTCATATGTTGGAACAAAAAGAAATCACATTGTTCTAGATCAGGGTTGTACGGCGGATGGCTCATCAATTCAATGTTTTGCCCCGTCAAATATTCAATTGTTTGAACCGACCTGTGAGAGCTCGCATTGTCATGGTGGAGAATGATCTGTCGTTTTCGGTTTGTTTTCCTTATTTCTTCAAAAACTTTTGGCAAACAAATAGTTGTGTACCATTCGGAATTGATCGTTCTACAACTCTCTAAAGGCACGGTTGCAACATGACCGGTATTTCCGAAAAAACATGCGACCATTAGTTTTGATGTGCTTCCAGCGCGAACAACTTTTGTTTGTTATGGCTCATCTTGGAATACCCACATAGTCGACTGCTATTTACTATCGGACTCATACGTATAGATCCAAGATTCATCAGATGTGACGACTTCATAAATGTTCTTCGAAGCACCGCCATTGTATTTTTTGTGCATTTCATTGCACCAATCGACGCTTGTCCTTTTTTGAGCGGTTGTCAAATTATGTGGTACCCAACGTGAACATAGCTTCTTAACGGCTAAATATTCATGCAGGATCTTATGCACGCTGGTATTAGTAATACCTAGAGATGCCTTGATCTCACGGTATGTCACATGTCTTGCATTATCAATTCAGACACTGCATTAATGTTTTCCGACACAATATTTGTGGGACGACCTTCACGGAATTCATCGTCCAAAGAACGCCCTCCAAGTTTGAATTCACTATAACAACGATATACTGTAGTTTTCGATGGTGCTTCATCACCATATAAAGAATTCAGCTCGTCGATGCATTTCTGTTGAGATAATCCACACCGAAATTTCTGAAAAATAATTGCACGAACATGTTCACGAGTAAATTCCATTTTTTCGCTGACATAAAATTTTCAAGTTCAAAGTAAATATATTGTCAAAAATGACAAACTTCACGAAGCAATCATCAGATCGGAGGCAACGCTAACAGTGTTGCCAGTTCCCGAAATATAAACGGCTAACCTTGTATATATGTATATGCTTCTCGGGAAGTATTTTTACGATACCCTATTAAAAATTAAACTATAATATTGGAGATATATGAATTATAAATAAAATAAAATTAATAATGAAAAATACGGATAAATCTGTGATAAAATTAATAATGTTCCTTTATTTACACTTTATCCCAGAAAGGTTTGGTTTTAATGTACTTTTCTTAAAATCTAGACTGCTTATTTTCTTTGATATTGTATAATATTGTCAGTTACAATAATAAAATCTGGTCTTAAATTCAAGAAAGTATATATTTATTGATGACAATGTGTTTCTTTTTCATTGACGATTTATTAGTTTACAATACGAATAATATTTTAAGCTGTCAATTCCTTTAAATATTTTATTGCAAAACTGCATAATTGCAACTTTTGTGTAAGTATGCCAAATGCGAATCTGCTGGAATTGCAGAACTGCTTATAAGGTAGTAATCTCAAAAACTGCAAGCGCGCAAATAAGGAAACTATTTGCGTATAACTATACTATTTCTCTTTTAATAAATTTAATATAATAAATAATTCATTTGTATTATTTACATTCAATTCAACTTTTGGAATAAATCATCTAAAGAACAGTAGGTTACTTGATCGCTTAATTCATTTTTAGAGATACAATTTACATAAATAAATATAATTTTCAGTTATTACAATCTAGAAGGTGCAAATATTAAATTTTTCAGTAAAAGATAATTTGCTAAAGCTTTTTTTTATAGAGAATTAATAAACTAAAATAATTTTTTCTAAATCGAGCTTAATTTTCTTAAAAGATAGCCAACATTTTTTAACCCACTCTAATTTTCTTCTAGAAATAACAGTTCTGTAAATTCGTTATATGTTGGGAGTCATATATTCTAAAATTAAATATTAGAACAGCGATTTGCCCGCTAAAGCGGTAGTTTACCAAGAACATTAGGAAAATCCAACGAGTTTAATTCGCTACAGATACAAAAGTTATACGCCATACACAAATACTAGGTCGCTTTTGTTACTTTTGGAAATTAATTAATTTCAGGGTTCAATATGCTCTATGGGGTATAGACCTTGTATACAGGAGTGTGCTAATATATTACTTAGTTATTTTTTGACTAGATGCCGATGTTTAAAGAAGGGTCGCTATAAAGAAATATATTTTTCATATTAGTGTATTAGTAAATGAATATACAAGGTTAGGCTATGGATTCATTCATCTTCTATCTTTGATATGGTTTTTTAGTTTTTAAAAAATGTTCTATGTATTTAAGTAAGTAGAAATTGAGGATTCGATGATCATATTGAGCATATTTATATTTGAAGTAGACCGGTTTTGCCGAAAATTTCATTTTAAATAAAACACTTTGTATATTTTTGAAAATTACGATTGAGCTCTGCTTTGGAAGTTTAGTAATAATAAAGTTTAGCTTTCCTTTGTTCAATAACGCTAGAAATAGTTGATTAAATCTAACAAAGCAAATTTAATAGTAAACAAAAAAAAATGAATACAAAAAGAATAAAGAAAAAGTTAGTTGATAAAGTTTTCGAAATGACGACCGTTCATTTCCAGGGAGTGTGCAAGACTGTGGTCAAATTCTTGGGTTCTCTGTTGTTACAGGGGCCCAAAATCCCAAATGGAGGAGAGGCGGCGAACAGATTCCACCGGGAAGAGGAAGGCCAAGACTGTAGAGCGGAGACAAGACGACGGTGAAGCACGATTCATCGGCCTCTCGATCTGAAAGGATGTGTATGAAAGAATATTGGACATTTTAGTGAATAAGATTTATAAGTAGCGGACTACTTCCGCAGGGTAGGAGCGGAATTGTGAATAATATTTAAGCAGGACGCGGGCTAGGCCCCACTTAGAGGTGTAGTGCCACAGGCGGAGCATAGGATAATTATTGTTAATTATCTAAGTTTCTTTTTTTCTAAATAAAGACTGTTCAGTATACCACTTATCTGTAACTGTCTTCTGTGTGTCCAAAACGACGCGTTCCACAATTCCACTCGATTTGAAAAATACAGCTATCATTTTCTTCTTTACAGATCGGGATTTTCTGAAAACTATTGGTGTGTCCTCATCATCAAAGACTCAAACTTTGTTTTGAGCTTTGGTCGGCACATCATAATTGTACAGCCAAGTCTCGTCACCTGGCACGATGTTGTTCACATACCAAGATTGTCCCTTATTGAACTTCTTTAGCATCTACCTTCACAAAGTTACGCGTCGTGTCATCTGCTCTTCAGTCAGTCGATGCGGCACCCAGAGAGAACAAAGTTTCTTCACGTGCAAATGCAGAATCGAATGAATTGCTGATGCATTTAGGCCTGAAGTATCTTCTATCTATTGGTAGGTCATTCGCCTATCCTCGCCAAGAAATTTCCTCACAGTAGTAATGTTTTCCTCCATAACTGACGTTCGTGGCCTTCCTGGCCTCTCAGCATCCTCCACAGTGAAATTTCTCCTTTGGAATTCTCTATACTACCTCAATATGGTTGTGCGATGTGGACAAACATCACTTTGTGCAGGAGTCAGTTCTTCAAAGCACTGGTCTATGTTTATACCACGCACGAAATTATAACCCAAAACTGCCCTGATCTCATTTCGTGACCACGATGCCATCGCAAGCACTTTACACTCTCACTGCTAATGAATAGCTGAGCCTATCGACATGGCGCTGCAGCTACTGTGCACGTACGAACATATCTCAACATGCAGCAACAAGCAGCTTCCTACGATTCGTTGTTGCATCATATTGCAAATCTTTCTTAGTACCCTTTGTAAGATCACATTTCTAGAAAATGATCTGAACTGTTTGGATGTGGAAACTTCACTACAATAACACTCATTTGAACGTGTGGCAAGTGTTGTGATATACCGTAACATTTGAATAGTAAAAATGTAAAGTGTGTACCGCACCTTACGTATAGTCCTGACAGATTTATGCGGTTCTTACCTACATCCTCAAGAAAGGCAAAAGATTTTAAAGGATGGTGGTGATTTTGAAGAAGAATTCAAAGAATGGCTTCCAGCAAATTTTGGAATGCTATGGTATTGAATAGAACGTGATAAAAGTGTAAGTTTCATAAATAAAGTTTTGGAAGTGTTAATAATAGTTTTATTGAAAGTCCTACATATACAAAAGACGTTAATTTTATTCCGGATAATGGATTTAGTTCAGTAAATTGAATGTAGTATGTAGCATAATGTGAATTATATTTTTTTAAACTATACTTAGATTAATACCTACATGTCTAAAAATACGACCGTTTTGCGTCATTTTAACTAATTGCTTATTTTTCGTGTTTTGTTTCATAATATTTTTAGTAATACTCAGAATCCGTAAAACATAAATAAAACACTTAAACCTTATAAGGATCAGAAAAGAAGAATTTAATTTTTGTTAATGTAAGAGAGTGCTGTGTTAATCTACTTACAATAATTCGTAATACATTTTTGACGTCATTTTTTCTCACATGCATTAATGTTCTTTTCAAAATAGTTATAACTATTGAATCGCTGATGTATTACATGAGTAATCTATAACCTTGAGAGGAACGTGAACATATGATATCCTATTGTACTTGTAAGCTTTAGATTTGGTTTCGTTTAATCTTTAAGGATCTATAAAACAACGAAATTTTATTATGATTAATTTAGCTTAGAGATTGATGTCCTCTTATTGGTACTTCACTCTCGATTAAGACGTTATGATAATAACAATATTAGAAGGTTTAATCGTAAATATGCTCATACAGAGAGTTTATAAAAAGAAAGATTGAAAGCAGAAAGAATATTCAATATTAATTTCTACAACTAAATGTTATGTACGGACGTCTAAGAAATGAACCACTAACAAGAATATTAAATACGAGGATAGTTTGACAAGTAGTGAGAATGACACATAGGTGGCGCTCTAACTGGTAAAACAAATGCACTGTAATTTAGGTTGCCTATTTATATGTTTACATTCCGATATTTAGATAAATCGGTTGATTAGTTTATTTTTGACAGCTGATTGAAAAAGAAGCAACACGTCGTTTTATTAAAATGGAAAGAGCGGAGTATCATGCGGTGATAAAATACTTCGTAATTAAGGGTACGAGAGCTACCGAAATAAAAGATGAGTTACGGGAAACATTAGGGAAATCTGCTCCATCATCCGCCACAATAAGTAGATGGGTAAATGAATTTAAACGTGGTAGAACAAGCTGTGTTGATGAAACGCGCTCTGGAGCACCCAAAATCGTGACTTCTAAGGAAATGATTACAAAAATCGATAATATTGTATTATCACGCGAGATCGACGACTCAAAGTGAGAGAGATAGCAGACATAGTAAACATTTCAACAGAACACGTACACCATATTTTAACAAAAGAATTGGACCTATCCAAGCTTTCGGCAAGATGGGTGCCGCGATTGCTTACGACTGATCAAAAGTTCACTCGTTTGCGCATTTCCAATGAGTGTTTGTACCTTTACAAGCGGAATCCGGTTGATTTTTGTAGGCGATTTGTTACTTGCGATGAAACTTGGATACACTACAGTACACCCGAAACTAAACAACAGTCGAAACAATGGTTAGAACGTGGTTCTGCACCTCTAAAGAAAGCGAAAACCACTTTATCGGCAAACAAGGTGATGGCATCAATTTTTTGGGATTCAAAGGGCATTTTGCTCATTGATTACCTTCAGAAAGGTGCCACTATAAACGGATAATATTATGCAGAACTGCCAGGAATGGCAAAGAAAAAGATTCTGTTTCACCAAGACAACGCTCCCTCGCATACCAGCACAGTTGCGATGTCCAAAATCCACGAGTTGCATTTCCAATTAGTACCGCATGCGCCTTATTCGCCGGATCTAGCCACTTCCGACTTCCACCTTTTTCCAAAATTGAAAACGGTACTAGGTGAAAAGAAATTTTCGTCTAACGACGAGCTTATCATCTTCGTAATCGAGTATTTTGTAAGCCTTCCGGAATCGCATTTTAGAGATGGCGTGAAGGTATTGGAGCACCGTTGGAATAAATGTATTGCTCTTTTAGGAGAATATATTGAAAAATAAAAATTATTTTGTATTTAAAAAATTCATTTTTCTTTTCCATTCTCACTTCTTGTCAAACTACCCTCGTATGATTCCCTTTTTGAGTGTAAGTAATCAAATTGCAAGATATTTTCGTCGGTAGTAATATTTGGTTGTCGTTAAAGTCATGACGTATTTTTTCTGTTTTCATAGGTCATTTATTTATACGAAAAATATCAATCAAATACATACATATTGCTTGTTTTCTTCAATAAAAAGTATCTCTAAATGAATTACCCTTATAAATATTTCTCTAATTCTTAGTGTGCCGTATAATGTATTTATGTGCTACTTTTCTGTATTCTCTTCTATTTTCTGTTACAATTTTTTATTTTTGTGTTTAAGTCAACTTCTACTTGCTTTATTAACGTTAACCCTAATCTATATCTGAGTCAACCTTTCACTGGCTATGAGTTTGATTTAATTTTTATTGTAGCCTCTTTCGTTTTTCTTTGTATGTGGCCATACATAAGAAATAAATTACTAATAGGAATATTAGATATGATTCACTTTTTGAGTGTAAGTAATCAAACTGCAAGATATTTTCATCGGTAAATAATATTTGGTTGTCAGTAAAGTCATGATGTATTTTTTCTATTTTCATAGATCATTTATTAATACGAAAAATATCAATCAATTACATAATTGCGGTTTTCTTCGATAACCTTTTGCCAGTTTTTGGTGAGATTAATAATTTCTCATTCATAAAAGGACATATCTATTGATGAAAAGCTTTGTCAGAAACTAATCCACAGCCTAGTCTGAGTCGAAAATTACACCACACAAGGAATCATTTATAGAGAATGAAACGAATGGGAGTCTGAAGGTGTAAGATCCTGCTAGTATGGTGGGTGTAATAGCACATTTTATCCAAGATCCAATCATTTTTGACGGGCAATTTAACTTGTGTGTGGTCTCGCATTGTCTTGATGAAACACTTCGCCTTCGCGATTAACGAACTTTGGTCATTTCTAGATAATGGATTCATTCAAATAGTCCAATTACCGACAGTACACACTTTAATTAATTGTTTCATTTCTTGGCAGAACCTCGAAGAACATGTTCCTTTTAAAATCTCACCAAACTGAAAGCACAACCTTTCTAAGAAGAATGTCTGCTCGAGACTTATGAGGCGAATCTTCAGCTGGGTAGTAACGTTTTACTCGGTAACTGACGTTCGTGGCCTTCCCGGCCTCTCAGCATCCTCCACAGTTAAATTTCCCCTTTGGAATTCTCTATACCACCTGAATATCGTTGTGTGATGTGGACAAACATCACCTAGTGCAAGAGTCATTTCTTCGAAGGACAGGTCTATGTTTAAACTGCCCTTATCTCATTTCGTGACCACCATGCTATCTCGAGCACTTTACAATCTCACTGCTAATGAATAACTGAGTATGAACATGTCTCAACATGCAGCAACAAGCAGCTTCCTACGATTCATTGTTGCGTCATATTGCAAAACCTTCCTAGTAGCCTTTGTATTATACTATTTTATGGACCTTCCAACATACTAATAACACCTCACACCACTAATAACAGATTCTTGAAAATATTTCTAAATTGCCGCATTTAAATTAGATGAGAAATTAGCTTATTTATCAAATTCTCCCTATAAAGTTAAAGAAGTAGTTCTGTTAATTAAAACAGATGTACTCGACTTTTCGTGATTGATGCAAATCCGTTTAAGTATGTATGGATATTCTTTGGTTCCTATAAGATAATGGCAAAAATACGAAAAAGTTTTATCATATTTAATGGCGAGACAGTATTTTTGGTTTGGGTTGGTATAAAGACAATAAAAAAATATTTCAAATTTAGTAGATTGACAAATTGTTTAAGTTAACTTTGATTGAATTAACACAATTCCTTAGATTTTTTGCACTATTATTAGACTTCCAAAAGAAATTTAGTTATTTTTCCATACGACTTCTTCTATCCAAGGAACATAATGAGATACATTGGTGTATATGGCCGGGGAATTAGCATATCCGCAGAATATTCCAAACGAAGTAACGCCTATTATGCTGTACATACAGTATGGATCCTCTAAAATTATTTGCATGGGACCTCCTGAGTCACCCTGGCATGTATCTTTACCACCTTCCAAAACGCCGGCGCATATCATTGAGGGAATAACGCCTTTCTTCAATCTTGGTTGGCGCGAAATATATTCGTTACATTTGTTGCGTTTAATCAAGTTAAGTGTGACTTTCATAAGGATTTTGCTCCCTTCGTTATTATCTAAAAAAACAAGAATATTATTGAAAATAAAAATTGAAATTAGACTGTATTTTTTATGTACATATTTCATTTATCATACAGGGATATGACTATCTGTTACGTAGTAAAATTATATTAGTGAATACTTTCTTTATAATGGCCTTCCGGCTGATACCGCGTTTTCAATAATTCTGGTACCGACGTTTCGTCACCACTTGTATGGGACATCTTCAGGGCTTAACTGTTGCTACTTTCGCTGTTGTACTGAGACTGGTCTATGAGCCTACGAGCCAGATATAAGTGAATTTATTGTTTCATAGAAAATGTACATACACAAATGTTGAGAATGGGGCCTAATTTTTTTAATTTTTAATATTAATATGTATTTCTGTTACATTTATAGTTAATTTACTGTTATGTTTCTCACATGTTTCTATCATTTTGTTAATTTACATTATCCTGTAATAAGCAATTTACTGTGGATAATAAAGTATTATTATTATTATTATTATTAAAGCCCACCTACCCTATATACAAGGTGTTACTGACCGCATCAGTAGGGTTCTTCTCAAAAACAATATTAAAACCATCTTCAAACCACATTTCAAATTATCTGACAATTTTTCCGTAAAAGACCATGTTTCTTTAGAATCACCTGGTGTGTACAGGATTCCTTGCTCATGCGGTAGAGTATATATTGGTGAAACAAAGCGGTCGTCGGCACTCGTGTTTCTGAACATGAGCATTGTACTAGGTTGCTGCGCATAGCCGGTTCTGCACTTGCCGAGCAAGGCTGGAAACCGGGCACCATATCCAATTTAATTCGACCAAGATCCTATCCTGCACTAACCATTACTATGGTCGCAAAATCCGTGAAACTATAGAGCTCTCTAAGCACCCCAATAACCTTAACCGCGATGATGGCTACCCTATACACAACGCCTGGCAATCCTGCAAACTACTCAACCGCAACCGTAACGCTCCATTGACCCATGACCCATTACCCATACATAAACCCGTCCATCATCGACTTACACCAGTTTCAGTCCAGTAGTTGAGCTCTGAAGATGTCTCATATAAATGGGTACGAAACGTCGGCAGATATACAAGTGACGCGGCTCCAGCCCGGAAGCCTAGAAGCAGATAGCAGAGAATGGGGATCGTAGAAAAATATCTGATGGGTCATTTATAATAAAGACTGAATAATTACATAGAAAACTTTTGAATTTAGAATTATATTTAATAATAATAAAATAATAATTTTTTTAACTAATAGCAGCAAGGTATAAGGTATGGTAGGAAATAGCAGCAGCTGAAATTTTTCGCAGATAATATGCCTACCAGAACAAATGTAGAAATTAAAACTTGGTCTTATCTTCTTTTGTTCTTATTTTTCTTCCTCCCCTTTTTCTATTTTTATTATTTATGGCCGTTAGAGGGACTGGCTTTTAAATAATAAAACATTCTTTTGCGAATTCCAATTTCAATTAAATTCAAAATTATTGTTACAGTTTTATAGTCTTAACTTACGAGGTCAGTAATTTGTGAGCTTAGATAAAAAAACAAGCTTTTGGAAAAAAATTATTTTATTTTTTAACATACTCTCTTTCTAACTCATTTTATTTAGTCCATTGATGTCCAATATCTTTAGTTTCTTCCGAAAAGTAAACTTTGTCAAACTGTTGAAAATATTCTTTAGTTTCAGTGTTTGTCTCCATCGAAATGTCTTATCGCCGAGCCAGGTTTCCAGGTTGAAAACACAAGCAAAGGTTTTGAAGGTTCAAATTTGGGGAAAAGCTGGATACGGAGGCAGTCTGAAATGTAGTTCATGTAGTGCGAACACCTGCATTATCCTAATAAAAAACGAGCTGTTTTTCTTTAAGTGAAACTATTTGCGTTTTATTGTATCGGGCAGTTGGTCTAAAAGGAACTTGTTGTCATTTTACGTCTTGAAAATAATCGATAAAGAAACTCCCATTGTAGTTCGAAAATAAAGCGATCATAACCTTTACGGTCGAATTTACTTCTCAAAATTGGGGATGAAATGCGTTCTCATTCGCGTTTGTGGTCCACTGTGAACAAATGCGGCTGCCAGCTTGCACATAATCTTTTCATGTTCAATTTATTGCGTAAAATCGAAACCACAGATCCATATGAAATGCTAACAGCACTTCTTTAATAATTTTTGGAGTACACGTTATTTGAGCGTTTGCTGCATTGTTCATCAAATATGTTGGTCAGGCCACGTTTAAACTTATATTGTATATTCATTATTGTATGGTGGCAATTGACAGACAGTAGTTCCCTTAAATATGATCCAGCTTAACTTTGATTATATTGTTCATTTTGTTCTTTAAAAACAAGAACTTTATCACTGATGAGTACTCCACTTTTTTCATGTTTCTAAACAAGCCAAAAACAGTTCACTTTTTGTTAAAATAACAAGAGTCTCTGCGATCGAAATGAACGCCAAGTTGAAAAAAAATAAGTTTTTTTATTGATGCTGTTCTTGAGTGAGGATGGCCAAGTTGAAAAAGAATAAGGTTTTTTATTGGTGCTGTTGTCTTTGGTTAGGCTTGCTAATTACTATTTCGCCCTCCTGTCCTATAGGTAACTCATCTACCTCAAGTTTCCCCTATTTTGTATTGAAGAAAAAATTTTAATTTTTTTATTATAATTATCGATATGTAAAGCACTGAATGCGCACTTACAAAATAAGATTTGTGTGATAAAATAGTCGGCTGATAGTTTAATAATAAGATAACTGGCTTATCACGCTGGGACTTTTGAAGGCTTGCTTTCGGGAAAGTTTTTTGTAGTTATCTTTTTTCGTTTAAGCGTGTGCTGATAATCGAAAATCTTAAATCGCACCGCGAACGCAGGCGTAACAATTTGTGGTCTACCAATGCCTTTTGTAATTTGTTACACTGTTGGCGGATCTTCTTCTGGGCTTCCGGGCTGGAAACGCGTCGCTGGTTGGCGGACGTATGATTATATAGTATATGATTATGTTCATTATTACTTTAATTGTTAAAACATACAATTAAATTAGAAATTATGTTAATATCGATAATTTAGTTGTTATAAAAAGTATGATGTAAAGTAAGTAAATAATCTGGAAAGTTCGTTTCTACGTCTGTTAATTAATTAGTTGTAATTCTAAGTGTGTTAATGTCTAAGATATTCATGTAAGCTATGTATACATGTAGCCGGATATCTTGAGCGAGAATCGGTCAGATAAAATTACTATAACATCGTAGTATGTATGAATAGAAATAGGTGGTATGTATAAGCAAAAGAGTATGTTTTAAAATCCAAAAACGAGGACAAAATTGACCACTAACCAATTATAAAAAATCAATTTAAACGCGGTTGATAAAACCGTAATTGTAATTTATAATCTTATTGCTTCAATATGTTTTTAATACTTTTCTTTTGTTTTCGTTTCCAATTAAATGCACACATCTTCTAAGGTCTAGTGATAAGAGGGTCGATTAACATGCTCCACGTGACGTGCTTCGACTTACAGTTCAAATCGGCGACGACCTAGTTACAGTGTACCGCGGAACACTGCAGCATACCGCTTGGTGTTAAAATTGACGCACACGGGGAACTTTAGGTTATTGATTTTTTAAATTTAAAATTGTCATCTCCAATTCAAATCCACCAACAGTTGTTGAGTCGTATGTCCTAACGAAACGATGGTGTCAAGAATTAATGTATGGCAAAACTACATGTGAAAGTGAACATGGCGGAGGACCTCCTGTGACCGAGTTATCGACAAGAACGTGCAAAAATGTGATGATAATTAGGCGAATTGCCATCAGGGCTATAGAAGAAAAAGTGAATGCGTTGTATCAAACCGTTCAATGCAACAGAACTTTTGGAAAAGAAAAACTATCAGCAGATCAGTTCCTCGAATTTGAACACACATTCAAAAGCAAATCCGGTTGTACAGTTGCAAGTGCCTCTTTTATATCTACCAGTAAGATAAACAGAACTTTCTCAATTGAGCAAACATGGGTTCCACTATGATCATGAGAACAAAGTCCAAAAAGAAGAGATTTCCACTGCCCTGCAAGTTTCGGGTCTAAGCATCATCCAATAAGATCATGATCTCAGCTAGCTTTTTGGGGTCATGCAGGTTATTAACTAGTTGACTACCATGAGAAAGGAATCTTAGTAATAGACTCCTATTACGCTAAACTGACATGGCAAATTATGGGAGGCGGTTAAAGAAAAAATGCGGAGGAAATTTCGGAAATGTGACTGTTCTATCAAGACAATACTTCACCGCACAAGGAGTTGCTGTTCATGAATCTGGGTTTGAGCTGGCTGAATACCTCTTTGATTCATCTGATGTCGCCCTCAGCGATTACGGATTGTTTCCTTAACTCAATGAACGCTTTCGTGGAAAGAGTTTTTAGACAATAATGAAATCATGCACGTGTAGATGAGTGATTTGCAGTATTCAAACAATAGTTTTACCAAAAAGAGAAATGTTGAGGGTCTGTAGAACAAGTTCATACAAGCCCGGGAACTACTAAAAATTCTTTTCATCATCAAATCAATTATCGTACGCAAACAGTTAACAGAAATGATTAGCGTCACCATTACTAAATTAAAATGTGGGAAAAGAACTCTTTACACAAAAATATAATAACACCAAAAGGAGCTAATCAACATCTTGCTATCTTAAATAAAATATATGTCTATTGACAGACCTGCAGAGGTTTTTCCAAAACCTATCGCAATTGCACTGTGTTCCTGAATCTGGGATTTTGTGTTTAAACACGCAGGCCTAATAAATGGACTAAATTCTATTTGGTTTTCCAATTCTAATAATGCTATGTCGTTATATTTTAATGGTGCCTTGTAGTCTGGATGCTTTATGATATTTTTAATGAATTCTTCTTTAATTACATCTGCGTCTTCGTCGTCTACCTTTAAGCTGATCATTCCCAATTTAACTTTTTGTGCAGGACCACTGCAAAAAAAATAAACATTTAAGATATCAGTTTTTAATCATTGCAATATATTTTTATATATTTTCTATGTTAATGTTTAAAAATTTTCGGCCCAAATATAAGCACGAAACTGCGTAAACTGTCGTAAAACTGAAACAAAAATGAAGTACCAAGTAGACGTGTCCAATCATACTACTAGCTTCTTGAGGACATACCATTAAACTCTATCAATAATAAACCCCGAAGAAGATTCTTTCGTGTTTGAAATGGATAGAGATTTTTCGATAAGATCTGATAAGATTTGAGATAATAAAAAGAAGCCTACCTAAAACCAAGCATAAACAAAATTTTATTATCTTTCGTAAAATGGACAATGAAATTTAAACCGTTTATTGAAACGAGTCTGTATACTAAGTGGGTAGAGTTGAAAGAAGTTGCATATTCTGTAGAAACATAAAATAAAACGGTTTTATGTTACTTTACGAAGATGGAGTGAAATGTTCCAGATCTTTGCAAAGAAATAGTTTTTTTTTGAAAGTAAGTGTTTATGTATCTACAGAATATGCAACTTCTTCCACCTTTACCCACTTAGTCGATCGGGGCTTCTTCTTTTTATTTATATCATTTGCATAGTTAGATTGTTCTAGATTTTCAAAATAAATATAAGTTTCAGACATTATCCTGTTCTTTGAGCCCATTCTTTCTAACAATTTTTTTGTTCAAATTGAGATACAAGAAGAACTTTCGGGGGTTAATTGTTAAGTCTGGTGTGTAACGTGTGTGAGGGTAATTCGTGGCATAGATAGCTACACGTTTTCTTGTGGAATTGACGATGAATGAGTTAGTGCATTGTTGTGATGAAATAGAATCTTTTTCTATGATTTGGGTGTCTAACTTGCCCAATACCGCGGAATATACTCTACTACGACTTTCTCGAAATTGTCATGTACCACGTGCATGCAAAAAAAAACTAGAACTAGTGAACTGCTTTTGTTTTTTGCGGAGTATTTGAATCAGCTTCTATCCATTGTCTAAACCAGTAGCTTCTAACCTTTGTTCTGAGTACGCTTTGCAATAGTAAAATAGAAATAAGGAAACTAATCTTGATATTGGGATGGTAAATTTATCAGGTTGAATTTCGTATCTTTTAAACGTAGTTAATAAACATCTTAAAAAACCCGATACCAGATTTGGTAGTTTACATTTATAGTTACGTTTGTTGTTTATTTTGCGTCGTATTTGCTTATTTGCAAACTGAAAGGGTAAAGAATAATGACATATATATTTCTCAGGTGTTTTTTTAGTACCTATTTCCTCTTCTTCTCCATCGTGATATCATTCCTAAACATCATTAACTCGTAGGGCATAGTGTTGGCATAAGACACTCCACAAATCAAAAAGATTGTGAAATGCTGGTGGTAGTTGTATAGTATTGAGTTCAATTTTATCAATTATACAGTGACACAAAAATTAAAAAGGAAAAAATTCTAAACATTGCTTTGAAATGTTCAGTCTTTGACATGTGACCGTCTATCTGATATCTTTGTAATGTCCATTAGTTTCAGTATCTTACTAGGGCCATTATTATGTTCACTTCTTCGATATTATAGGTGTGGCTCATTTCAAACTTTCAGAGCGCAAACTAAGCGTCATTGCCAACGTCGATATATATTTCTGTTGCTGATAAATCTGATTTTTGCAATCAGAAAGTGAGACCTCCAAGAAAATTTGCTGATTTGGAACAAAGCACTTAGAATTAGGAATGTAAAAATAAATGTTGACTACACAAGTTCGATATCAAAGTAGATAGAAAAAAGTTGAAATAAACTGACGTAGTTAAATATTTGGTAGTGTACAATAAACGAAATAGGTAATCAAAATTGAATTAACAGAAATAATAGAAAGTGCTCTTCTTGTCAACCATGCTCTAAGAAATAGCTTTATAGATAAGAAAGAAATATCAAAAAGGGTAAAAATGAATGTCTTCAAACAATGTATATTTCGATTCTTATATTCGAATGCGGCTTTGGGCATTGAGTCAGAGACTAGCAAACAAAATACAGAGCATGGAGCAATTTAGAAAAGAAACAAGTGAATAAAAACTTAATAGAAGCGATTAAAGGTATATATAGGCAAAACAACTAACCAGATAAGGACACGGAATCAACTGACAGAAGTATTTATAACAACGGAAGGTGTGAGACAAGGTTAATTCCGGCACTTTTCATCAACACAATAGATGACGTAATTAAAGAAAGCAATGAAATTTAAAAAACGGAAAAATCAAAGTGTGGATTTTCGACGTTTTGATACCTCTATTTTATGTATTCGAACCCGCTGATTACGAAAAACGCATCGGGAATGCGCTAGCTCTTTCGGTTCTCGAGATATTCGCGAAAAACTAAATTTGGTGAAGTCGAAAAATTAAAATTGCGATTTTCGCCGTTTCGATGGTCCTATCGTACGTATTTTGATCTCCTGATTCAGAAACAACCCCTACTTGGCATCGTATCTCTTACGGTTCTCGAAAAAAATAAAGTTGCGATTTTCGCCGATTCAATGGTTCTATCTTATG